>CM056821.1:27644451-28119451 GCA_029853015.1 Chelidonichthys spinosus | reverse complement strand
AATGTAGCAAGCACCATTCGGGGAGGATGAAGGCTTCTTTCAGGCAACATTTTTAATCCAAACAAAACCCTCAAAGCTCTAGTGTGAAGCTTTAAAATACCTTTACTGATGCCACAACAAAATGTAGGGTTTATCTCTAAGTTACACACAGTTCAAATGAGTCGTTGTCTAACATGACGATGTGTTTATAGGAAGGTTTAATCACTTTTACATCTACTTCCCCTTGAATGCACCTTCGTAACCGGATCAAAAATAGTTATAGATAATTCTCCAGTACGTTGTATTACAAAAGTTAGTCTGTTATGAAAACAGTTTTTTGCATATCCACACGGAATTGAGACATTATAAAAAAACAAACTTTCCATTGTTGCTACAGTAGACAATCAAATATTAATGAAGAATTACTCAAATACTTTAGTTGACATACCGTGACCTAAAGGTACTAAATTACAAGTAAGACGTCCTGAATTCGAAATGTAGAAAAAAGCAGCAAAATGTTCTTTCATGAAAATTAGAAGTAGTCATGAAGAATGTTTCTATTCAAAGAGGTGAAGTGCAATTATCGATGCCCCGTCTGGAACAAAGGAGCGAAAATTTGAAAATAAATGTCGTTAAATCCTCTGTTTTCTTCATGAGTTTTTGAGTGAGCTGATTTATACTCATGTACGGAGTTAGCCTGGATTGTTGCAAACAACACCCATTTGACTGGATTTGTCTGTTATAGTCTCTTTGTGCTATTAGTTTTATATGCATACCGTGCATAGCAATCTACTGTGCGACTGCTGCTCTGTTGCTACTTATCTAAAACATTGCCCGTGAATTAAAACAGCAGGTCGGCCGTTTCAAACAGGTAGCTTCACCTGTTTTGTGCGTTCTTCACCAAAAAAATGGCTCTAATTTAATGAAATATTGATGCTAAAGTTCTGTGATGAAATCAAACAGTCAACCTCCCACACAGCCGAAAGGCCTCGCTCCTCTCTGCTCACCGCGGTGCTCGGTCTGAGGGGGGTGATTACCAGAACCGCCTCCAACCACGGCGGGGTTATGAAGGAGTCAGACGACTGCTGGCTGGCACTTTTATGGCGCTATTAGCGCACGTCCCAGCGTCTCGGTGTTAACACGCCTTTTGTCGCCTAATCCCATTACTTTTCGACACTCAAATGGAATTCAGATGGAATGGTGTCCTCCATTTTAAGAAACGACTCCAAACGCAGCGGGCGGCTGCATTCTTATCCCTGCTTTGCTGGGAAATTAGAGTGGCGAACGCAGGAGTCAAAAGCGTATCAAATCATCATTACAAAATAGGAGCTTTTTTACTTTGCCCACAGTGCAAACGTTTTCACCGCGGCACATCCACTTCTCCGAGCTTCCACAGAGGCCCGAAAGTGCCGCGCAGCCCTTCAGAGATTTGGTGGGAAGTGTCGGGGCGTAGTGGAGCAGGAAAAAGTGGAAGTAGCAGTGAGACAATGAGAAACAACCACTGCTGCTCTAGGCTCTGTGAACAGGCTTGCCATTGATTAAAACAGCAAGGTGTGCAATAAAGCGCAAGGCAAAGTGTTTCCTTCCATATGGACCCCCGGACCCCGAGGCTCTGGCCACCAATTGGGCCTTTCTGTCTGCCGCTGTTTCCCCCCTTTTCTCCTCTCCGCTTCCCCTTCGCTCTCCCTCGGTCCCCAGATGGTAAAAACAATTTTCCAGCCCTCTGTCTCTCTCTGCTGCTGCTGCCCGCCGCTCTGCACCCACAAAGGGCCCTGGCCGTGATTCAACCGTTTACTCCAGTAATTAACAGCACCCATACCACAACAATTACAGCCATTAGGCTACTGCACTCCAAATATACACACACAGCCACACACACAGTGTTAACGGTGTCACAGTGTGAATTAGAAGGCGAGGTAACAGCCGGAAGCTGTAAAAAATAAAATAAAAATAGTATTAACAAAAAAATGGGGAAACATGCTGGCACTACAGCAATGATTACCTCATAATTAGAGGAGACAAAGCTCTCTCCCTATCTAGTGGCAAAACACTGTAATTACTGGCGTGACAGAAAATCAAAGGCTACTTTGTAAGCAGCAGGAAAAATTAACATTTTAGGCCCTGAAGCTGTATGTCCTGATTAGAAACGTATTAAATCAATGCATTGCTAACTGCTGGGCATAAATATGTCCCCTCCTGAAGGGGTCTATAATTGCGAGAGCAGGAAAAAAAGAAAAAGAAAAAAAGAAAGTAAAGTGGGTTTCAATTTCACAAGGAAGTGCCATTAATCGTAATGGCGGTATTATGAGGCAAAACGTACAGTCCTTTTGTCGTGAGATGGTGCACATTAAAGCAGCGCTCTTTTTCAAATGGTGGTGGTGAAGATCAAAGCGTGTTTTACATAGATCGTTGGAGGCCTCTTACCTGATGAGCCTCTCACAATGTTGCAATGCACCAAAGTGACAGCGTTTGTTGAAAACTCTATTCCAACAGGATCGTCAGCACACATGTGCTCTGCTTGATACTGGTTGGAAAACACACTAATGGGTGTTTAATATGCAATTTAAGGGAAAAGCATGTGCCTGCTTACTTATAACTGCATTTCATTTTGTTCTTCTTTCTTTATCAAGATTCCTTTTGCCACGCAGGGCGACATTGTAAATAAGAATTTGCTCTCAGGTTGTTTGAATAAAATGGAAATTCATTATGAAATACTACAAAACCAAAATGAGTGGCGCAAAAAGCTGTTGTTGAACTGTCCCGGGGTCACGGCTACAGATAATATAAAGCCAGTTTCAGCAAAAGCTGAGAGAAGTGGTGCGTGAACTACTGCCACGTTTACCTTGAGATTTGTATAAATGGTTTTTTTTTAGTAGTTGTTTCAGATTTTTTGTTAAAAGTCAGCTCCTTTTTAAAAATTTCCAAGCATCGCAGACATTTAGCCTTCGAGGTTGGGACACGTGACTCGTGCAAAGCCACATGGGTTGTGACCCACCTAGTTTCCCTCCCTGTTTAAATTGATAAAAGCTGCGAAGGGGGAAAGCCAGCTGATCCCTGGCATCTTTAACGTGCCCACAATAGGCTCCTTGGGAATACAACTAATTACTTCACATCTGTATTTATTTGATCCGCGTGGAATTCTCCCTTCTGTCGGTGCCGAGCTGCGCCAGCTTGGACTAACAGTGATTCATCTAAGTGACACTTCTGGCGCAGAGTCACATCAGAGCAGCGCCAAAATCAATGGGGGAAACATGGGGAAGTCGGGGGAACTTTTTTTTTACTCCCCTCAGCAAAAGTGTCATGCATAAAATCCGGCGGCATAAATAAAGCACGCCTGTGCTTGCAGGTTTGCTGAATCAGAGCGGCTGGAAATAAGATACAAGCTGTTTGTTAATGGTAGCTTAAAGAAAGTCTTTCTCAACTACAGCATTTTTTTGGGGGGGTGGAAACTTTGGTCCACAGCACTCAGTTGCAACACTCCAGCTCAGATGTGCAAGAGTAGCTTCTAGTGACCTCTGTTGTACACGGAGTAAACTGCAAACACCTCGCCCTGGTGCAGCCCTGTGCAGTGAACCGGCTGGTTCAAAGGGAGGCTTTCTGGGAGGCAGAGCTGCAGAACCAAGACATCGGATATTTAGATATCCGATTATAATATCAGATTCTGATCTCTACTTCACAAACACACATATCATCCAAAATAAAGTTAAAAAAAGGCCCTGGTAGCACATTTTAAGTTAATGAGAAATGATTTCATAAACATTAAAGTCTGAAGCCCACTAGCGCCCCCCAGATGTTGCAATATTCATTACAGTTATCAGAGCGTGGAGACAGACTAAATAACATACTGATTAATTATTTGTTACGCACTTGGAGCAAGTACAAGTCCTGAGGGTGGCAAAGGAGGTCAAGTTCATATCACGAGCAAAATAACATCATAGACGAGTCTTGTAAATATCATAACCTGCACATGATTTTGGAATTAAATTAGGAAGACAAAAACAGTGTTTGGTGTAAGGTTTGATCACCTACTGTAACAACCAGCCACCTCAGTGTAGTCGCTGTGGTCGTACCCGGCATGTGTGGACGTCTGTGGAATAGAGAGGCAAAATGACTCCAGTCAAATAAAGGTTTTCAAAAAGGTAAGAGAAAACAAGATCATGAGAATCATTCCTCTGGGGATCATGAATATCCACAACAAATGTCATGACAATCCAGCCATGAAAAAGTCTCGTGTGCAAAGACGGCATTGGAGAAAAGTTCATCCTCTGGGGAAACTCATACAGTTTCTTTGTGGTCTGCCATGAAGATTTAGAAAAATGTTTCATCCCAATCGTGGTACCAACGAGTCAGGAAAATTATGAGCAAACGTCCTCGGGACCAAAAATATGTGCAGCATTTTTCATAGAATGCATGATTTTTTTCATTAGATTTGACCTTCTTAGGGGATAATTAATATATACTCATAATTCCCACAAATGTCATTAATATTTGGCATTAATGTTTATGTTATGTTTATCATCACAGGTTATGCCGTTAGTGTGGATCTAAGTTGAATTCAGAATTAGTAACATAATGTAACAAAGGTTTTTACTTTTCTTTCACAAACTTGTGACCCGTCGTCTATCTGAAGACCCCTTGGGGAGTCCAGATCCCAGCCCTCGGAACGTCTGCAGTAACTTGTTTAGTCTCCTCGAGTTAAAGTCAAAGTATAAATGAAATGGTATCCTAAAACAAAGTCCTGCCCGACTCACCGTCCCAATGAGCCCTCTGGCATCGTGAAAACATCTCAGCATGAGGCGCCGCGGTCTCAACACGCTGCTTCCCTCCAGAAAACAAACAAACACAAACAAACACAAACTGAGGATTCAATAAAAAAAAACATTTTCTAAAAAGTCCATCTTCTCAACCTCGAGGCTCAGAGGTGATTGCTGCTCCGGGCGAAGCATTCATATAACAATATAGCTAATTTGAAACAAATTTACATCATAGTGTTGATTATTTAAACACAACTTGGAAAAAACAGGACTTTAACTTCTTAATTATTCTTGTTCACACTGCATTTCCCATGCACACAGTCGCCTTAAGTGCAAATAAAGCCTCCCATCTGTTTGTAATTACAACTACATAATTTCAGTCATTGTGGCTAATCATTTTGACTGCACATTCGATTAAAACTAGTGCTGCAATTGTGCAACTTTGAATATCTGTGTTGAACCTTTTGTGCTACGTGCAGATGTTGAGCAGATTAACGCCGTGCAGCAAAAAGGGAGGCTGGAAATGTACAAAAGCTTAAACTGTCTCAATACCAAATCCTTTATAGCCCATTTTCCACGAGCACGTAAAAATCACACCACTGCCAGAGAGCTGATCCTGCTAGCCCGCGCGACGCTTTTTATTTGCCTAATCCCCCAAATTAAATGATGTTTGACGCAAGAAATTTTAAACCTCATGTCATCAAGCCTCTGCGCTCATCATGTTTTATTTCCCTGTGGTGCCCGTGGAATAGGACGAGCAGGCTGCGTGGCAGGCTACTTCAATAAAACGGAGTTGAGAAACGTCATGTAACATCACTTTACCGCATCTCTATGCAAGCTAACGACATTATGAACCCCAGGGCAATGATGAAAGCTAATGATGGGAGGATGATGGCGACGCAATGTTGCCATAGTAGCCAATTTCCAGTGGCTTGCCAGATGTTAAACATCTAAATGTGCATTGATCAGTGACAGGATAGCCCATAGAGATTTCTTCATTTGCCCAAAAAGAAAACAAGGTTCGTCTACATTCCTCCTCGGTTTAACAGGAACGGAGCGGAGCATAAATTATATAAATTAAATTACATATGTAAAAAAAAAAACCCACATCTAGTCTCAATTAATTCAGTTAGCCTGCAACATGATTCCACTGGCAAGGGGTAGATTACATGGTGTAATTAATACATCACACACACACAGCAAACCCCAATTAAAAAGTGATCAGCATTCCCCAACAGATGACAGTTTTGACTTAAAAACTGGTGGCCTCGTATATAGGCAAAGTTTACAGTTGTGTCGAGATGATTGGCTGATTATCGGAGCTGATTAACTACCAATTAAAAAGTCCTCACTAACTGAGCTTTTTAAATAGTCTGTGCAGCTTCTCAAATGTTAGCATACTGTTTCATATGGCTGTATATTAAACATATTTGGGTTTTAAAGTCTGAAGGCATCTTGTGGCATTATGCCTCTATATGGAATTTTGTTATACACCGTCTATACAAGCGAGCTAACCACTGAAACTACACAGAGAACACAAATCATTAAAATAAAATAAATAACCTCAACATAAATATGGTGCAATGATAAAAGTAAAGAAAACAATAGAAGAGGATATTCGCTCTATAGATGCACACAAGGAAGTCAAAGAACAAAGGGAGCATTTCATTAATCAAAGTGATTTCACCTGAGAAGGGGGGGGGGGGTGCTTCCTCAGGTATGATCATGTGACCTCTTGATCAGGACTGGGGATTGGTGTGTTTCAGATGTCCTTCCATCCAATCAGGGATGAGAATGAATTATAAATTTCATTTCATCATCAACACGGTCAAACACAATTGTAAATAAATATACAAGTGTGACAATAACCTGTGCTCATTTAACGATTTTGCTGATCTAGTACCTATTTTTTCTACAATTAATGTCATCTCTTAAGTCTAACTTGAATATGGTCGAACAAAAGGTATGAAAACACATTGTTTTCTGTATCTTCTGTATCTTATTATGAGGGGCAGCAGACCAAAGACCTCAAAGACCAAAGAGTTTTTTCTATAATGTGGTTTAAGTATAGTGTTTCTTTAAACATCGCAGAGGTGAAAATACACAGAAAAAGCAGTCGACATGGACTCTAAAACGCCTCTCACATTAACAGGAGCGAACATAAGTGATTTCTTCTGCCTGAAGCTCTCCACCACTAAGTGTTCAGTGGTCACTTTTTCCACTGCAGGAAGAACTACGACTCTCCACCATCGTTTAACGGGCGTCTGCTGAGGCCTGTTCCTCTGCAGCTCTGATTCAGCATCAGTGATTTATAAAAGAGAGGGAGAGAGACTGCTGAATCCTCCAACTCTATGAAGCTGGCTGGTTCAGCAGCTTGTGATCAGTGCTGAGTCACACACAGATCGCTGCTCCGGCACCGTCCCAACATCTTTAATTCATTTGCTCTGGTGGAGGATTTCCTGCGCCCATCTGACATCCCGGTTTGAGGACACGTGATGAGACGTTTCCATGTCGTCCTTTATCAGAGACGACAACAGCTCCCCTGATCTTTGAAAAACGAATCAATAACATCATGTTCATCCACTCCCAACTGACTCCAGACCAGCCAAGATAACAGCGGCTCTAGTTACTGTCAAACTGATTTTCTCAGCTACACAAAAGATGACAAGCGAGTGACAGGGCCGCGCCCAATAAACACGAAACAAGCAATTAACCCAACTATCACCCTATAATCACGAGTCAACGGCGGCGCTAGAGCTGGCTTCCCCTGCTTTGCCACCGACCGTCCCCCATTTTGGCAGCAGAGCCCTTTGGAGGGAAAACAGGGAACATCTGGTGGAAGCAGACACGGTGCTGGCGAGACACGATGGGAGAACAAGCGCCTGAAAGCTTCATTATGTCCCAGCTGTTTGGCTTAATGTTGCCCTCAGCTAAAACAACCAGAATGATGTTCCTGGCAAATAATCCGCAGATCATTTGATGCAAGACCTCTTTTTTTTGTGTGTTGTTCTGCAGGGAAACGTGAGCAGGAGGTGTTGGTTTTTCAGAGTGGGTCCGCCCTCGTGCATGAGAGCTGAGCTTTCAACGGAGCTATTCCAACATGTAGCTCTTTTCTTTCTTTCTTTCTTTCTTTCTTTCTTTCTTCAAGTTGGATCAGGAGACAATGTCGTGGCCCTGGGGCGATACAAATAGTGCTAACTGGACTAAAAGAGCTCATTTTCAAACTTGTAATCTTAATCCTTAGCTAATCCCTTAATACAAAATACTGAAATCGAGCTGATCACCATCAGGTCAAAGCTGGAACTTGTCCAGCTTGCTTTGGTTTATGACCAAATACCTGCAACGTGAATGACGTCCCCATCAACCTACAGCAGAAATGTGTGTTTAGCATCGCTACGTAGCACATAATAGCATGCCAACACTGTATACCTGCTTAACCTCAGTGCGTTAGCATTAAAAAACACTGAAAATCCCACCAGGGTCGTCGCCAGAATTTGATACTGAGCTCCAGATCCAAACAAACAATGCCGAGCACACCTCAGTCCTCGTCCTCTGTGATTCACCTTTTTAAAGCCATTTACGGTCGTTTCACTGCTCACTACTTGAGTAAACTGTTGCATGTGTGTATTATGTAGAGAATAATCAAAGGAGTCAGGCCGGGTGTTCAAAGTTCAAAGGTTGTGATGTGAACCTTATTTCCGTGTTCTCCCCACTTCTAACTTTTCTTATTTCCTCGTGTTTCCAGGCCGGTGGCGTAGCGGCGACGGCAGCAGCGGAGCTCAGGTCGGACAGCTTGTTCAAGTCGAATGCTATTAGTTCTAGGTCAGCGCCTGGGCTTTCTCCACACCCCAACAACACCTTCTCACCAGGCAGGGATACCAACCACCATTAATCAGAGTGGTGACAGCCCATGGATGTCAGTAAATATGTTTCCCTCACTGCCGCTTTTTCCACATAACTCTCCGTTCCTGCTCTCACTCTCTTACTCCTATGATTGTTCTTTTCCCCTTGTTCTTTGGGGTTTAACGTTGACCTGTTTTTGGTTTGAGCTTTATTATAAATACGAGGACAACAGTAGCATTCCTCTACACATTTTATGGTTAGTTTTAGGGGCGGCGGGGTTGGCAGGGAGAGAAACTGGGAACAGAGGAGGAGGGGGGGATTGCACAAAGGAGCAGTAAATTGCCTCGAGGGAGGAAAAAATTAAACCATTTTGCGTGTGCACCAAACATCTTACAGCCAGCTTGCATTTGAACATCTTATATGCATGTTTTTTTTCCCACTGAACATAAGTGTTGGCCAGGTGCTTATGAATGTTGTCGGAACAAAACGTCTGCTCGGTGGAGACAGTGTGACAGTTTCCTCTCCTGCACGGGTGGTACAGCTGACAGGGGGGGGAGTGCTGGCTGGCGTGGTGGCTGGTGTGTGTGTGTGTGTGTGTGTGTGTGTGTGTGTGTGGGGTGACATGCAGGCAGAGGGCCAGCAGCAGCCAGTTGGAGAAGTGGGTGCCCATCTCGGTTGGCACGCAGGGGCCCGGGTACCTGCTGCTGTCCAGAGACAGCTGTAGCGAAGCCACCCGTGGCCGCGCAATCAGGTTGGTGGCTACTGAATGCTGATATCGCTGATAATGCTGCAGTCTGCGCTTTTCCTCCGCCTGGCAGACGGAGCTGCGACCGACCAATGACAGGCATTCCTCAGGATAATAACACCGGGCCGGTGCCAGGGACCAAGGGAGCGAGCGAGAGAGAGACGAAGAGATAAAGAGACACAGCGTGAGGGAGAATGGCGTGAAGCGAATGGTGACCTTTGCAAAGATGGATTTGTTTACCAACAAATGTTCTTGCTGTCAACACCTGGTCCAGAGTGACCTTCACACAGAGACAGAGCTGACGCCACTCATCTATTCATCTTTGTCCCCGCGCGTCAACGCCGAGTCGCATCAGCCGAGCCGACAGCAGGAGCCACGTTTCCTCACTGCACACAGTTATGTCCATTTAATCACTATTAGCTCTGTAATCACGTGCGTGACAACAGGCCAACACCAACAGACGATAACTATGCTCTTATGAGCTGCAAGTGATGAATGCAGGTATAAAAAATTTAACCTTTCCTGTTTAATAATCTCTGTATCACTAAAAAAGATCAATATTTGTGCAGTGATTGAATCTACTCTAATATTATGACATTATATCACAATATGGTTTGTGTTGTCTGGGGGAAAATGAATTACATATTTAAAGCACTTTGCCTTCCAGTCCATCTGGAGATTCAACAGATAAATTTAAGATGTCTGGATCAGTTTAACTACAAAATGCTAGAGGGGAAAAAACAGTCTATGTTTACATAAAATAAAAGAAGACACGCTCTGTCTGTTTGTATGCAGCTCAGTGTGGACATTAGTCACATCTCTTCAGCTGTCCTACTGTTGACACGTTCACATTTGTGTGCTGCACAGACTTCAAGTACAAACAGGAAGACACAGTTTAGTGCTACTGAATCTGTCCTTTTAAAGCAGATTAGTTTCACATTAAAGTGATGCAAATAATAAGTCATACATTAAACCAATAATACTGTGGCATCACCTCTCCCCTGTCCACTACCAAAGTGGGTAAATACCCCCAAACTAAACAAATAAATACAATTTTGGGACCATTAAAACATTAAACTTCCATATGTGAGAAGAATTCACTGTGTGGGGCCCATCAGTAATCCCTGCAGCCAGCAGATGGCAGCGTTGAGCTAAAACAGTTTATTGGCTACTACTATTAACTCAGTGACACACAAACACTCCACATACAAACGATGGAGATCTTAAAATAAAGCAGTTTAAACTAGTTTAAAAGGTGAATCTCGGGGAGACCAGACCTCCTCTGTGAGCTGTGTGCGATGCATCACTCTATATTATAGAGGTTTTAACGGGAGAAAATATTTCAAAGTTAAAAAATAATTACAGAGCATGCATTTAACTGCGTGGAATAATCCGAGGCAATTATTATAAAGGATTTTCACTCAGACAGCACCATGAAAACTGTGCTATGCTGTGCTACTGCTGATATCTTCAGTATACTGTCCCTCAGAAGAACAGGACTTTCTTACGGGCTAGTTAAGTACATTAAAGTGTTGTTCTGGTGCACATATGACTGTGCACTGTTACATATCGTGGCGCGACTACCGGTTCCCCCGAAGGTCAGATGCTAGCTCTATTAGCACTTGCTTCCCATTGTTAGCAACGTTAGCTCCGTTAGCAGTGAACGACGGCTTGCCGTTGCCATGTTGAGAGACCTGTTGTGAGGCGCGAGGTCACTGACCCGACATTATTTAAAAAAATGTATAATATTCAATAAAAAAATGAACTGTGCAAGTCAAGAAAACGACAGTTTGTGGTATTATTCCTCGTCGCGCGCAAGCTACGTCACCAACGCAGCCGCCCCCTTGCTTGCTAGCTAGCTATGTTCCATGCACAAATTAAGTTTATCTTACCTGATGTGTTTTGTCTAGCAATCCTTATTTATCAGCCTTGAATTGAGAAAAAAACATTAACTTGACATGTAGACATAGACTTAGCTTAACGTGACATTCTCTTGGCCGTGTGGTCCAATTACATGGTTTCAGTCGTTAACTTCAATAGATATACGACATAATGCGGCTTTCCTGACGTGCTAAATGACATTTTAAATAGCCAAACTTCAAACTTCAGCCAAACTGTCCCTAAAGTCCGTACTGAACTGTGAAAAAGGGCGTTCAAGTATGCTGCTCCCTCTAATTGGAACCAGCTAGCTGGTCTAATCGGACACATTTAAGGCGAAGCTAAAAGACTTGGAAGCTGTCACATCTGCTTTTAAATGTTGAGTTGTGTTTTAGAAGACTGTTGCTTATAACTTGCATCCATTTCATTGTTATATGTTATGTCTCAAACTGTTACTTGCTGCTTGTCTTGGCCAATATATATTTTTTGTATCTCGATGAGTTGTTTTCCTGGTTAAATAAAGGTTAAATTAATAAGAAAAACAGAAGATATGTGTAATTCATGGCACAATTCAAAACGAGATTAAAAAGTTGTTTGTCCTAGCTGTTGACTACCATATTTTATTTTTACTTTTCCAAAATAAGGTTTCCACTAGAAGGGGCAGATAATTAACCTGATCTTGCACCTTGAGAGTTGTTGTGTACCTTTTTACTGCATATAGTTGCCTGAAGCAGTACAACAGTACAACTCAGACACAGACTAGTATAGGGCAGGGAATCCATATATTTCAAACAAGCATTTGATCAGTTTGAGTAACTGCTTGAAAATTGTGTTCAAGACAAGAGCCATATTGAGTTTTTATTTTGCCGACTGTAAACACCACATACCTGAAGGTCATAACGTCAGTAATGTCTAAATACTTTAAGAACCAAATCGGCCTCTTATTCATGTTTATTGGAGTAGCTCCAAATTTGATGCATACACATAGACACAGTCTTCATCCCTGTGCTTAATTATTAAGTGTTTGTGTTGTCTGGCAGGAAGCTCCGGCACCACTCAGCTCTAACAGGGAGACTGTGGTGGAGACGGAATGTAAAGCTGACTGGACAACTTTGCTGCTTTTTCAACTCTATCACAGTTGTATAAAGTACAGCAAATGTAAAATAAAATCATGGTGAAACCTCGTTACCAGTTGCACTGACTTTTTTTTTTTTTTTTTTTAAATGAATCCAGTTTGTAAATATTTCAAGAGAGTGAACCAGCAGGATGAGGCATCAGATGGTTTTACTTCCTGCCACTTCAACAACTTTTTCTTTTTCTCATGCAGCCAAACTATTTGTCACCACAGTGACGGGTTTGGGAAATGCCTGGCAGGTTGTTCGGCCCCCATTACCTTCGGGGCATCAGAACAAAGCCTTGTATTCACACTGAACACCGTGTCGTGCCTCTGTGACAGCAGACATGTTTCGCATTAGCTTGAAACCTAGAAATAAGTGAAGCGCCAAGAGAGTGTGTCTGCTTTGGGCCTGTAATTAACATTTACGTCTGCTTCTGAGGACAAATTATCCACCACAGACGAGGAAATCCCCGAAACTACAAAAGAAATCAGACAAGAGGAATCTGAAAACCTGAAATGTCTCCGGAGGGCTGCAATAACTACCTTTAAGTACATTTCATCTGGAAAAAACTCGTTAAGCTATGAAGTCAAGTTAGTGCGTTCTAATTTCTACTGTTGATTTATGCTCCACAAGAATGACCTCGACTGTTACCGAAATATAAACATGGTTCGACATTTTAAAGATATATAACACCCAGCTTTAGTTTCCTTCTTAGTTGACCCCATTATCACCGTGAGATGCATATATATATAGATATTTTATTCACAGACAAACAATAATGAACAAAAATATAAAGCATCACATCAACTTTTTATAGGCAGAGAAACGTCAGAGTATAATTTTTTACAAGACAACTAAAAAGACCAAATCTGAGCACAAATACGTAAATCACAACTAATAACGATTACAGCAAACCATTTAAACAAGAGGGGGATAAAAAAGCACAAGCACTATAACTTGAAGAGTGTATAAAACATTACAAATTGACTTGCAAAATATTCCCAAATGGGTTATTACATTAACCATGGGATTAAAGAGCCCACTAGGGTCAGGACTGCTGCGTTCAAGGACACTAGGTGCTCTACAAAGAGCCGTCATGTCTCAGATTGGTAGATGCTACTGTCTCTGAAACAATCCCACATTATAGTTTTGACGGTTAAAAAGTCATCATTATTGAACAGTTAAAAAAAACTACCATATTTAAAATAATCTCACGACTTTGCTGTTTTCTTGAGTCCCTAAAATGTTAAAGATTAGCACCGCTGGGCTGGCATTAACATCAAAAGCCTGGTTAATGTGAATAAGTATTGTAAAAAGCATTCAAAATATTGTCCGTGTTCACCCACTGTGTCTTTGTCTAGTGTTTTAGAGCCAGAAGGAAATCACTCGTCTTCCACTGCGGTTGGCGGCTGAAAGGAAACGGGACCAAAGCGAAGACACCGCTTTTCTATTTCAGCAAAATCTTTTTTGCAGCATTAGCATTTTTTTTTACATTATTTTTGTTGTTCTCCTTTTTACAAAACCATCAACTTTATAAAGGTTAATGGTAATATCGTAACACATGTATGTACTACATGTACATAAAAAAAATTATTTTGAGAAGCTACTGTTATTTACAAGCATCCATTTGTCTAAACATTTCCCTTTGTAAAAAAAAAAAAAGCTGTGCTTTGTACTGAAACGGTCTTCAAAGGTAGAAAAATACAAGTTTTTGTATCCCACAGACCGGCTCGCAGTATTTTCTGTCATGTCATTCAAAAACACTAATAGCAGACAAAGCCGTCAACAGGTTAACCCCTTACTGTCCTACAAAATAACTGGTGGACATTAAAAGTCATGCATCTGTTCTTTTCACTGGTTTCTGTACAGAATTCAGCTGATTTCTTTACGATCCTGAGTGTGCAAAAAAAAAGTCAATATCACTGATGGATGGCTAAAAGTAAGACCAATGTTATGGACTGCTGAGAGAGAAAATTAAAAAAGCAAAAGGCATCTTCCTGCTCTCTTCACACAGCTTTTCTGCAGAACACTCGTATCACACACACAAGTATTCCAACTACATGTTGTGTGTTCAGTTTACAGTTTCAGAATATTACAGTATGTGAGATGTTTTCCATCATTTTCAAGTTCTGTATGAACGCCCATCGTAATACTACTTACTACACGATACAATGCTGCAAATCATTTTTTGCAAATTGGCAAAGCTTCCTGAAGTTAGTGCAGGATATATTTGATATAACCTTCTGACGAGAACTATCGCAGCTGTGAATTACAACTGGCGTTGAATGAACTCTGCCAACATCGTTTTCCTAAAATATTAACGCTTTACAAAAGTGCATCATCCTCCTGATAACATTTGATGATATACACCGTCTTTAAGTACTCATATATGGGTTTAAAGAGTTGCTTTATCATTTGTTCCCATCAGGAACTCCAATCTGTAGTTCTGTAAATCTGATTTGCGTCGTCAGGGTAACATAGGCTGACAAACCTAAACAAATGCTTGTGCTAGACATACGGCCTATTCCTTCACACTGTGTTTACAAATGGTGGTTGAACATGTCTATTAAATTATCATTTTCCATCTGTTGCACTGGGTCACATTGGTAAATGTCTTCATAACCTATCAAATGCCCGAATACAGAATTAAAGTCAAGTGAAATGCATTTAACATGATGTTGTACGTGCTTTACATAATTGTTATTAATGCTTAAAAAAAATAAGTTCATTTCTTATATCCACTGTTCACTTTAACATCTGTACAAATAAAAACATAATAATCATGACAAATGTAATTTAAACAAAAAGGAAAGGAATAAGAATCTCTTAATTCAAACAAAAAAACTCCTCCCATTGCTACAGCCTTTCTGGCACTTTGTCATAATAATTCTGGACAAAATGTGGATCATACTTACACTGTACTGCTTTAATGCACTTAGTCCTCTTTTGCCACAAACAACATGTATATAAAAGTGCTACTGACAGCTGGTGGGGAGGAAGGACTAAGTTACAGATTGGGGATTGGCTGAATGAAGGGGGGGTGGGGGGGGGGGGTTGTTGTCTTCCCGTATTTGTAGCCGTTCTTGTCTGCATGCAGTCTGTGTGTTTTAGTCACTGACAGGAAGTGGGTGGATGAAGGGTTTCCCTAAGAGACGCTGGAGCAGCGGATGCTCGGGGAGCCCATTTGTGTGAGCACCTTGTCGAGCCACTGCAGGGGGCCGTTCAGGTGCAGCTCAATCCAGCAGGGGGTGCTGGTCACCGTCTGTCGCCTGGCAGAGACACAAGCAGAGCAGAAACAGATGTTGAGTACATGGGAAGCTGCTGAGAGCAGAACGTGTGTGAGTAAACTCACAAAGTCAAGTTTCAGCAAAGTCAAACGGCTTTACTTTGAAGTGAAAATTAATCTTCTTTCTTCTCCCCTGCACCGTTCTCTGTGTTTGTTGTTTATTTTCACTGAAAATGCTAAGATCTGATCTATATTAATCATGTTTTATATGGGTCTATATATGCAACACGGCGATGAGTTTAGTTGAACCAGAATAGGCTAAACTAGCTAGTCTCTATGTCTCTCCAGAGTTTTAATAATTAAGAAAAAGGTTCATTTATGGGTATCAAACTGAAACTGAAAATATGAAGTTTTGTTTCATTTGTTACTTTGAACAAAGAGTAACAACATTTGTTATCTTTTGTTGAAAAAAAATGATGAGAACGCTTAAATTTATTTTGTTTTGTTCTTGATGCCTGAAAAAGAAAAACTTTGAAAGAGGCAAGATAAACAAAACTTTCCCAGTCAACCTCTTGATCTCCATATCCTTTGGCGCTTCCCTGATTTCCCTAAAGTCTTCATACAAAAACACTATGCCTTTGCCATAGAAGAGAGGAGAGGCAAAAGCATTCAAAGTAAAATAATGTTCGTATGAGTGCGACAGCTCTCATGCCTGATGAAAGACAGAAAACATGCAGATGGTGTATTACACAATGCAGTTTGAATGCGCTATAAAAAAGAGAGGAATTCGATTTTCCAACAGGATTCTGCCTTCATGCTCTGCCATTCACCGTTTCTGTTGTGCTCTTTTTTCTTGACAAATCATGCAAAACTGATCATTTCCTTTTGCGATGAACCAGACCCAGCTGGCAGCCTCTTAAACCTGACTGCTCCGGTTGCAAAAACGAGTGTGATTAGATAAAAGTCTATGACCCTACTTCTTACTTGATTTCTTAGCTCAGTAAAGTTTGTAAACATAAGTTTATGGTCTCAGTCTCTAGCCTCAAGTCTTCTTCAACACAGCACGATGTCCACTTTGTGAAGCACTGTCATAATGACAGTAAAATAGATGAAAAAGCAGGGTAGCTTGGTGTGGTTACCTTGTGATTAACAGGTCATTACCACGGCTTTGTTTGGTCTGGAGAGTTTGTCTTACAATTTTAATCCTTACACAGTGTTTCGAGTTCAGTACAGTTAATAACTGTTTTGATCAGCTAAAAATGTGCAAAAAATGAAGATGGTGACAGCTAAATACTGAAGGCTTAAAAACTTTGGACCTGAACCAAACCTTATGTTTTGAGGTGGCTTGAATTAGGCAATAAAGCAAGACAACTACACCATAATCTCTGAGTCAATTCAAGTTTGTCGTTAATCATCTAATTTATACGCTGGCAAGGCAGATGAACACAGTTTCTTGCCAGCTGAATGATTTCCCTCTGGTTTATATGGTTTGTTTCATGCTTGCTGGCAATAAAATCTTCTGTCTGAATAAATTATGTAAAGCAGTTATAACTTTTGTCAGATCTTTGAATTCATCTTTACATTCCTCTCTTTAGATGCCGTTGTCTATTATAAATGGATTGAAACAAAAAACAGGTAAAAGAGAAGAAAAGAACCGACAGTCAGCATGAGAAAAGACAGAGAGTGTGTGATAGGTGTGGGTGGAGGCCTGGCTGGTCCAGTAACCTGAATCCTGTTTTTAACTGTCTCCACATGTCGGCATTTGGTCCGGACAGACTGGTGTGCAGTCGCTCGCAGCACAAATGTTTCCCCCTTGAGGAAACCTCCTGTGCAGAGCCAAGTCCCAGCCAATCATCAGCTCCCCTTTTATTCCGTCTCCTCCTTTCTTACTATCAGTGAGTCAGACTGTATGGAAAACAGGGCGGGGATGGAAGAGGGAAAGTCTGACATCTCTTTTTGACATAGGACATGTGTGTTTGCTTAAAAATAGTGTGGCGTGCCAACTGACGGCCTGTTTCTATTGATGAGGGCTCGGTGACGTCATACACCGGATTCACCAGAGTGTGAGCAGATGCCGGAGAGTGTGGGTGGATGGATTGTGGGATGTGACTCACGGTCTGTTTGTTTATATTGTCTGTGTTTACATAAGGGCTTGCTAAGGACCAGATCTTTGCACAACCATGCTTATAATGTTGACGACAAATCGGTTGTGGGTTTTACCATCTGCTAAGCAGTTCAGCTGTCTAGCGGTTGGGGTTTACCTCTTAGGAAATGGGTGAGCGGTTGTTACTAACCCACAGCTGATCTGTAACAGCAGCTTACCTGTACTCGGCTCCCCAGCCCTTGACGAAGCTCATGCGGATGGTGCACATCCTGGTGAGTTGGTACACGGCCTCAAAGCCCTGGTTGACCGACTGGGCCAGCAGGGCAGCGAACTCCTGGTTATTGAAGATCTTCAGGTTACATCCTGGAGGTAACAACCAACGCACAACCACAAGTCAGGACACAATAACCACCATAATCACCTTGATTTCAGCTGTGGGGGAGGTTTGGCGTATGAAGCTTTTTGTGGCTCCAGACGGAGCTGAGACCCAATAAATGTCACACTGTTTTACGAACTGTTCACCGCTTGTTCAACAATGTTTCAGTGCGATGCTTTTTATGAACACAACAGGAAAAGGTGACTCTGTCATTTGGACACACACCTGGAGGAATCTTGCAGACTGTTGCAGGGTGCCAGCCGTAGCGTTGGTTACAGTTGGGGCTCTGGACAAAGATGGCGCTGTCGCTGAGACACTCCGCAAACACTTCTCCTCCAATGTAATACAGCCGCACACCGCGGCCTGGAAGAAAACAGAGACAGAGCAAACTCAGATTAAAAGCCATTACAGGGAAATGAGCAGTAATTAAAAAAAGCAGAGTAATGTCTTCTAAAAGGAGCATTGTGTGATTATTTATTCACTACCACGTGTGCTCTAAATGGAGTCGTACCAATATGTCTGCGTGTTAACTCGACGGCTGCATTGCGATTGACGTTGGACAAGAGGCCCAGGCAGAAGCGCTCCGAGTTTGAGGGGTCCGTGAAGCCATCCACCGTCAGCGAGGGCTGCGAGGCGTGGAAGGTCTCTCCGACTCGCTGGTTCAGCTCGTAGTAGGAAATAGAGCACCAGAAGGCCGGCTCGCAGTATGTCACCGGCTGAAGATCTGACACAGAGAGATGGAAGAAGATACGGTTTGCTTTCATCAAACAGACAGGGACACTAGTGAATGAAGTACAACACCGTAATATAGGGGTGGTTGTGAATGTGCAGGTGTAAATGTGCAGATCAATAAGAATTTCTATTCTTGAAACAATACAGGAGGAAACAGGAGTCAATGATTAACAGGATAAGAGGTGGTTGCAAATCAGAGGAATAGTGGCCATAAAACAGAATAGATAGGAGAGTAAACGAAAATGTAAGGGGGTCAAGAAAGAGGCAAAATGTGGGGAGAAAAGGGGCTGAGGTGAATGTGGAGGGGGCAACCATACACAACCAGCCATAATAACATCAGGCTGAGATTGCGTCACAAAATGTCAAACCCATACGCCGTTTCCCAGAAGTCTTTACCAGACAAAATGTGGAAACTCAACCCTCACTGGTGGAACACTGGAGCCAAAATTGTCAAATTACAGGCTTATCCATGATAATTTCAGTAACTTAAACTGGTTCTGGTAAATTTGCTCTTTTTCCCCTCAACATGGCCACTCTCTAACAACCTCAGTATTTTGTGCTTGGCTTTGAAGTCCAGAACAGAGCTGGACAATGCTGCCAAATGAAACTGGTGTGATTTGTTATTTCATCAGAGGCTTTCCAGCCGAGCTCCCCTGGCGTTTTTCCATCCTGATAGAATAAACGTCGGGTATTGTCATTGAAGTTAGTGGGGGCTGAACGGTGTCTTGGCCTGTTTAACAGCGGAGACAAAGGCCTCTTTCATCACCTGGTTTCCTCTTACACAAATGGAGCTAAATCAAACAGAAAATTCCCACTGGGGAGATACGCTACTGAAACATTTGTCTGCATGTGAAGCCAGACAGACGGGAAAGTACACAAACACGCACTTCACACACACACACACACACACACACACACACACACACACACACACACACACACACACACACACACACACACACACACACACACACACACACACACACACACACACAACTCACCTAAGTTGCTGTGTGTGGGTGAAACGGGGTTAGGTGACAGGTTTGGGGAGCTTGTGTCCATGCTGTGGGTCATCTGGTGATCGCTGGTCTCTCCATCCTCACTGAGGTAGCCTGGTGGTGGCGTTTCTGCACAAAGACACACACACAGTCAACAACTCATCACATTTGAGGCAAAGTTTCCAAAGATAGATCTGGTGGAAATCTCTGCTAAACACCTGACGGAAAAGAATAAGCAAAAGCAATTAAAGGAATTACATGAAACGAACATGAAATGCAGCAACATTTCTGTTCCCGTATGTGTTTATACCTTGTTGATAAAGCTATGTCGGATAAAAATTATTAGCCCGTTCAGATCGACTGCAAACATGTATCACTATGTCAGTCTGAAAGGTGTGCGAGGCACTAAGAGCCACCACAGATTTACTGTAAATAAGTCAGTCAGACGCTCGTCATATCCCAACCGTCAACAGCTTAACAGTGGGTTACTTTGGATAGTAAGACTTGCCGTAAAAGAAATATAAATGAGTGTTCGAGTCATGCCCGGGAGCACGCCTGTACCTGGTATGTAGTTGCTCTGGGGCTCAATGCCAGCAGGGAAGTTGGTGTTTTCTGGTATTGAATGGCTGTAGTCATCCAGAGGCGGAAACTCACTGGGGATTTCTGTGTGTCTGGGCACAAGCACTGGTGGGAGTACTGTAGAATGGACATAAAGTCAGACACACACACAGCAAGCAGTTCCTTAGAACACAGCGGTAGCGATTGGTTTAATGTCTGGGTAATATAGATAAATATGAAATGCAATGCAAATCCATAACAAAACAATAAAATGATGGAATGAAACCATACAACAGGACAATGTGTGCAATAACTCACATAAGAAATATTAGATACGCTCTCTAAAATAAAAGTATAGCATTCCACAGAAAAGCCCTGGCAGCAAAGTGATAAAATCTGCAGAAGAGATAAACATGCTCAAGGCTCTCGTACCTGGCGTCTCTACTCTCTGGTAGTGGTACGGGTTGACACACACTTCATCCTTCTTCGTGTGGAAGGCGTACTCGCACAGCTCCACCGCCCGCAGCTCATGGTGGGACTGCAGGTCGGGCCAGCGCCACAGACGGCAGTAGATGACATGGGGCAAACCTTTCCTGTGGGAGACCTGCAGACGGCCATCCAGAGACCTGCAGGCAGCAGGAGAACAAGCAAGAGTTTGGTCAATAACCTGAAACTTTTTTAAAAATACTGATTTTTAACAAAGAATAGTGTTCTTGTTTTGTATATTAACAATTTCTAGGTCTCATATGCGCAACATGTAATTTGAAATTTCCCAAAAACATGAGACTCCTTACTCCATATTTTCTTTATGGTATTTTGTTACATTGTTCCTGCCTTCATTTCTAGATGTATTTTCTTGTCCATCAAGTTTATGGTGGATTAACCA
The DNA here is from genome assembly GCA_029853015.1 of Chelidonichthys spinosus. NCBI lineage: Eukaryota > Metazoa > Chordata > Actinopteri > Perciformes > Triglidae > Chelidonichthys > Chelidonichthys spinosus. Next base: position 28,098,254 of record CM056821.1, on the reverse strand, counting down.
GTTTCTATACAAATTTTGGACTTATTATTATCCGATCTGCCTTCCCTATCCCACTTGCAAACTTAAAACAAATATAGCTTATTTTGCTTTGACCCCCCCCTAAAAACATATTGACTTTGACATATCCTGTTTGGCTCATTTTAAACATATTTTGAAGTGTTATCGATATGATGATTCTCACATGTGTTAGAACTATGTCACCTTTTTGTTGGTTGGTAGTTAGAGCCTGTGGCTTTGGAAACTGATACGTGATAAAGGTCCATGGCCAAAATGTAAAAATAAACTCACTTGTATGAGGATACATACCTTTTTTCTTTTTTTCAGAAAGATTTAAACTGACTGTCCACCACACCATACCAACCAGCAGGTGTGACTATTATTGCTGTTGTCTGGGTTCTGACACTACTTCCAGTTCCTACCGATGAGAGTCCCAGCTTTGTGTACGATATTTATGAGGTGATGTCTAATAATAAACAACCGGCAATGGCATTTAACAGGAGTTTCATTTGGTTGTGTCAGAGCTGCACTCATCTATAGAATGCTGTTGGCAGCAGATGATTTAGGCTGCCAGAATGGGGATATAGACGCTAATCTCTACACAATGACCTAAAAACACACTCATCATCTTATGCAAGAGGCAACGGCCACATATGTTCCCTCCATCTCCATCTCACTCACTCTCACATACAAATACAGAGGGTCAAAGGCAAAAGCTAAAGCCCTTTAGAAGGACAAATGTCAAAAAAACAAGGCAGTGTACTGTTCAACTACTGACAGGTCAGCAGTGCCCCATCTGGGTCAGGCATTGTACATCCAGCAAGGAGAGAATGGTGTTTTAATTTTTCATGGCAAAGGCTTTCATTCACTGCTTCTGTACTTTAAAATGGACTGGAAAGTGTGTGTGTGTGTGTGTGTGTGTGTGTGTTTTGGGGAGGGTGTGTTGAGTGTCTAAATGGTGTCTGAGTACTTTGTGTGCACACAAGCATAAAGAGGCAGTTGAAGAGGCAAACCAGCACAGGAGGGAAGCTGAAAAACACATCTAAAAGCCTAATAAGGGACCAAATCTTGAAATTATACATCAGAAGAAATGTCCCTACAAACCATATATGACAAGAATCCCCATATAGTGAAAGGGTAAGCACATTTATGGACATCTAATGATCGAAGAGTAATTAGGCAGCCATGAAAGTGGAGAGCATTGCTGTCATTACATTATACAAGGACATTAAATGTGATTAAAGCCAAATAATAACACATAAAATAGCAGGTTTGTTTCTTCATGAAAGTCACAATGAAAAGAGAATTGGTCTTTTGTTCACTGTACAATCTGCTTTGTTATAGGTGTCTTATGTTAAAGCTGGTTCATAGTCAAAATTCCTCATGCAGGATATCATTGCTGACACATACAAAGGGACGTGAGCATATAATAATAATAATTATAATAATAAGTATTATTATTCTTATAATTATAATAGGGCTAGGAATGTATCATGTGTCTCAAAGACTTCCGGCTTTTGAAATCAAGGACAAAAAAAAAAGTGAGTGATAACAAGTATAATCTGGATACTGCCAGCGAGTAGACAAATAAATAAGAACACCTCAGGTTAATGTGCAATCAAGTACCCTGCAATAAATACTTACTTTGTAGAGTGAATACTGTGCATTTTATCAACATGTTTTAAGATAATTTGTCACATTTTGCTAAATGTCTTTCCAATGTTTGTTAGGGTCTACTCTGTTCCTCTACTGCAGTTTTCCTGTGTTTGGCATCGGCCCATATCCTCATGATTTAACTGCTTTTTCCCTTTACCACAGTCATTGCATGTCTGTGTGACTGACACATCTTTTCATGTCTTTTTGTACCCTTGAAAGTCGCCTCAAAAGTCACTCAAACATGTTTTCAGATATCCATTAAAGTTAATAGCATGTAACTCACTGACTCCATTTGCAACCTTGTCTTAAAGGATTGGACAAAAATAAAATTAAATCATAGACAGGAAGTAACTTTGAAGCATCTAAATCAGAGTTACATGAAAAAGGCTGCCACAAAATGAATCGCAGGAAATGAATAAAGTCATGATGGCAGGAGGGAAACATGTGAAATGCATTTGCAAAGAGGAACAGTGATCACATGTGGAGACCCAAAACACGGATAAACAAAAACAAAATATTTCCTTAATCAGAGCACAAACTGTGCTCTCAAAAAAAAAAAAAAAAAAAAAAAAAATACCAGAAGGTTTAAACAATACCTCTGTCACAGAATCCACAGAAATAGTGCATTATAATCCTCAAAGAGGAAGTAATTAATGGGACACTGTGGTCATATTAGTAAAGTAGGAGCAGAAAGATTTTGCGTAGAATGTGCTGATCTGATGTCGGTTGTGGTGTGTGTGTGTGTGTGTGTTGTCCTGGCTGCTGAGTGGGTGTCTGGTGGGGCTAGACTCTGTGTATAGACTCTGCGTGGGCTGAGACAGACATGCACAAACTGCAGTTACATTACTGGCTATTTGGTTCCCTACAGTACTTAGTGCACTCTTTGTGAAGCTCTTTCCAGTCAGTGTTTTAAGAGAAAGGACTTACAGTAAAAGGTATGATATGATGAGTCACACTAATACGTTCAATAGCTGAACCACACACATGCAATACAGCACAAAAGAGGATCGACTCTCAACCAGAAACGACGAACGTGACTTTATGTAGCAGAAGCAGTAACTACAACAAACATCACGGTGCAATTATATATTTCAAAGCAATAGTTCACAAAAAGCCAAAATTATCCAAGAAGGCTAGTAAAAACTAATCCTAAAACCTAAGGCATATGGGAAAAAGATGGAAGAAACTAGGGGAGAGGTTGATATGTGGATGAACTTTCCACTACTCAGTGGAAAAACGGCAACAGTGAGAAGCATATTATCAGGAGGCTTACGGTTAAAATCTCCAAACTCCTGACCGAGCCCAACATCACATTTAAGCATGCTTGATTTCTGTGACCTGGAACCTGGACACCTTTAAGTTTGATCTGATCATATGTGTGTCTAAGAGTTCAAGGTGACATAATCAAGTGTCTGACCAACAGTCCAAAACACAAATATATTTTTAATAAATCAAGTTGAAACCAACAAATGTATGTTTGAAAATCAACTAAAAAATGTACCTCTGAAGATAACTGGCATATACCGGATAATTCATTGACCATTGCAGTTTACTCTCTCCTTTTAGTAGTTTTATTAAAATAATTGCTTATCTCCAGAAAACAAATAAACTAAAGGACAAACAACAGCAACAGTCAAAGTCATTGTCCACATGAAACACACAGACAGGTCCAAACACACAATAAACCCTGCTCAATCTGAGTGACTCACTTTATAGAACCCATTTATGACTACTGCATGTTGAATGAGACTTTAATGGGAAAAAAATGTTAAACAAAAAAAAAACACTCCTGCATCATCAAGACTGAGCCTGTTGAGAAGAAGTAGAGCCAGCAGCACCGTCTAAACACTTCAGCTGTGAAGCATGAGGGAGAACTGTGACCCCAGACTCCCTGCTGGGAGAACATGGGTGGGATCTGAAGGCTTCCAACAATCCAGGACAGCAGTTTTCAACACCAGAATCTGGTTTTGGCTGGGGTTTTTTTAGGTTTCTTCAAAGTCATTACTCCAAATGGATGGACACTGATGATGAAGGAATTGCTTCATCTACTTATCTATAAATTTGACTCATCATTCCAGCACAAGGTAATACAAAGGCTTTCTTTTTAACGATTGCCGCAGGGGTGAAAAGATTGACTTGATAACCCAAAGAATAAAAAAAAAAAAAATCCAAATCAGCTGCACTGATTTTTATTTCCTTCTGTGTAAGCAGAGTATACTAGCGTCATCTTCAATGATGGAGAGGGACAAATTAGTATTGATTTTTATGCCATGGGGGGGGATTTACAACATCATTGTATCTCATGACCTGAGGGCTTATAGGCTGAACCTGACCTTTACGCCCAACCAGTTCTGTATTTGTGTGAATGGCTGGGACTATAATCTGGACACACACAAACACATGACGGTATGAGCGAGAGTGAGATAATACAGTACTTCTGGGGGATTCAACCATTTAGTAGTCATCTGTGAAAACAGTGTATTTGAAGGGTAAAGAGGGAGGATACGTGGATGTGACGGATTGTTAAGAGTAGTAGAAACACATTTTTGTGCGCGTGTGTGTGTGTGTGTGTGTTTGGCTAACTCACAAAACAGACTCAGACAGAACAGATTGAGCTTCACTGAGCTGGGAGGAAGGGAAGGGGAGGGGGCAGCAAAACAAACACACTGAGGCATGCCCAGTTACGCTCAGAGACACAAACATATACACTGTGTGTGTTCAGCCTGGCGAGGGTCCGAGCAGTGCTGAAAACACACACACACACACACACACACACACACACACACACACACACACACACTCTCCCTGTGGGCTCAGACCTTTTGACATGGACTTTTTTTTTTTTTTTTTTTACAATTCTGTCAAGCTTCAAACTCAAATGAAAGTCTAAGCTCATTGAAAAGATGCCAGCAAACACTACGACGACCTAAATGCCTTCAAGAGTCCACATTATTATTTGCAGTCATCAGTCTCCTAAACTGTCACGTAAATCAAAAAAAAAAATAAAATTAATGATTTGAGTTGTTTTAAATGCCTGGAAGTAGCAATCTGTCCTAGGAGAGCACAGAGGGGGGAGGACAAAGTGGATGATGGATAAAGAAAGGAGGGTGCTGCTGGACAATAGGGCTGGCAGACTGTCTCAACAGCTCAGGGCAGCTCAGAGTGTCTGTGACCGGGCCCCTAAAAAACTCCCCCCTTCCATCTCCTCCGTCTGTCCCACTGTCCCGACCGCCCTGCCTCTGTCCCAGTGCTGAGTGAGGGTGGGGGTGTATGGGGGCTGAAATGGCCTTTGTGCCTTTCATAAAGTCTGTGGCCAGTCTGCCGAGCCATGACCAGCAGGGATGCAGTCCAATGACATTCAGCAGCGGGCTGATGTCCTCCAAGAACAACATGTGAAGACACAAATCACTCACCAATCCTGGAGATGGGGCTGCAATAAAGTTCTGGTTTTGAAACCTGACAAACAGCTTATTGGGGGAATTAAACGGTTCAAAAACTGCTTCTACTGCAGTTACCCCATTTAATGCAGGACACCTGTCGTACAATGATGAATGCACTTTCAACCCACACTGGACCGCTGTTCTTGTACTGTGGCACAGGTTAATCCCTTGTTGTGCCACCATTCAAAGAATCTGCAACTGTATAAATAATCCCATTATATAATCATAAAATATAAAAATAGCTACAGTTTCAGCTCTCTCTTTCTCTCTGCAAGCTCTCTTTCTCTCATATTTGAGCTGATTGAAGGACGTTGGTTAGTCTTTAAACAATTTAAATTTAAACAACAATAACACTGTAATAAAGTCCCTAATGAGGATCGCAAAGTCAAGGACGTGAACTGACCCTTCAGTTCTATCACTGACGCAGGTTTAACCCATGTCACTGTGTGGTATAGACAGGATTTACGCATTATTATTATGATAATAAATAATGGTCGTTTTTGGATGATCCAGGTAAATAACCGGCTGAAAAGACGCAACAATTAAATATTCCTATAAATGTTTTATATACAGTGTCTCAGTATAAAAACAGTACGGGAAACTCTGGTTGGTACATTTAAAAATTACACATTTAAAAAAATAATATATATATCCACCGTATTACTTAAAACACAGTATTGTCTTTTTGCACTTCATTCTAGTCTGCTAGAGCAAAAGTTCACACGATTTTTCTTTGATTTGTGAACACTGGTGCAAAACAGTGAAATTCAAAGAGAAGCTAAACTAAAGTAAAGCTGAATTTGATTTGATTTATTTCATTGGAATACAAACATATCCAAGGGATAAAACATGACAAAGTGCAGACACTTGATTCAACAACAAACAAACAAACAAAGCATCAAGTAATCAATTAGTCAACTGGCAGATTTTTCCTTTTAAAATCAAATCAATCAATCATTAGGTCCAAAAATTCCAGCAAAAAATGTTCTTGTTCCAGATTCTCAAATATGCAGAGTTGCAGCTGTCCATGTCTCATGTGATATTAACTGAATATCTTTGAGGTTCTCAACAAATACAAGACATTTTAGAGATCAAATGATGAATTGAGAAGACAATCAAAAGACTAATCAATAATGAAAGTAGTCATTTGTTGCAGTCCCAGAAAGAAGCCTTTGTTCGTTGACACTGAGGGATCGATGGTCCAACCTTAGACTTCAAAAATCTAACGGATTTCAAAAGTATTTTTTTCTTTCTTACTTACATTTCTTTGGTTACCACAAATATTTCATCACTACGGGGCCGCAGTGATCAACTTGATCACAAAAGAAAAATGATCAAAGTGCACAAATGTTGGCTTGTGAGTACATTCCAGCAGAGCGGTGCAACTCACAGGAACATATTCCACACACACACCTCCCACTCCCTCTGGAAAAGCCATCAAGACTTCTCTTTTTTCTTACAAAAGAAAAGAGGGGGTGTGTGAAGGAAGAGAAACAAGAATAGAGTGTGAGCGAAAGGCAAGTCTGACAGTAACCCACAGGTGATATCATATCCTGAAGTGTGCTGGGACCAATGAAGGATGTGAAATCGGAAACCAGCAGACAAACGACCAGGCCAGGCGGGACGACAAATAACATAGTCTGGACTCAAAAAACGTAGGGACACCATAGAGGACTGGGAACCATTAGCTTTCCAGTAAATGGTCAATGAGCTGAGCAGTCTGTCTCTCTATTTTTGCGTCAAAATGATGAATGACTGAAAGTATTCCACATGCAAGTCATCAATAACTTTCTCTCCACAGTCCGGTTAAGTTTTTTTCCGACAGCAGGGCAGAATGTAGGCAGGTCTACGAGTCCAGTGAAATTAATGTGCCCCCCCACCCCCCCGTTCTTTTGAACAGATAGCTCCATCTGGATACGATATCCCACAACGTGAAATTTCCGCAATAAAACAAGTTTGCAGTATGATTCAATGTTGAGTGTGATTTGATTAACAGCTGATATTAACTAAACAAATTAAAAAGATTCTTTTAAGGTTTGCTCAGTAACTCGTCATCCCCGTGGTCTCTCTGGCAGTGGGTGATTGTTGATTGATTATTTTCTCCACTGATTGCCAGAGATCTGAAATATAGGCCAAAATAATTAAATGAGGTGGAAAAGTTTTGAAAAAGCTGTATCAAGTGCGTATTATATATATTTATTATATAATATAATAAAAAATATACTGCTGTTAATAAAATAAGTCTTTGCCATTCTTACCAAATTCATTTCTATGGGAAAACATTAGTTTCTATCCATTACACGGCAAGACAGAGGAGGATATTTGTCACATCTATATTCTTTGTGAACATCCTTTTACATATTTATTAAATCAGGCTCTATTTTTCATTTATCTACAACGATAGTGACCAGAGAGCTTTTTTCTTATGACAATATCATTATCCCGATAATGGAGATTCACCACGACCACCTGATGTTTTTATCGTGATCCAGAGCACCCAGGGTTCCCAGCACTCCAGAAAATAAGGCATCGTTAAATATGCCAGCAGTGTGCACATCGGGAGACCAAGACTTTAATCACAGGGTTTATTACAACAGTGAAATAATTTGGTCCACGGCCTCTTGAGTTGCTATATTGGGTGTCCTCGAAGGTAATGTTTCTGCAGAGCTCTTAGCGAGACTCAAGCTCCTGGTTCTTCTTTTTTCGGCTGAAGTATTGCTCTCATCTTAAAAGTGGATTCAGACATGAATGTTTCAGACATGCTAACAAAATCAATGCCAGCTCGAGTCCCACAGAGATTCTCATCTGTGTTTTTAAGTGAGTCATTGACCACGTTGGTATCTTCATTATGAACTTTTACAAAAGTCATTTATCGCACTCTTTCTGCATTTGTACTTGTGGCCTTCAAGTAATCTCAACATCTCCTTTTCAACCCCGGCTCCTTCACATCAAGTTGTTTCTCCACACACATCCAGCTGCAGTCCAGCACCCTCCAGCAGCAGCAGCAGCAGTAGCAGTGGTAGTGGTGGTGGTGGATGGTAGTGGCCAGTGGAGCACAAAGACATGCTTGTTGTCTGGTGAACGTGTCCGTGTGTGCGCTAGACTGTGCACGTGCACTCCCCCGCAGATAGTGAGAAGGCCAAGTTGAGGCAGGGCTGTCTCTCTAACCCCCTCCAACCCCGGAGCAAGCCGAAAACCAAACAGCAGCCGACGCCCTCCTTACGGCCCCGGCAGGCAGAAGGAGCATTCCTCTGAGCTGACTAACCACACACATACATACATACATACATACATACACGCACAGATACGACATGAATGATGACATAAAATCCATTTGATAGTGATCAGCATGAATGCAGTGATCATGTTTTTGATTAGTAAATAATGACTTCAAAGTTTAATGTTGTTCAATGTGATTTCAATTAAAAACTTTAAAATAAATGTCCATTAACTGTTCCACACACACTTTCATTTAAACACCAGATATATCACTCTATCATCACTATGACAGTAAACAATTAAATGATTACACACACGTTCAGTGCAGCGGTATTCACTTTCTGTCAGGTAAATCAAACATTGACAAGGATCCTCAACCCAACTGTTAAGGGCAATGTATTTCCATCATTAGAGCAGCCAACCACACACAGACAGACAACACACATAACCTCTCTGTGACCCGTCTTGTATCGCGTCCCTGTCGAACAAAGCCGTCTCAAATGACTCAGGTGTGATACTTGAAATGAAAGCTACCTTAGTGTGTGAGAGAAAGAGGGAGAGACAGACAGAGAGAGAGAAAGAGAGAGAGAGGTGTGTGTGTGTGTGTGTGTGTGTGTGTGTGTGTGTGAGACTGCATGTGCAGTTGGGAAAAAAAAGGAGATGGTGGACTTTGGACCACACTGACGCATAATGAACATAAATGTCGGACAAAAAAACGGCAAGGTCAGCAAGGATTTCCCAAATCCGAATCTGTACTGATTCTTAAAGCGTCAGCCCAAGTACTTTGATTATGTAATATTGCGACACGCAACATCGTGCTACCAACGCTGACTACGGCATGGAAAACAAGAGTGTGCGTCAAATACGACATGACAGCTGGTTTGCGAGACGTCATGGCAATGTAGAAAAAAATCTGACAAACAGCATGCACTGATGAAGACAGGATGATGCACAGACCTCCCCTACGCTAAACGGCAGGATGCGTCGAACAGCGGCGCACACTGTTTGTACAGAGTGCATGTGTGGCATTCGGGCAGGTGTCAAGTACGACAAGTGAGGCAGTGCAAGTACACACAATGTCTTCTTGACATAGCAGCTGCAGAGTGTGTGTCTGTGTGCATTTAATGTCATCAATCATCCAGACACACAAACAAACGTCCTTTGATGCTGAACTGCCGTCGAGCTGGAAAACAAACCAGTTCTACCTCAGCTTTTCTTTTTTTTTTTTGTCGCACGCCAACCAAAGTAACCATCCATGTCAGTAATCCAACACGCCGCCTCTCGCCAAATATTCTGTCTCCTTCTCGTCTAAACCCATGGCTTTCTGGTTACCCCTCTCCTTCACATTCTGATCCTCTCTCTGTCGCTTTCACTCTTTTTTAAAATTCTGTATTCTTCCATCTATAATTTATGTGTCGTCCTTCCACAATAAATCTCATTCCCCAACCATGACAGGCCCTCCCCTGCAGCACCAGACACAACACTGGGAATCCCAACTCTACTTCATCCCTTTGTATTTCCCTTTTGATTCTCAGAGCACTTCACTCTACAGCATGAACCTGGCTGTTAGAGACGGTTATGACGCAAAATGATTCACAGGCTGACTTAGTCAACAGAAGGCATCCCTTTCAACAACCCTGTTAAGCAGTGATATGTATGTGTATACAGCTGTTGACCCAGGTCTGGTCCAGTGAATGACAACGTTATATCTGAGAATTACGAGTCTCTTTGTCCTCCTCTACTTCTTTCAAATCTCTCATTCTTTTTCCACGTTATGTCTCTTCCCTGCCTTTTCTTGTTTTATCCTCATCTTTTATTTCTGTGCTCGGGATTCCTTCGCTCCCTCCCTCCTGCCCTGACACGCAGCAGTGTGAATCAGACTGAAGTCTCGCTCGCAGGAGGGATGTGTGTGGACAAGACAAGAGCACTCCCCAGCACTGGCCAAAACCCAGACTAAGTCAAAGCAGGTAGGAGTGAGGAATCCTCTCCCCCAGGGCTCTGTGAAAAAGACGCAACACACACACGTACACGCAACACACACCTTGAATAATTTATTTTAATAAACCAACAGTGTCTCCCTCCAAAGAAACTGCTGTTGGAATGCTGCATAATTCTGCTGCTCTGTAAACCTACTCGCTCTTTAATCACTGTAATACACAGAGCCTGTGACACCGACATGTTCATCTTTCTGTTAAGGATGGTTCTTTGGCTTTCTCTGTTAAAAAAAGTTTCCTCTGCTAAACATGACCGAACCATTACAGATAGGCAGATGATGCGTGTGTAGACAATGAAAGAAGCTATTGAGAGACATGTTAACTTAGTACCTCTTCCTAATTTCAACGTCGGACTAATCTGTCTATCCATTGTTACAAAAACAGTGCAGTTTTTTAAAGGTCTCTCTTCAGTCTCGTCTGCCACTACAACGTAATATTCATGATCAGGGTGCAGCATTTACAGAACACTGCTTCCTAATTACTCATGTTTAGTTTGCGCAATATAAGTGCTGAAACTACAGATTAGTCAATTGCCAGGAAATTTGTTGATTAAAGTAATTTATCTAGCAAAAAGGACAACGTGTTGTCGGTTCCAGTTCCTCAAATGCAACTATTTTCTGGTTTTATTTACATGTCCAGTCGTGTCTATCGTCGGTTCATTTCATCCAGAACCAGCGGAAAACAGCACAGCAGATGTTTCTCTATTTTTTTGTGGACTAGAAATGAATTCTGGTGAATCAATGTTACTGAATGATTCAATAGCAGTGTGCTTCAGTAGGCTGTAAAAAGTGAGTGTGTGAATGAAGTATTACGCTCTTCAGTTTTACTCATTTGCTAATTCCATCATGACTTCATGCTACAGTTACAGAACATAACCTAACTGTTCATGATGGCTGTTACCCTTTCATTTAACTTATGCTAATCACTAGCAGCAATGCTTATAACTACCAATTATCGCTAATGCTAAAGGATAACATGCATACTATTGAAGTCGTGAAAGCTGGGTCCATATACTGTACGTCACCTGGTTTCAGATCAGCTAATCGCAAAATGATAATGTATTAGCTGGGTTTCAACCAGTAGAGGGCATGGACTATTTATAGTATATTTATAAGACAATGTGTAGAATTAAAATACTTTGCACTAGATTAGGCCCTAAATCCATCAACAACACTACTAAATTAAACACACACACACACACACACACACACACACACACACACACACACACACACACACACACACACACACACACACACACACACACACACACACACACACACACACACACACACACACACACACACACACACGTTTTAAGCTGCAAAAAGTTGTTTTCATTCGCAAAAAGAAACCAAGATTGAACTAAAGAGCAGCCTCTTGCATCAAAGTCTGATGTTCAACAGTCACAATTCCTGTGGATACTTGAGGGCTTTGGAATATTTTGTTTATGGGCAACTACAGTACAACAACCTGAAATATTTACCCAATCCCAGGTATTCTTGACACGTACTTATGCCCTGAGAGTCTCCTTAAACAACAGAGTTAAAGTAATTTGTTAGTCATCCTTTCGCGTTCAAGCAGTGCAGGCTACCACACTTCACACCCACCCCTTTCCCCATCGGAAACTGGTAAACTTTCATGGCTTGACGCATTTTACACACCGATGTTTGTGACTAACCCAAGTTTACAGCTCATAGGAAGAGAGAATTTTAAAAAGAGAAAGAGGGAGGGAGTGTCGGTCAACACCACAACGCCACAATTGCTCGTTGTTGAGTGAGTAAGGCTTGAACTTGGACAGCAGCCCCGGCATTCACTTTGCTTACTACTCCTAAAAAAAAAAAAAAAAGTGAAAACAGCTCATTGTGAAAACCAAAGTGACCTAAAAGTCAAGTAAAGCAGTAGCTCTGCCCACGTGATCAGCATATATGATAAACTGTAAAAGCCCTTTGTTTCCAAATTAAACTGGGAATATAAATCAAAGTGGCTGCGACTAATGTTTTTTTCATGGGACGCTGGCTTTATCTCCAGTATAAACATGTTGGGACATACACACACACACGCCGCCCACGTTAACCACCCACACCCAAAAATAACTGTGTCTGGACCAAACTCACCATATGTAGGCTCTGCTTAAACAAGTTGTGATACCATGGCTTCGAACCAGAGACCTTCATGTTATTTTAATGTCATCTAGCAGATCGCAGCCCTTTAAAAATATGATAGCTGACTTTCCAACAATCTAATTTTTACTACTTGCCGTGACAGATTTGGTAGAAAAAACTTGGAGAAAGTAGCTGCTTTGGACAAAACCGGTAAACATCCTTTACTTTGTTTGACATTACTGGAAGACATTAGCCTAGTTTTAAAATTCTAGTCCTTCTGGAAATGTGGTATTTGAATCAGCTGTGATGGGTAAATCACCTGTTTCCCCCCCTCCCCCTTTTCAGTAATCCTACCTTAAATTCCCCCAACAGATACATGATCTGCTAATCCACCACTGGTTCCAACTATTGACTCAATCATTGCACCAGTGCCTGCTTCCTTCAGCAGTCAGCATCATGGCAAACCATCATCAAGAGGGGTAGCAATGAGCCTCATTAGGGAGTACATGTGTCAGAGAGATAGGAGCTGACCTCCTCATGGACAGGCCCGAACAAGCAGGCAGCTGCTGTCAGCGAGCCAGAACATAGGGGAATTAATAGAAACAGCAGCTCTCCAGGGACACTGTTAGCCCACACTGACAGCCAGCTCTGATCTGGAGGTCATCTTAATACACCCCCCACCCCCTCTTCTTCCCCTCTGCATTAGTGGTGGGATATATAAAACCTGGATCATGACAAACATTATTTAACTTTCCGGGTAGGCTTAACTCGCTGAACGCTCACCCGGGCCCGTGCAAGCTGCGATATGCACACTTGCGGCAATAAAGAATGTGGGAGTGCCCTGTGTGGGTTTCAATTTTCATCCGACACGCAGTATGCTCTTAAATCTAAATTGCCCACACATGCAAGTGAGATTTTGTGGACACAAGCAAAAGTTTGAGACCTTTACTTGTTCCTTACAACTTGAAAAAAGTATGGTAGAGACTTAAAGGTATAGCTGTGAACATACAATCTGTTGCCAGTTTATGAATTATACACTTGACAGAAAATAATGCAGTTTAATATGACAACCCTGCAATAAATTTCATGAAGGTTATAATGCTCAGTTTTGATTCAACTTTAGATTGTAGGGCTGTTGAATTATTTCGCACCGTAGTAAGAGGTATGTTCTATAATTTAGACTGATATCACTTAGCACTGCAAATAATTATTGTTGTCATAACTGATTCATCATCAAATGATTTTCCCTATTAAATAACGTAATTGTTTGGACTAGACACTGTTTTAAATGTATTTTTACACACAGTCCAAGGAGATGCATTCAAAACAAGTATGCTAAAGAAACTGGTCAATTAGTGTATGTAACATATTTATAAAGGCAATTCACATACTGTGAGTGTGTTGAGACAGACAACTTTGAGTGCCGCATTGTTCAAAATTATATGATGTTATATGAAAGGAAATAAGTAATAACTCCAGACTTTTAGCAGACATGGTCTGTGTTTACAAAGCAGCTCTTCCCACCTGCAACAGCCTTTCATCAAGGGAGGACAGTAACTGCTTCATAAGCAGTTAAGCGGTGGTTATACCTGAACTAGATGCCTAAATAAGCAGTGAATTGATGTTGAATGCCAGAGCCGATTATATGAGTAAAACACCGTTTTTATAGGCACAAAAGGAGGCTGCAGAGATGCATTGGAAGTCAGCTGCACAGACTCGCCTACGCACTAACACAAACCCACGGCGCTAGAAAGCGTCCCAGATTAAGGCCAAGTTATATAACTTGGGACTCCATTTATGCGTTTGCGTTGCATGTTTGCAGCCGGCTAGTCAACGCACACATTACGTCCCCTTTATTCAACGATACGACCCCCCAGTGAAATACCAATTCCATCACACACACACACACACACACACACACACTGCCAAACTCTAAAAAGTAACGTGTACGTTTGATGGCATGTCAGCTAACTGACGCTATGTATTTGCTAGCTGTCCCTATGGGTCCGCCGTTAGCTTCATTAAGCATTCATTTACATTAGCCCAACGATTTATTGTGCAAGAGTTTTTGGAATATTTGACCGCGAGACAGGAAGTGGAAACGTCAACTTTTAAACGGCAAAGTGGGGGATGCCGTAGGTTGGTTAAGGTGAGCGATGCTACAGTTAGCTACAGACCGGGTTAACGTTTGAGTTTCTTTATCGAAGCTGTAATTAACGACGCACGTCCGGACTGAAGTGTCCGACTCAGCTAGCTAGGATGCTGCATTCACGGTCACCGTCAACCCCCCTCCAACCCGACCCGCTCACCTCGGGATAGTGATGCATTTTGTGTTGATGTTCTGCGTGGTGATGGCTTTCTCCAGCTCGTCCAGTTGTCCCGTCTTCTTCAGCTTCTTCACCAGACTTTTCACCGCCTTCTCGCACCACTTCTCCTCCTGGCCGTTCTGCTCGCCCTTCTTCCAGCCCAAAAGTCTCTTGACAATGGGGGGAGTGAAAGGCAAAATTGACATCTTGAGTTCAGTTTAAGTCCTTCCAGTGTCGAGAAGTCCGGGCAGTTTGTAGCATTAAAAAAAAGCACACACGGCAATGGCTGCTCTTCAGATACGGTTCAAGAGAAGCGTTGCGTGGTTGAAGACAAACTGTTGTTGTTTATTAGACGCCGCGCAGATGCAGCCCGGAGTTAAACCCTCCAGTTTTCGCGCACTCCGTCTGGCTCGAGTTCAGCGGCGAACTGTGTTTGTGTGCGCCTGTAGTCTCTGTTGCGCTGTGGATTTAGTGGTACTCCGCCGTGAAAGCTAGTCCCGCCTGCACCGCTTTAACCCGGGGCGGTTTTTAAAACACACCCAGCGCAGGTTACACCCAAACTACAACACTTAACGCGAACGGGATTTCAAACGCGGAATCGGAAGTGTTTTCTCTCCGCGTTTTACTGCCGCTCTAACCTCCGAGGTGCAAAGTTTTGTTGAGTTCAGAGTCATCCGCGGGTGCTGGGTCCCCCCCCTCTTCTCCAGTCTAAAGTCTGCAAGAAGTCTGCATCTGATGCAAATGCAAGAGCTGCTGCTGAGAGTCACTATTCAGGCTTCAGAGTGCACACGGCAGACGTGTGAGAGGCCGGTCTGTGCAGCTGGCCAAATGTGCTGCGCTGATATTGCACAATCCCTGCCTTTTTATAACTGCTGCTTGCTGATAAAAGTTGCACGTGGCTCTGCTTCAAAAAGCTGTCACATGCACAGATCACACAGATTTGACCTAGGTGACAACTAGCAAAACAGTTAATCGCCATGGGACTGCATTTAGAACTATCTAAGTGAAGGTGTCCTTTTTTGGGTCGCACCATATTTATACTTTTTCCTCAGAGGAATAAAGTTTAGGTTTTTAGCTTTAAGAGGAAAATAAACATTTTATTATTGGAAATCCTTTAATTATCCAACAGGCAGTCATGTGAATGTTTTTTCATAAGGACACATTCCTGTGTGTGTTTATTGTGGACTTGTGTCGTTTGAAAAGCAGTATACTGCTACTGGGTTGTTTGTCTCTATATGGGTAAATAACTTACGAGCTGCTGTATGATGGAAGGTGATAAAACATCACGCACGAGCTGAGCCTCTGACTTGCCTCAGCTTGTTTGAGATATGAACACACGCCTTCCCAACAAGGTGGCAGTTTGGTTTGCAGCCTGTCTCAACCCCCAAAACCACAGCGAGTCGGACATATGCACACATTTGCACATATGCATGCAACCCCCTCTCCCTCAGACCCTCCCTCACACACACACACACACACACACATACAATGTCAAGGAGTCGAAAGTGCCAGATGTACAAAAGAGTGTGTAACACAGCTGAGCTCACCGCAGAGAGAGGGAGAGAAAGTGATAGTTGAACAGTTAAGGGTGTGAGGCCGCCTTTGTTCCTTGAGCTTCAAAAGGAAGAGTTTACTGCGTTCAAAAGCGGTTTCCAAATGTGGGTGCCTTATTTGCAAGCGCTTGAAAGAGTTGTAAAAGTTGTGAATGCCCTGCACAGAGAAGCTGATGCTCTTGCTGGGTTTCTCTTCCGGATTTTTAAAGTAGAGTAATAAAAAGGTATCAGGGCAAAAGCAGAATAACTTCCGTACTTCGGGCCTCAAACATGCTGCAAATAGCCACTGGAAAAGTTTAATTTGTTCTTTTGCTACAGAACTGAACTGTTTAGGTCACATTTAAGGAGGAAATATTGTCAATTTCGCCATCCCCATATCTAACATTTCACACTCATACAAGAATAGCAGTATTGACCTGTGGTTTACATTTGGGTTTGTGTGTACAGGCGCATCGACCTGCGTCCAGCCGCCCCTCTCTCTGTGCACAGTGTGTCATTTGTGCTAAAAATACAGCTGGCTTAGCAGGACAGACCCCCTTTCCTTTAATCTATTTTGGTCACACAGCAGTGTATATTTTTAGACCTGCTAAAGGCATGTCAAGGTTCCTCCTTCATGCATACACCCAAAAGACATAAATGGATTCACAAAATGATGTTTCAAAAAAAAAAAAAAAAAACTTGTAGCAAATCTTCATTAACGCCATCATTATGAAACGTATGCTTTCTTTTTAACCAGAACTATTGCAGCCTTTTACATCACTGACCCAGTGAGGACGTTTCTATGCAGTGTGTTTTTCTGCTATTAGCCATCGACAGCACCTCATCTGTGATAACAATCAAGTGGGCAGCTGTAAAACACACCACTCTCTCCTCTCCTCTCCTCTCCTCTCCTCTCTTCTCCTCTCTTCTCCTCTCTTCTCCTCTGGGTGTGTTGGGCTGGAGGGAGCGTGCTGCCATGTGTCACATGCTGAGGCCCTTCGGCCCTCTCGGCACCTGTTTGTGCCCCCAGGGGACACGACCGGCCAAGACAGCTGGTTTGTTTTGGAGGAGTGCAGGGTGAGACAGGGCAGATATGGGGGTGCAGGGTGGGGGGATGGGAGTACAGATGGGCCGCACTAGATGGGGTGGGGGGTAGGACAGGCTGGACGGGGGGACTTGTGGGGGCAGGAGGGAAGGGGGGGGGGGGGGCACTTCTGTGAGAAGAATTACTGAGCACAAAAGGCACGTCAGCAAGACTGAATGAGGAGTGACTGCATGCAATCCGATGGTTGATAATGACATTGTGCTGGCTGCGACCTCAAGGGACTCGAGTGTGCGTGTGTGTGTGTGTGTGTGTGTGTGTGTGTGTGTGTGATGTCAGCTGGTGTCCCCATGGAATAAAAAGGTCAGATAGAATAGATAATGTGGGTGCCTGGATGGATGTGATAAGGATGCAGATGACCAATGTTTGGCCAACTTCAAAACAAAAATAATTTCCATTAGGCTGATGGACATGACTTTTAAAAACTTATCTTCAACATGAATACAAATATTCACTGTATTTAAGTGAATGGCCTACTTTACTTTTTATCCAATATTTATCTTTAAGTTTCCCCTTTAATTAAATATCCCCAATGCTTGCCAACATCAGATTTAACGCTTTGCATTTGTTTGATTTTGCAAATAAAAGACATACAGTCCTGTATTTGACAGCAAGCAAAGTGGTATTAAGATCCTTTACTACTAAAAGTAGCCACACCATAATCAATTCAAGTCTTATTACAAGCCTTGCATTCAAAGTATGACATTACACATTTTGTAAAACTACAGAAGTATTATCAGCTAAATGTACTGAATGTTTTAAAAGTTAAATCACTCATGCAAAAGAATGACTCCTATCAGTCTTGACTCAGTGAGTCAAGTTTAAACTACAATAATGCATCATATTCTATTTTATTATTATATGATTTGTGTGCAAAGTGACCAGGAACAGTAGCTAATACATACATTTAATATAAACGTAGTACAGTAGAGCTACATGAACACTAAATGTAAAGTACAGGTCCCTCAAAACTGCAAAAGTGTATTTCTTGAGCAAATCACCACTGTTAGGAAAAATGCTAAATATAAGACTTTTTGTTTTATGGTTTTAATACATGTTTAGGGTTACAGTGTGCGTGCAAGTGTGTGTTTGGAAATAAAAGTGTTTTCACTGATCTCGTTGGCAATAACACGATAACACGACACTGTGTTTTCTCTCTGAGAAAGCCATCAATCGCTCAACAGCTCCTGACAGCTCCTCCAGCAAGCACATGGTGTACTGGAGTCTCGACATCGTAACCCTCCCACACACACACACACACACACACACACACACACACACACACACACACACACACACACACACACACACACACACGCACAGAAACACACCCTTCCACATACAGCTGGCCCCTCCTTTCTCACTTCAGTGCTCTATAGATCTCACTTTGTCTTCTATTCTCTTTTCTTTCAGTTTTGCAGCCCTCCCTTCACAAACATCCCCCCCTTTTCCATATTTGTATTTTTCTCAAAATGTGTATTCACCTGCATCCATTGTTTACGTCAGATAATCCACTTAAGCAGAGGAAACACTTCAGCTCATATACTCTAAGTCCCTGGTGACAAATGTTTTGAAACTTTGGGCTGTTTCACAACTCGCTGTTCTATGAATAACAGGAAGACGGCTATTTTTTTTCTCTCAGTGTAATTGCCTGTCACTTAGCTAAATCGTCGGTGGCAGCCTGCATAAATGCACAACACAAATAAAAAGTTGACTTTTTTAAAAAAACCTCAGATGAATACATGAGCTTCTTGCTTCAGTTTAAGAGGAAGTTTTATGTCATAAATAAGCTTCCTCAGAAACAAAAGCAGAAGGAAGAAAAAAAATCACCTTTACAGTACATATCAATCAATCTAAATCTACTATCGTGGGTGTCATCTCACACATTACAGCATTTGTGTCATTATATGTTGAGTCACTCAAGGAATGGGAGTTGCAGACAGTGCTGATAACAAATGCACAGGAAGATACAACTAAACAGACAGCAATGCTAGATAAAGCTAACACACAGTATCTATATTAAATTGTCATTGAGAATGTCAGTACCAGTAAACAATGCTGGAATAAATAAATAATGCCATAAGCTGCTTTAGAGGCAGTTGTCGGCCTATTGAGGGACATCGGATATGTGTATATATATATATATATATATATATATATATATAGGAAATGTACACCATATTCTTGTAAAAGAATATGGTGTACATTTCCTTTAAAAATAACTAAACAACAACAACATGCATTTAGTGATGCTGTGAGGACAACAGGGCAGAGTTCAAACTAAATGCACCCAATTGTTAAAAAAAACTAAAATAAATACACATTAAAGTGCACAAATAAAGAAAAGCCAAACCAAAGCTCTCATTTATGTTGACATATTGTTTGTGGTGTGTGCGTGTGTGCGTGTGTGTGTGTGTGTGTGTGTGTGTGTGTGTGTGAGTGTGTGTGTGTGCTGGTCAAAGTCCAGGGCAGTAGCAATGTAAAATGTTTTATCTTCAATGTGTCTGTTGATTTATTCCCTTAAAACGTTCAATTACAGTTGGTTTAAGTTTTATATTCCAACGTGACGGGACACGTACTTTGTCTTCTTTGTTGGACTAAAGTCAAATTTAAACTAGTGGGGTCTGCCAATGAAATACTACC
Organism: Chelidonichthys spinosus; assembly: GCA_029853015.1. Classification (NCBI taxonomy): domain Eukaryota; kingdom Metazoa; phylum Chordata; class Actinopteri; order Perciformes; family Triglidae; genus Chelidonichthys; species Chelidonichthys spinosus. The sequence goes on along the minus strand of CM056821.1, from coordinate 28,078,260 downwards.
ATGTGTTACTTTTCCACATAGATGACTCCCAACATGACTGTTTCATAGCAGCAGGAGTTAATTTCTTTATAAATGAGGGTTTTATTAAAGTTGCTGAGGGTTGAGAGGCTGACCCCCTGTGAGCGGAAAGGGAAATGGGTCAGTAGGAGCATCCTGTAGAAACACACCGGTACAGTCATGTGTGTGTTGCTCATCTGGACGGTGTGACTCTGCCCATGCGACTTCTCCCTGATGTGACACACGAGTGGTTCAAACACACACACACACACACACACACACACACACACACACACTTGACTCACAGCAGCAGATTGCTGCTCTCGTCCCTTATATGGTCATTGTGACCATTATCTTAGGAGCTCCAGAGCAAATGTTACCTCCTCTTTCGTAGGTTTGACTCATTTGGCGTAAAATAACAATCCCAGAGATAACACGCCATTCCTACCATGAGTGATTTCACAAAGTTTGTGCTGCAGCGGTGGAGTGGGGCACCATGAGCCGTCATGACCTACCTCTGAGTCATGAGTCACTATGAATGGCTGCTAGTCGATCCCTGTGAGAGCAAATTTCCTGTTGTTAGCATGCCTGCATAATCTCATTGATAGCAGACAGGATATTGAGTTGGGGTCACGCAGTTTAAGATGGCGAGTGCGAGCGCAAGTTGCACAGAGCAAATTTACTTGGATCGTGTTGTGATGTTGATTCAGCTGAACTTACAAACCTGATGAGCATCAGAGTAACAGATGTTTTCCTCTGTAAGAATTGTCTTCTGGAAGTGTGTAATGTGTTGTGTGCCCTCGTCCAAGCGACTCACTAATGGGTCTGGTTCCATGTGCACAGATTTCATTAGAGTGAGACAATCATTGGAAAATCCCCCGTCTGTCATTTTTCATCATGCTAACGTCTTTAGCAGGAGACGAAGCACACTCAAGTCTCTTTAGGAAGTATGGTGGACTCCAATCAATCTGTTACATCTAGAGTCAAAATGACGTTAATGTAATATTATAGAATATCGCTTTGTCATGATTGGGTGTAGATTGATACAACAGAGAAGGTGTCTGAATACTTCCTGAAGTATTTCTGGAATACTTCCAGTAATTTGTGTATTAATGTGACATGGAAAAGGTTTCCCTGATGTCTTTTTTTAACGTCTCTCAACTTTATTCAATCATTCCTTTTAATAAACATTAGTGTATAAAAACAACAATAACAAATTAAAACATACAGACATTTTCACCATGTGAAAAGTGTTTTAAAAAACTGAAAAAAATATACAGAATAAACAAAAACATTAAAAAATCTACAGGTGCCTGTTATTGAAATAGACAATTATATATATATATATATATATATATATATATATATATATATATATATATATATATATATATATATATATATATATATATATATATATATATATATATATATATATATAATCATTCCTTTTCACACTAAAAGGTTTTCAGTGACCAAACATTTCATTAATAAGAAAATAAAATGTCTGGTTTCCTACATTCTGTGAGCGAGCTTGTGTCATTTTTCATGTCTCTTTGGATGAAAATAAACCTGTTGAATTGCGCCCACTAGTGGCCACTCTGATTCACTACAAGCATGTGCGTTTCTCGGGTATTTCATTCCCTGTAGCTGAGACGGAGGAGCAGACTGTCTTCTACTGAACAAAATTAAATCTATCATTAAAACATTATCATTTCAGATAATTACTCGTCTAAATCTTTATTGCGTTTTTTCCCTTCTTCTTCTGAAGTCCATGAACCACCACGACGAGAGCTCACCATCACTGATTACATGCTTTCAATGAATTATGGGTAAAAGCAAAACTACTATGTGGGATTTGTACGATCCTGTCCGCTGCACATCATACTTAACAAAACACTAAAGTGGATTAGATCGGGGGAAATTCCTATTTGAACCATAATTGCACATTATATCCCCGCATACCAGCTTTCCATTTGCATTTATATGACAACAAAACCCCTCAATCTCAGATAACATATGCATAGAAGATCGAGCATTTGGTCACAGACCATTGCTCTTCTTTGTGGCTGATACAATTTCTCATTCTCCTAAGCGCTACTCACACACCCCTTGACAATATGCAAATAATGTCCCTGGGCTACCGTTGTATCGCTGCACTTGAACAATATGAGTGAGAGGAACACTGTTGTCGCCGGAGTTTGTTATCAAATTCCACGAAGGCCTTTAAAAGGCTGCAGCTGATCATAATGCAGGAGCACGAACAAAGAGATGTGCCATAAATGTGTTGTATTATGAACATGGAAATGAGATGCTCACGTTCGTATTCATCTCTATTTATTCCACCTTTTCTTCCCTGGAATGATATTTGGTCCATTTGAGGTAAAGACACGAAACATGATTATTAGTGATGATGGAAACAACATGAGAGTTGGACTATCTTAAGAATATTTCACACAACTGACATCATATATAATTTTACCAATATTGTATGGTGTCATTTTTCATTACATTCCCTGATATGATTGGTTTGGTTTGTAGCACTAACTGAGTACTTTTACTCAAGCAGTTGTACTTACTGTAACTGGAGTTTTCTTCTCCTGCCACTCTGCTTCTACTTAACAATTCAGAGGGGAATATTGTACTTTTAGTCCTCTACATTGATTCATTTGACAGCTTTAGTTACTAGTTATTTCATTAAAATAAAACACAACTAAAACGATAAGTCAATAAGAAACAAAAATAATTTATTACTTTCATAACCGTTTTCCATACAAAAATATTTCATAGCTCCAGCTCCACAAATGTGAGTATTTGCTTCCTTAAACTTTTCATTTATTAAGGGGGGGAAAATGGACTCTTAATTGTGACGACTGTCTTTGGGATTTTTACAAAACAATCAATCAATTGAAAAATAATCATCATATTAGACCTTGTTGAATATTGGAAGTCACTTTGGATAAAAGCGTCCGCTAAATGCCTTTAATGTAAATGTGAATTAATCATAAGTTGCAGTCAAAAGGTATACATAAAAAACTAGTTTTAAATGAGCTCCACTTCAGCTGCCTACATTAGCAAAATCCTGTTTTTACATAATGCATGAGCCACTTGACTTCCTGGTATCACGCAGAGAGGGGGCTTACAACCATAGAGAAAAACAGTGTTTCAATTTGTTGGGTGAATTTATGGAATGGTTGCGATGTAAAAGGGAAGAAAAGTACAAATATGATTCAATTAAAAAACATTTTAATAGAAAAAGTGACAGGGAGTTACAGGGGATGAGGAAGGGACCTGGATGCCCATTCTTGATGTTGTTTTTTGTTTTATCTATTAAGATTATTATATATGTTATTACATATGCAATACACATTTAGTTCATTGTTCAAGTTATTTAAAGGGAAGTGTTTACTTGCCAACTTCTTTTCAGCATTTAATACCAAATGTGTTAATGCTATTGGCTGTACTTGCTCTGTGATCTTATGTTCTTGTATTCTCGTCACGTGGTTGAAATACATTTAACTAACTGACTTATTAAGGTTTGAATTATGAGTCAGTGACAGTAAACATAAAGTCTTAGTTGAGGATGTTTCACTTCGTAAAGGCCATTAATATGTAGGGTGTTGGAGAGTCTCTTCTCTTATGTTTGAACACCAGATATTCTCCATCATCACATTTATGTATTTTTTTTTAATAAAACACATGAAAAGGGGAGACAGAAAGTAATTTCTCAACCCCCCCCCCCCCATTCTTAAATGGAGCTAAAATCAATAAATAATAACTTGTATGACTTACCAGAAGATGGCAGCAAAACCCCACAGAAAACCCCAGTGAATGAAGTCCATTCATAAATGTAACACCCCCCCCCCCCCACACACACACACACACACACACACACACACGATGACAATAATTTCCTCCACAGCACTCTCAGTGGAGGATTGTGTGTCTGATGAGAAAGTAAAGACACAGTACAAAGTCTGACTGTGTGTCCAGTCGTCCTACGGAGCCAGACAGTCTGTGTGTGTGTGTGTGTGTGTGTGTGTGACATCTACATCACAACAGGAAGAGTCAGATGCTTTATCTCTGCCACAATGTTATTCCCCTATGTCAGGCGTGTTGTTGTTTTGTTTAACGGCTTTATCGCCATTCATTGCAAAGAGAAACATTCTGTATTTTGCTCTGGCAAGAATAAACTAAAGATCATCTTTACATGAGCATCTCATTTTGCTAATTGTTTTAAAAAGAAATCCAAGTGTTGAGTGAGAGAAAATAGGGCCCATGGTGTCATTCAAACCACTGCAGAATTGTTACAAAACATAATGAAAACCTTCGTTTCACACTGCACCTTGATCACATCAGCCCAAACTAGTGAATAAAAACTTTATTTGGTCTTCTAGTCAGATAGCAGGAGGTGTGGTGGTGACTACACGCCTAATTTATTTGCATGTGCTGCGGTTCAGAACAAGTTTTGGGAATGAAGCTCTGCGAGATTACAAACAATCAGAAAGATTAAAGAAAGAAAAAGGTGTGAACATTCAATTTCATCCATAATTATTTAGTTGACAACGACAAAGAGACTTGAGCTGCTATTATATAACGTTTATATAATCAGTTTGTGAGAGAAATTAACTTCAACTGATCAGTCAATGTTGTTGAAACATGTTGATCCATCATCTTGTCTCAGTTAACCTAAAATATTTGGTTCAAAAGTCAGATGTTCGTTTAAAGCATTTCTACTGTATCTGTTTTCTACTGAAGACACTCTGTTCTGATTGAACACATTCCCATTTATGGACATTTTATCTGCTTAGCACACTGTTTGTATGTACCGAGGTTATAACTTTTTACTGCAAATTAAAAAACGACTGCCATCCGCTTCCCAGTGTATTGCTGCAGTGTTTTAGATTTCTGCCTCACAATTTCGACAAATGGATTTCCTTACTGTAATGAAACAAATGGAACCCAATGGCTGCCTGGGGGATAGGAAGAAGACTGTCAACAACACATTCAAGTTTGAACATTAAATTGACCAAAGCACGCAAAGACTCCGGTTTGATCTTACAAGTGACTGCGTATGTAACGGGAAATATGAGAAAGAATGTTGCTTTGAATGTTTCGATTAAGAGTCTGGACACAGTGGAAGAGCAGTGACGTGTCTTTGTTCTGTGGAGGCATCGTTTATGTCAACGTTCGTGTAAAAGGATAACTAGCGTGTATAATGTGTCATATTTACAGTCAGCGTGGAGGAAGTATTCAAATCCTTTCCTCATGTAAAAGTGCTACTACTACACAGTAAAGTCCTGCATTAAAAGTATAATCAGGAAAATGTACTTAAGTATTGAAAGTAAAAGTACTCACTGTAAATATGATATAATTCTATAATTATTTGGACAATTAAGCAATGCTTATTTCCATTTATTTGCTGATTATTTTCTCCATTAATTGGTTGAGATTCTGAAAGTAATGAGGAATGCTGTCACAATCAACCAAAGTGACACTTTCAAAAGGTTTGTTTTGTCCAACCAACAGTCCAAACCTATTAAAATACCTAAAAAGAAAACAAGAAATAATATTTCTTTTACATGAAAAATGACTTAAAGCGCTTATCAACATATTTAATTGTTGATTAAAAGGACGAGGCTAATAGTTTCAGGTCAGCTACCTGGTTTAATTAGAACAAAACGTTTAGAAGCTCTGAATTTGAAAAGTAATAAAGTGTTAGATAAATGTGGCTGAGTAAAAAGTAGTATTTCCCTCTGAAATGTAGCATAAAGTGTCATGAAAAGGAAATAATCTATAGTAAAATACATGCACCTCACTTTTGTTCTTAAGTACAGCACTTGAGTATATGTATTTAGTTAGTTTTCCACCTGTGCAGAGCATTTCATTTGAAGATTAAGGCACAAGGCCAAACCCCAGTGCAACGTTACACCAACATTTCTGTGGTTTTGCTCCTTATTTCTCTGAGAACATTGGCACTTTTTTTGTTTTGAGGACGTCTTGATGTTCAGGACTTTCCAGCTCAAGAACAAAACATCGTGCAAAAAAAGAAAAAAAAGTGGGATTTTAATGCAGCAGCGAATGCCAACTGTAGCACTGCAGGGCGTGTGTTGACAACTCCTTCTACAATCTCAACAACATCAGTAGTCGTGGTAATGTTGCCTTCAGGGCTCAGGCTAGTACCGGCCGGCACACTGACAGCCTGACATTGCTTTCTCACCTCCGCCTCGGTGTGATTGACAGTTTCATGCAAGAACCCGAAACAATCCCCATTAATACACGTCAGCGTCGCGGAGGCTTTGATTTGACCCGACGCTCCACTCGTTCGACGCCCCAGACTCTCTCCTTTCGAAACACTATCCGGTTACTGCTGCGGGAAAACAAGGCAGTTTTATCTCCTCTTGTCAATATGATGAGCTGAAAGTGAGACCTCTCCGTTCCACCCTTTTATTTCTGTTTTTAACACCTTGCTCGAGACAAAAGGCGGGAGATGAAAATGGCTGCGCGCGTCTGAATGGTTCAAGAGGAGGCCAGACAATAAGCCTTTGTGGCTCCAGCTAGCCGCCGCGGTTCAATAAAACGCTTTGATACGAGGGAAAATGTCCGTGTGTGTCAAAGAGGGGACGAGAAGAAAAAGGAAAAATAGATGAAAGTCACGTTTAATGTCTCGGACTTGTGTGATGTAGACCTGCATGCTTTTTTTTTTAAAGCTGAAGAAGCGTTTAGTCTTCGAAAATAATGCTGATGCCACAGTTTGCAGATGACATGCTGGTCAGAGCGCTAGTAATTACACTGACGAAGATGAAAGGCTTCAGAGCGGCTCCATTACTTCCCCAATGTATAATTCATGCTTTTTAATTATTTTTTTTAATAGGTAGGCCGATTACAGTGAGCAGTTTAAAAAGGAACAGTACAAAAAATGGAATTAGACGGCTCTATGATGCAGTCACGTGCCGGGTTTCTCTGGAACAACTTAAAACAAATCAGTGTTTTCTGCAACTAGAAGGGAAAACAACATGTTTTATAACGCACCTCTTTTCAATTTCTGACGCTCTGTCAGTCGATCCACCCGTTCGGTCCAGTCGGAAATATTCAAACAGACATTAATGTTCCCCTGAGGATGAGTTGTTAGAGGAACACCTTCCATCTAGCGCCATCACCAGGTAAAAATGTTAATGAGTCCAACATTTGGTTTATGATACTTTCAGAGCTGATATCGATGTGACATTCCTTTGTGTTATAGTGCCGCTTTGCTAATGTGATCATTAAAACGCACATAAGACATACATAACATCATATTTGGTTTACATGGTCAACATCAAACCTGCTAAACGTCAGCATGTCAGCGTTGTCATGGCGGCAGACAGTATGTTCTCCAGTTACCAAGGTATATCACATATCTGAAGGCTGGACACAAAAAGTAACTCTCCAATATGTATTAACATGTGTGTGATTGTTGTTTTGTTTAGGTATTGTATCCTTATTCTAACCAGTTTCTAAATAAACAGACGAGTTCATCAACTTATAATGTTGTCAGGTTCATTCAGGTGTAGCCGAAGGCTCATTCTTTGCACTGATTAAAACGCTGTTTATACGACTTCCAACACCTGTAAGTATGTCACCGGTCTGGCTGAAACACACTGCATCTGCATGGTTTCTCTCTTCTTCTTCACCTCATCGTGGGAAGAAGTGTTTTCACTGCAGCTCCAATTCAGTTCTTCCACTTCCAGCTAAAAACACCATCTAGATGTATCCACGTTGGTACCGAGTTGACAGAAGATCTGCTTTGGAACGGGGAAAACTGAGCTCGGGCAGCTTAAAAAGGAGGGTGGAGACTCCCGAAGTCTCTCTCCCAGCGAGAGGAAACCTGAGCAGGGTCGGTGCCGCGCTGGAATCTACCGCACTGGCATCTGCCAGAGCCAAAACCTCATTCTGGAAGTTTGGAAACAGACTGGAGTGACAGCATTTCCTGCATCCATTTAGAGAGCCACAATATGGAAATTTAAGAAGAAAAGTCAAGTCATACATTGGTTGTGTTGTGATTTTTTTTCGTCCTTTCTCTCTTTCTTCTGGTAGGATTGTGGGTAAATGCAACTTTTGTAAAAAGGAAACCTTTTATCTGCAAACAATAACAAATTGGAAACAGGAGGGGAGTGGGTTTGAAACTTGATTGTGTGGTCTTCAGGGCAGAACGCTCTGTTATGGATTTGTATGAATGAATTACATCAAAATGTCTATGAAAATAGTCGATCATCCTCTTTGTCTGTGGAAAGTGTGGCTCTAGGCAGGATAACCAGGCATGATGTTCACACTCACCACTGTTAAACCACCATTTAACCACCGTACTGTTTTCATATTCTCTTAAAAAAAACAACTGTACCTACATTTATTTCAAAACTATGTTCTTATACATTGTTTTGCAATAGCAACAATGTTTTAAGTAACAAATGCATCTATTAAAATTAGGATAATACAGAAATATTTAAGTTGAATCTACAAAAGATTTACAGTCAGAGTATTCAATTTAATTTCCTCAAAGGAAAGATTCATTGTTATGGTCGTGTTCAGGAAACTAAAATAATTAGATTGAGGTGAGGACATATTAAATTAGGAAAGTCTTAGTATTTGGCAAAGCAAAATATCAGCATACAAACACATTTTGTATGAGACAGGCAGTTTCATGCCACACTGCACTGGTGATACGTCACACTTTGGAAGACAAAATCTTCCCTCATGTTCCTCTAATGAAGGAATGTTATTCAATGCTTGTCCAAAATGTTTATATTTTAGGTTGGGAGGAAATTTGGGGAGATAAAAGGAAGAGAGCATTATATTTAAGGCAAAGTAAGATGAAGATTAAGCTGTGTGTATATATATATTATATATAAAAATGTATATTTTGGTATTCAGGAAGCTCTCTAATCTTAATGCGATTGCTTTTGCAATGTGTGAAGGGTTCTCTGACAGGAAAACATAAAAAAAATGATTGTGATTGGGGAACGAGCAGATATAAAAGTCAACTGAGATTCAGGCGGCAAACGGATTAAATATTAAATTACAAGCAGCGTTTCTCATGGTTTCATGACGAATCAAAAAAGTTCAGAGATGGATATTTTGAGACATGATAATTACTTCCTTTATATATATATATAATTAAGAAGCCAGTCCATTAAAGTGTGTACGTCATCCACTTTCCATGACCTTCCCCAGTTTGCCTCTTGGAGCCGTTTTGGAGGAAAGGTGAACTGGGAGAAGGAGGTCTTCGGGTGAGCTAAGGGGTTAAACGGGAGTCGAAGAGTCTCTTGGCTGCTGTTCAAGAGGCGAGCAGCTTCGGGCGGTGCTGGTCGCGGCTCACAGCAGCTGAAAGAGAAGTTTGTCTCCAACGCCTCCCCCCCTCCTGTGTCTCTGTCTCCATATAATTACACCATGGCTGACAGACATGGTGCTTAAAGTAACAAAACAAAGACGGACTGGAAAATAAACAGCACCTCAGTCATCCACTGAAAGGAGGCGAGCCCGACGTGTGTACATTGCTTGAGTTTTGTACTAATAGTTTAGCAGAGAGAGAGAGAGAGAGAGAGAGAGAGAGAGAGAGAGAGAGAGAGAGAGAGAGAGAGAGAGATTTACAGTGAAAGCAAAGCCTCACTTCGTTGGAAACCATACAGGTGACAGTCAGTCATCCTATTACTCATTTCCATGTATTAACAAGGTTTCCAGTTTCCAGTGACACAAGTGGGTCATGTATTTTCAGTTTGTTATTAATTTACAGTGAGTTCATGCCTTGACAAAACTGTATGAGTGTGTTAGAAAGAGACAACTTTCTTCTTATTATACTTGACAATTTAAATGAATTTGACTAAAGCGAGGCATCAGCTAAGATGATGTATATTTTCAAGTTATAAATGTACAATAGAAACTAAATTATTGAATGTTTGTTTGGCGACTTGATTAGAACATTTGCTGGATAATAACCAACAATCTATTAATTTTGGGATTGTTTTACCTTTAATGCTCTCATGTCAACACAGAGGGAATATGGGCATTTTGGCTGCTGATCAGATCAAGGTTATGATTCACTTCTTTAAATGTACGGTTTTACAGTAACGGTTAAGGATGAACACTTAACACAACTCTTAGACGGGCAGGTCCGGTAAAAGTCCAGGTGTCTTTTCTGTTTAGGGAGGTTTCTAAATGACTCAGAAGTGTCTAAGTGCTGCCATAAGAACAGGAAGAATTAACTAAATGCTCAGGAAAGGTGCTTCAAGCCTTTCCCATCTCCTTCAACTAAGTGGTTTCCTAAATCCCATATGAATTCTTCTTCACATCACTCCTTGACCTCGTGACCTTTTTCCAACAACAAAAACAGGTTAGCAGAGACTCACCACACTGTGGGTCAGGCAGTAGAGCAGGCAGGCAGAATAAACGCTGGAAAGCGACAGATGTTCCACAACAAACAGCCTCAGAGAGTGGAGGTGGAGCGGTGTATATATACTGCAAGACTAATCAGGGGAACAGGGAACAGGTGAGTGGAGGAGGTCAGGTGTTACTGCAGCCAGGTGGGAGCGGCTGGATCTGGCTGAAGTCCTGACATCACTGACAGTGCAGATGTTGATCTAGTCCAAAGAAGACATTTAGACAGGTGTGTAATTAACGCAGTTAATGATTCCATTTAGCAGCTTCAGTTTCAGGGTGTCACAGAACCCTGGTAATTTGCTGCCCCTGCTTTTTTCTGCTGTGACAAGTCAAAATGTCCCCGAAAAAAATCTGATCCAACATCCAACATTCTGACTGCAGTTTGACATTAAATTCACGGAACACAAGCTTCCAGAAAATCAATTTTCTCATGACAAATTAATTCGATTAAAGCTATCTATCTTCATGATGTGCTCAAAATGTCAACTTTGCAGACGAGCTGCTTCCTAATCAAACGGGCAGATCCCCATTACATCCATCTTTATTATCGGAGCCACACTTGTTAATGTTTCCGATCCAAACCGGCGTGGCGTCACCCCGGCCTTGTCATCATGTGCGTCGGTCTGGCCTTTGTTTTATTGAAAGCATCTGACTTAATCAAAAGCATTCAACCGCGGCCGGCGTTTTCAGCCGCGAAAGTCTATCTCCATTCACAAGGTAGCTGTGCATCTCTCTTCTCCAGAGTGGATCGGATTATGAAAAATAATAAATCTAGTGCTGAAGGGCCCAACAACGAAAACATGTATGTACGTACAGGCACTCGGGTTTCAGGACCCTGGATTACATGTAGCTATCAAACATCACATGCCTTCACTTAAACAACACCTTTTTCAGTTCTTTGACAAACTGCCAATTGTTTATTTATATGTTAATTGGCAACTTAGGACCTGCCTGTCATCATCTCTCCTTGTGAGGACATTAATAATAATAGTAATAAATGCTGATGTGCAATCAGCAACAAGCTGGCGAGGAGATGAGCTGAGCTGTCTGCGGTTTCACACAAGAGGGCTGGCTAACGGCGGCGGCATCGATCCACATGCACTCTGAGCAGCAGAGTGACCAAACGCTGCAAGATGATGATGATGATGATGATGATGGTGGTGGTGATAATGAGGATGATGGGGGAAGTACACTCTGGATTTTGAGGGGTTTTTCCTCTGGTGATCACTTACACGGCTTCAGATTTCTGCCTTGAAGGGAGGATTCAGAGCCGATTATCACCTGAAAAACATTTCTTTATAGATTATGGTACTAAAATATTATTTGTGCTTATTTAATATTTCTAGTTTACTTAACGTGATTGAGTAAATTTAATAGGATTTCTAAATTAAGTTGCTTACACTTGGAACAAGTTACTTGCCATAATTGTGTTTTGATAACATAACAAAATGAACTAACTCACTTACATTTGAAGTAAACGCGGTCATAAAGTAAACACACTCAAGCTGCTGTAGTGATGTACAGGTGCACCCTGTGACACCATGACATCACTTGACATGACATCATTTAACTCGCAGCCCTTCGGGGCCCCACAGGTCGGGAGCCCCATGCTTTTCAAAATGACCAATAAAAATGTATTTGCAGCGACGACTTGGTCCGTTTTATCCCTCGTCTTGTTTGTAGCAAAAAAACAGATAATGCCTTCCATTAATTACCCATCCCCAATGTATTCATTAACATAATTATAACATCATAATCTGGACAGGGATAATTATATGGTGGAGGGGTGGAGCTGGAGAGCCAGCCCATATTTCCTCAGTTCACAGTGAGGTCAGCACACACCGCAAGCCCTGAAGACGAGGGCCAGAAAACCCTCCTTCGCCGCTCCTCGCTGCCCGGGATCCGTTTCAGCGGCTCCGTGACTCCGAGTCCTGACAAAGGAAAACAATTAAGCCAGGAGGCGAGGCAGGGGTGTTCTCAGATGGGAAAAAAACAAAAAATGAGACGGAGGAGAAACATGGTACGTTTTTTTGGGGCTTGTCCTGCCAGCAGCAACTCTCCCACCCTGATCCCTCCTCTGAATCCTTCCATTGTATCCTGACCACAAATCCCACACGTTGCCTGGAAAAGCAGCGAGGAGACTTTGCTGAAATATACATTGGAATTTTGGGGTGTATGAGAATGAGCTTTTATAAAAGTGTTTTTTTATCCAGTTCTGGTTGTTGTTAAATACAAATAAAAGTTCAAAACTGTACTTCCAATACACTCATGCTATTGAAGCAAACCCTTTAATGTGTAACGAGAAAAACGAGGGTGCAAAAATGAGGAATTGATAACGTACTTTGTTTTCTTTCTTCATACAGTAACAGAGAGATTTGTGAATGCTGTAGCGTTTCGTTTTTCCTCAGCAGTGCTGTGACTTTGTAATCAACCCCGCTTTACTTTTACAGCTCAAGTTAATTACAGGTTTGAGCAAGCAGCCTGCAGAAGTTCAGGGTCGAAGCGAAAAAGCCCGACTGCCTGAGCTGAGCGAGGTGCTGCTGCTGCTCCTTAAAGGTTACAGCCTCTTTTACTGCTTATATTGCTTTTTCATCTCACTGTTCTTGCTCTGCGTGCCAAATATGAGTTTCCATAAATAATTGTGTTGTTGAAAGAGTCAAACAGGATGCCGTTACACTATAAACACAGTGCTTTCTCCAACCAGAGTGGATTTGGGCCCCGAGTGCCCTGCTGTGGTTTGTTGTGTAATCTCTAAGTTATGCACTTTATTTTCTTACCACTGGTGCTGTGACGCCTTTCACTGTTTTCCATTCCCCCCTGCTCCCTTTTTTAATGCCAACAAGATACTTCAAGTTTTGATACGATTCATGCAGTTTGAAAAATGTATGTCCTGTATGTGTAATGGGTTTGCATTCATGCAGACAAAGGCATAAACGTGAATTCTTGACCTTTGGAAACTGTATAATCAAAATTCATCTCAGCTCAAAGGACCACTTACTTTCTTTTCAGAGATTTTAATTACATCACATGGTCTTCAGGGAACAGAGCTGACTCAGGTGTTACCATGGGAACCAGAGCCAGGTTTACTTGACAAAAAGGGAGTCGGGTTTTAACTTTAATTTGATAGAAACACAACATATATGTGCCTGTGTTTTACTTTAATTATATCCGACAGATTACATTCTTTAATTTACTTTATGATGGGCAGGTGCACACACACACACACACACACACACACACACACACACACACAAACATTTACATAAAAGATGACTAATGTCATGTGATCACTGTGTATATGTTCTTCCAAAGACAGAGTGGTGATGGCGCTGTTGCAGTGGAGATGGCTTTGTGAGCATTTCTTTAACTCTCTTAAAGTTTTGTGTTCTTATTAAAAATCGTGTCTCCTTTTTTTTTTTAGGCACCCAAAAAAAGCTGAAAACCTTTGAATATAAATTCCACCTTCAGATGTATAACTTAAATTTGAATAATAGAATTGAACAAGCAATGGAGTGGAAATATGATAATATATATATACATGATATATATATATATGTTTTCAGAAACAATCCTGTTTATTCCTATTTAAATGCATTACTAATCACTTTTGACCAGGTGCTAGATGACTCAATATGTGTCCCAATTACCCAGGTGAAAATGTATTCATTCAAACGTTTGTTTATCTTCCAACTTCATGGGCTCTTTGTGATGTGGTGGTGGAATTTAGCAATATATCAGTTTTTTCCACCCTATCTTTTGAGCAGCTCATAGAATGTTTAGAATACTATACATTTGACTCATCGGTCTATTAAATATAAAAGCTACAGAAAAAGCCAGTTAGCTTAGCATAAAGACTGGGATCAGGGAGAAACAGTTAGCCTGGGTTTGTCCAAAGGTAAACCAGCACCTCCAACCGTTCCTATAAACCCTGAAAACAGTGCCCATGCTTGAAATAGAAGACTACGTTTGTTTGCTCCGGGGTAGAAAACAGGCAAAGTGTTGCTCAAGCACTCGAGACTACCACAGAAACCTTCATTTAATACAAATACTTTATTGACATTGTGTGTATGGCACACTTTTCTTGACGGAATCGCTTAATCATGAGAACATAAACCGGGTTATTGTTTTCAAAGTTTATATTTGCAAAAAGACACTGAAAAACCGTAATGCATATGTAGAAGCAAAAGTGCATATTCTTGTTCCTTTTTTATTTTGTCCATATACACATTACACTATACATAAATAATGGCATGGTAAAAATGACTCAAGTATTTACATGTATAATATATTTTATATAATATATAAATTTTATATTAAATCTAGGTAGATTACAATTAGGATACCGGGTGCGGAAGCCTCATGTGAGTCCGTGTGTCCGTGTGCTATCTGTGGTTGTTGAGCAGCACCTCCAGCCAGCACGGACAGGAGGTGATGAACTGTCTGGAGTAGCAGGGGCCCCATCCTTTAGCGAAACTGATGCGAACACTGTGGGGGTCCCAGGGCCCCTCCTGGCACTCGGGCTTCACGCCGTTCTCTGCCATCCAGCTGGAGTGCTCGTAGTCGAACACCTTGAGGGAGAAGCCCGGCATCACCCTCTTCACGCTCAGCCCTCGAGCCCTGGGTGGGTCCAAAGTGGGTGAGTGGACGAACACCGGGTGCTGGCTGCGATTGTACAACCACACTCCGTCCGGCTCGCGGCTCAGCACGATGCCGTAGCCGATTTTACTGCGTATCTGCTGCACGCCGCTGCTGCCGCCGCCGCCGCCGCCTCCACTTCCATGGGTGGGGTGTCCGTGGAGACCCGACGTGCCGTGGCTGCCTGGATCGTCCCGGCGGACATGGTAGGCATTGGCGTGGAGCTGGCCCAGGCAGAGGCCTGTGCCCTGAGGTAGGTCATAGAAGATGTTGAGTGAGGGCTCGTGGGCCGGATAAAGGCGACCCACGCGCGTGCGCTGCTCCCAGTAGGCGACGCTGCACCAGTGAGAGCGGTGTCCGCCGGAGGTCGAGGAGCCGATGGAGGTACCAGTGTCTGAGGGGAAGAAGAGACGGGGAAGGATTAAAAATCTGCAAAATTGCATCCAATAAGAACAATATCACACATATCACACTAGAATAAGGCTATCATAATCTATGGCAGGAAGCTCTGCCCTCCAAGGCTCTGAACTCGTTTTATACTGGAGGGAAAAGACGTTCCCTGTTTGCTGGTAGTAGAGTTGGGGTTGTGATCTAATGGCTGCAAAGGCCATCGCAGTATGAGATTGAGAGATAAAACAACACATGCACTGTTTCGTGCCAAATTCTTGTTTTACTCGGGCGGGGGCCGCAAATAACATCTGCAGCATTGCTTATCCTCAATTTGTATCCATATAGTCGCTGTAAAATATCCAAATTAATGATATGAACGAATGAACCGACATGACTATGGGTCTACCTCACCTGAGGTAGGAAGCATAAAAGAATCATTCCCATTAAACCATTTAAGCACCCGCACGCTTTTTCTTCACTCAGCTATTCGTGGTTTTCCTCCTTAAGCTGAATATTTTGGAAAAAGCGTCTCTCAACTGCCAACACTGAACAGCCCACTTCCTCCTCATCATGTCCCTCCGTAACACTCCTTCAGGTCCCGAGTTAAAGAGGAGCAGCAGAGAGGGGGATGGGGGGGTGGGGGGGGAAGTGGAAAGCATTCAGCTCTCTGTCAACCTAGCGCAAGCCTGTGAACCCTTGACCCCCCAGCCTTCATGCTATCAGCTCACATTAACTCCCACACAGAGTGATGCCATTATTTTGCTCCAGAGACTCTATTGACACAGAGGATTTAAAGACCCATGTGCCTGTGGCCCCATTCCTTTCATATTCCCGCGGGCACCCCCTCTCCATCCACCACCAGGGGCCAGGATGGCCGCGGCCCTTCTCCCGTTAACAAGCTGCTTTTGGGTGAAACCGGGACCGAGATTAGGCTAGGTGTGTTATGTTTGCACAGCGGCCATTTTTTGTTTCGGGGAGGAGGGGGTGTAGAAGAGGCGGCGGTGGTACAAGAGGGGAGGGGAGGGGGGGGGGGGGGGGGGAGGAGA
The DNA here is from genome assembly GCA_029853015.1 of Chelidonichthys spinosus. Classification (NCBI taxonomy): domain Eukaryota; kingdom Metazoa; phylum Chordata; class Actinopteri; order Perciformes; family Triglidae; genus Chelidonichthys; species Chelidonichthys spinosus. The sequence continues at coordinate 28,061,779 of CM056821.1, read as the reverse complement.
TGTGTGTTTGTACGCAAACGCAACCACACACACATACACACACTAGATGATGAGATAGGGCCTCACACATGCACGTGTACACGCACACAAATGGAGCCTTCTGATCCAAACAGTATGACTATAACACACACACACACACACACACACATACACAAAATTGCACTTCTCATCTGAGGCCCACGTGTGTCATTAGTGAATTCCAGGCTGGCAACTCCTGCGGTCTGGAGTTTTTACAGCTCTCCAATAAGAGAGCAGGCTGCTCAGCTAGCAGGATCTCTCTCTTTCTTTCACTCTATCTCTTTCTGACTCTCTCTCTCTCTCTCTCTCACAGACACACTCACACTCACACACATACACACTTTTACAAGCCGTGCTCTTCCCTGTAATAAGGCAACACAAACATGTCTGGGGAAACACAGGGAGACTTCACGAGCTCACGATCAAATTAATTCCCTAAAGAAGACATTAAACAAAACTGGGACTTTTTAGGGTTTTTTTCAGACATTGAACACTTTAATTTCCATCACATAATGAATGATGTCGCAGATAGCCTAGTGTTAAATGCTGGCTTTTAAGGTTCTAATTAAACCTCCACTGTATAGAAACCGTAAGTCAACAATATGATGCGATTCAGGTTTTTATGCACCAGATTTCGCCCAATACTTGCTTTATTATTCAGTTGTTTTCTATTTAATTTGACTCTTTTTAAATCCACATCTTTTTATATTGTGTTGTATCTTTTGGAAAGCACTTTGAGTTTCCTTGTTGTTGAAAGGAAATCTCCAAATATTGCATATTCATAGATTTAATTTACTGTTCACTATTCACCACAGGATGCTTGTTTGAACTCAATTAGTGGATTACAAGTATAACTGTCGACTTACTTTATTTCTAGGTCTCTGTTTTCTGCCATATGTCCATTAAGGAACAAATGAATATGAATGAATGATTGGGATTTCACATTAAACATTTTCGCCGCCGTCTTCCGAAGACTGACTGATATGTTGTGAAGTCGAGACCACTCGATGGTGATTTCCGCCAGTGTTTGACAGTCATGTTTAATGTTTCTGGCACAGTCCTTAGTGTCATCACGCTCAGCCTGGCTCTCATCCAACTTCAGGTATAATGAGCTTGTGTGAGAATGTTTGAGGGAGAAGGAGGAAGGAGCGGGTGGGCAGCCGAAACTTCTTCAATGGAATTTTAAAAGACGGGTTCAGACTGGAGGTTATCAGTATGTTTATGTTTGAGCGGAGGAAGTTGAGGAAAAAGAAAAGAAACCCCAGCGTGTGAGACTGTGTGAGTGTGCGTGTCTACATCTGTACGTGAGGGAGGGCTGGCAGCAATTACAGCGACCTGCAAGCATTTACGCCAACCACCATTTAACAGCTCTGTTTACCAATTAGATAAGTAGCCTTTGTTATTTCATTTCAAAATCACTGTCTCTTAGTGCCAATCTCATTGAAACGCCCCGGTGACGTTGGCAGCTGTATTTATCTGAGGCCTGAACAAAGGTGGGAGATAGGCGGAACATAAAACAAATATCTTGCTGTAATCAAATCACAAGTCACCGGCTGAATGTATGGACTAGCTTTGTACTTTTTTTTTTTTTTTGGACTGATGAATGCAGTGGTAATCAGATTTCAGAGGTCAGACAGGCTGTTTCCTGCAGACTTCAAACAATGACGGTAACGCTCATCTTTCTTTTTTCATTTCCCCCTCTTGAAATGATATAGAAGAAATAGTTCCATACTTTGGGAAATACCCATATTGACTTTCTTGCTGAGACTTACCGTAGATGCGAAGACTGACACCACTCTTATGCTTTTTGGCAAATGGAGCCAGAGGAAGCTGGTGGTTATTTGTGTCAGGTTGCATATCGGCATACAACCGTTTATATGATACCCTAAGAAAAATGTATACAGTCTTTCAAAATAAACGTCCTTCTTCACAGCAAAAAAAACTTGGTTTAGGCAACAAAAGTACCTTTTTAGGTTTAGGAACATATTGCAGTCTGGGTTCAAATAACTACAGAAGTAACAAATAAATCAATGTTGACCTCTGGCTTCCTGTGGGACAAGAACAACGGTCGCCTGGGTGAAAGTCTGGTGTTTTGTGATGATTTTGCCACTCTTTACACTTCCTGGTTCATGTTTACGTATTGGATGACGTACCTGAATTTAATATGATGTATATATGCATTACTTTAGGTACAACTGCAAACAGTGTATGAGCATAGCTTAGCTTAGCACAAAGACTGGAAACAGGGGGAAACAGCGAGCCTGTCTCACGGTAACAAAATGTGTGTAGCGCCATCTAAAGCCAACTAATAAACACGTTATTTATCTCATTAAGTAAAGACACAATATGTGGTTTCATGGGCCATAAATGTGCCGGATTAATTGTTTGCATGGTGTCTTCGCTTGTTGCCTGGCAACCTCATGGTGACGACTAGACTCCAGGAAGTCTTTGACCTTAACCCCAAAATGTCATCTTCACAATGTTTATTTATTTATTTGTTTATTTAAAAGGGGCAATGCACATCAATTGACATTTTCAGTTTACACTCAAAATGTAAATATGCCAGAGTTAGCAAAAAAGCTAATTTTCGTCTGTAGTCCCTTGGCAGGTCAACATATCATCACAATACATTAATGAATAATGAATGATGAATGTTTTGATTGCTGTGGTTTTTGTACAAATTAAACAAACTAGGCACATCATGGTCATTTTTGATGGTTAGAGATGCTGGTATGTGGATTATACCTTAGGTTAAAGACTAGCCAGTCTTAATGCTAAACTGAGCTAACTGGCTGTTGCTTTATACAGACAAATGAAAGATTTGATCTATTCTCATCTAATCATCAGCTATAAAAACAAAAAGCATTATTTCCCAAACTGCCAACCTATAGCTTCTCTGCTAGTCTGAGCAGTGGAGGCGTCCTCCTGCTCACTTAAAAGTTGTGGGGGGAAAAAAGGGGGAAATAGAGGAGTAAAAAAAAAAGAAAAAAGAGTGCGACTGAGTGAAAGAGGGAGCGGGAAAATGAGAGGGAAAGAGAGAGAGAGAGAACCTGCCAAGCATAACCAGCATCCACGGAAAAAATGAAGAGAGAGAAAGAGACTGTGAGAAAGAGAGGGAGGGAGGGAGACCCCCATCTTTCATCCAGTGCCAAGGATTAGATTCCCCTCCAGTTATTAGACTCTTCCACTGTGCTGAGAGAAGTGGGTGGGTTGGGGAGAGGGAGGGGGCGGAGGGGGGCAGAGGGGAGGATAGAATTCAGCTACTGACCATTGTCGGCTGCCTCTAAGATGCTTTGTTTTAATTCAACTTCCTCAAATTTCCTCCATAAGCTCGAAAAAGTAGAGATAAAATAAGGGGGGCGCAGGGGGGTGAATAAAAAGAAAGAAAACACCCCTCAAAATAGCTACAAATGGTAGGTTCTGTGTTGTTTGAGACAACTATCATTACAGGCAACTTCAATCCAGCAAGCCACATTTAAGCTGGCGTCTCGACTATCTCTGCCATCAGAGGGCTGTTATCGCCAGACATGGGCTTTACAGACCAACACAACGGGGCTCCTGCTCACAAACACATACAAACACACATTCTCCCCCCCCCCCCACACACACACACTCTTTCCTTCTCGCTCTCTTTCCATTGTAAAGTAGATCTTGTGATGCAGCCGTCTGTGCTGTTCAACTAGACATCTTTCTCCGCATCTACAACACAATTCTACTAAACCCCGATCCATTATTTCATGCAAACGGACGACCGCATTCCTGGAACCTGCAGGTCAACCGAGCCACAGGAAAGTAACTGTGGCGTCCCTGTGCAATTCCTAGGAAGACGTGTTCGGAGGTAGTAGGAAAGCTCCTCCAAGAGGAAGAGAGAAAGTCGACCAGTTTCCTGCTACTTCCAATTGCCAGACGAGCTAAGCCAAGGAATGTCTCGGGTTTTTGCATACATCATCGCATGTATATGCCTGGATAAACTCTGCTGTCACGTCTTGTATCATCCACCAACGTTTGTGTCGCCACTGTGGATATAAAAACACTGGAAAGCCTCATTGTTTTCACTTCAGTTGCACGATCCCAGTTAGTAAATATGTAGTTTCCTGGTGGTTGAGAGGTTAATACTGGTGTTCCTGTATCAAACAGAGGCAAAAACACCATACGAACCATAAAAGAAATATGGATATGTTCCAATCCAGCATGTGCTATTGTTCAGACTTCACTTTGCCAGGTTCATAAATGTGTCAGTATGCACAAGCAGGATCTTTAGGCTTAAAATATCTCAAACTTTGGAGGCAAACGTAGAAAGAGAGAAATGAATCCAGCCAGCTAAATGTAGACATATGTAGATATATGTTCTTGGTTCAGTTTCAACAAGTTTCTGCAGTGACGTATCATTTACATCCAATCAGGAGCTCCTCTTGTAGAAGGTACACGAGGGCCCGTTTACATCGCTGCTTGTTCATATTGGGTTAGGGGCTCCGTTTAGTCTCTTTGCACAACGTGTCATAAGAGATTGTGAATTTGCAAGTTCCAAAAAAAAAAGAAAACCTGCAGCTAAATGCTTGAATAACAAACGCTGCTCTGATGCATAAAGTTGCTCTGAAATGTTAGCGTTCAAGAGCTAGCTAGCTCGTTTGTTAGCTTAATGAGAAGTTAAACTTTATTTCTTAAAGGTGGACAAAACAAATGATGTGAAATTGAATGAATCTGAGTAAACATAGCTAACTGCGACTGTGTGCTGTTGTGAATCATCCGTGATCAGATTTAACTTTGTTTCCAGTGCAACATTTGTCAAACTTAACCAGACAAACAAGAGGAGGGTGGGAACGAATTATAAATTAGAACCAAATGAAATTATACTTCTACAGCACAACAAGGTGTCACAGCAGCTACAGAATATATGTTTGATAGATAGTATATTTATTTTTATCTGCACAGGCTGATTCTCTTCTCTGTTGTTGCACAAACCTTCAACGAGATTGCTTGATCAATTGCCTCTGCATTCCTGCTATTCCTGATGTAATCATGTTCATTCACAGTGGCGAGGGCAAACACATCAAAGTCAACATTTGCACAAGCATTGGCTTCACTGGATGGGGATGAGCTATTCGGTTCTTGATAAGGAGGCGGTGTCTCTGTAGCCGGTTTAGGACATGTGCTCACATCTTTTAAGTTACACACATGCAGGTATCGGGACCCGGCGACAGAGACATGAATCAGGCTGCACGTCATGGAGGACGATGCTATGTCGTCGCTTTAAGACTAACTGGCCTTAACTTCTGCAGAAAAGACTTAAAGAGAGGTGATTTTAATGTGAACAGAGACACAAAAGCCGACGCAGAGAAGCAGAGCTCTTTAGTTGACAGGTCTCCCCTCCCAACACATTCCTGGACAGGCCCTCTTCCTCGACACTTCCTCCCCCCGCTCAGCCAGTCACAAGGGTCAAGTTGACAAGTCTCTCATTGAGCCTCACGTGGTCTCCCACTATATGGCCTTCACTCCTCACAACATAATTACACACATTTATTGGTGGAATAGATCCGTTTGTTCCACTGTTGGAGGCGGAATTATGAAATTCCTTCTTAAACTTAATTTTGGAAAATTATCTGAATGAAACTCCAGTGTGGAACATAAAAAAAAGGAAAAAGATTGTGAACCGACAACACAATGCACAATCACTATACATAACTCACACAGTCGAGGGGGGAGGACCGGGGCCTGTGATGATTTAGTTGAGTTACCTTCCAAAATGTTTCGAACAAGAGCATATTTTTCATTTGCCACAATATATTAAAATGTACTTTAATTTGGCCACACTCAGTGACGTACATACGATCCCCACATTAAGTTATTGTGGCTAATAGTTACCCATTTGCACATTAGCATTCATTTAAATCCATTATTCACTCTCCTTTTAGCTCCGTTTTAGTCTCCAGCAACTGAACACTATGTTCACTAGCTAGTCTGTAACTTTGTCCGTCTGCCATTCACTGCTGGTAGCGTGCAGTCACTTTATCAGAGCTTTGGGTTTGTTTGTTTTTCTGCAGAAAGCAGCTCCCTGGTCCAATGCTATGAGAGTTGACAAAAAGAAATCAGCTGAAAGATGCCGTGGAAGTGAGAGGAACAGCAGAGTCGGGTAATCTGCAGGTTCGCTAACCCCTTTTACATGACACAACAATAAATATTGATTAGTGCAGCTTCCCACATGAAACAATCCATCGTCTAGTCATCCAGAGAATTTAGCAATGTCAGAGAACTACTACACTCCCAGGTTTCACAGATGAATTTACAGCCAAACAAATAGCAATTACTATCTTTTGAAGAGATTAAATTAAAAGATTACAACTGACTGTAATCCAAGACGCACACCGGCCCGTTCTCAGTGCCAAAGGCGTCACATAATGAAGCTCGGTCAGCGGCCCTTGGCTCATTTAGCGTGTGAGCGTTTGTATGGGGACGCACCCAGCGGCTGCATTACAGGCAGAGAAACAGACATAGAGAGCGAGTTAGTCCAGGCAGGGCGGGCGCGCGAGCGAGAGTGGAGGTGGATGGGTCACACAAAAGGAAGACTTTCATCCAGCATCCTGCTGAGACATGACTAAAAGGTTGTGTTGGCTAACATCTAACTTCCTGTGAGGACGGAAGTTTATTTTGAAAGGACACTGCGCACGTAACGAACGTATATTAACACGCCGTGACCGACACGTGCAAAAGTGACGCCAGAGGCTCCTGCGGAGCGTCATAGTTTGACGTTTCGAGCGCTGGAGCGAGAACGTGTCTGGCACACACACACGAGTTATGTATAAATACACACAAGTATACGGCCTTCCACCGAAGCCGTGGAGCAGTGAAGCTAAAACACAGTCGGCTACTGTATGTGTTTGTCAGGTTCCAATATCATGGGTGAATGCTCAGCACAAACACACGCACAATTGTTCTCACTAACAGCAGGCAGCTCCATCGCCTGAAAACTCCCGGAAAAATGTTTTCTTCGGGCCTCGACTCGGCAGTTGCAGTGGAGAGCTCGCGAGCGCAGGCGACAGTTTCCTACGTCTCGTGGAGTCAGAGAGCCTGTCGACATCTGCAAAGAATCTTTAGGTTCAGCAGCATGGCAGGATTCCATTAAAAGCCAAATTGCGGGTTGGCAAAAACTCTGAGGGAACAACGGAAAGCCACAGCCAGTCCTGTAATTTAAACCTTATTTTAAATTGTGATGGCTTGACAACATGGACTGAAAGAGAGAGAGAGAGGGGAGGAGGGGGGGGGGGGTAAGAGTTACAAAGAGGGAGCAAAAAATGTGCGTACAACAAACAGTAGAGGCAGCAGAATTAACAGGAAGACAAAGTGCAGGAGAAATGGGAAGAAAAACGTGAGAGGAGAAAGGGGGATGGAAGGAGAAGAGGAGTAGACGGTCTGAACTTGGATTGGAGGATTCCTTCTGATGCAGAACACTTCCTAAATCCATGAACTTGGAAAGGTCAAGGGCTGTTGATTCAGTGTCACTCATAGTTACAAACATAAGGCAGTGTTGCATCTACCATGACAGAAAGTATGAAGGAAATCCCTTAAAAGATGAAATAAAAGGTAGGAAAGTAAATGTTTGTGTGTGTGCTTCTTCCTTCTTGTTCCCCGTTGATATTGGATATCCTTTCCTGCTCAACCTCAGATACCCTGAAGTATTTCCGAGGCATGTTGACTGTTTCGGCGTATCCACGCAACGGCGTGATTTATTTTTGAGGACTTTGAGGATTAAAGCGCCGGAGGTGACACGGCTCCCTCAACTTAGGCTTTTTACAGCATATTTGTAAGTGTGATAATTAAATGCAGATGAGAAATACGGCAGGCTGAACACCGACTTCTTCGTTTGGTTCTACATGCGGTGTCAAACAGCGGAGTAAACACGGACCAATTAACTTGTTTTTTTGTTTTTTTAAGTCAGGATTAGGCCAAACTAGGAGGCGCGAGGCTGTTTTATGATGGAATCGGAGATGCTGTGTGTCGTTTTATGAAGTGTAGTCGTGGTTAGTCTTCAACTGCCAAACATCATTTGTAATTCACGCTGCGCTTTCTGCCAATATGCTGATTGAAGAACCTGAACATTTCTTTCATCTCGCCTCTACCCTCCAATTACCTTTGAGCATTTCTTATTTTAGTTTGTTGGTTACCTGACCATTTTGTGGTAAAAACAGCAACAAAACAGAGAACAAATTATGATACTTGAGGCAATGTAGTAAGTAATATATCCAGTTTGTCATTTTGGAAAAATCCTCAATCAAACTTTACTCTACTACTGCTGTGATTTTCCAGATACTAACTCCGTCTCCTAGTAATTAACTTTATATGTGACTGAATTGTTTCCGCTGTGGTAACAAACATCGATCCACCGCTGGACTGGATGGACGCGCTGAGCAGGACTTTAACACCAGAAACCAGCGTTTGAGTCCCGTCTGTGGTCTGGTTAAGGCAACAAAATCAGTTTAACGCACGGTTAAATGACGATAATCGTGTTGTGTTTCATGATTTAAATCCCTGCAGTAGTTTGCATTAAGCCAGACCGCAAATTTCCTTAAAAATTGTTGGCCGAGCGTAGCCATAAAATGTTTAATAATCTGGGTCACTATGAATGCACATCGCAACCAATCAAACGGTAACAAGATTTCTCCATCAAATGTTTCTGCGGATGCACATTAGCTGCATATAAATCTCATTTCTAGGGTTTTAATAACAGTGTTAACATTCTGGCAGCGGGACCAGAATGGGAAAATGAAAAGAACTTAAAAGAAAATGACCAAACCGGTAGAAAAGAGAGAGCTGTGCTCTGCGTCCTCGGCTGCGTCGCCCGCTTGTAAAGAGGAGGGAAAAAAACGAGCCACGATGGAAAATATTTGAGGAAATGGCAAATGGTTAATGGGCCAGCACTTGATGTTGAATTCCATAGTCTAATGTGTCTCAGTCAGGCATAAGAGCAAGTGTTGTGCTCGTGCCAGCAAACGGGCTGCAGGTCCAGGTCACCGCGAGGACCCGGGCCAGGCTCAGACAAACACATTCCCACTGGTTTACTTTTTTTTGTCTTTGCAATGTTTTCAGTATTGATATGTGTTCTACAAATTTGCGCTCGTGCGAGTCGAATCTTAACATGAGAGCCTCGGCGGATGATTTACAAAAACCGTGTCCAACTGTGTCAACCTGGGCTGACCTGGAAAGCTTTGCCCTTTCTGAAACAGCGGTCGCGCTCTTAAAACCGTCTCCAAGAATGTGGGCTCAGCTCCGCGTTTCTTAAGCATTAACGGCGATATGTTCAAACATGTATCAGATGTCACTCTCCGGAGCCAGACCCCCTTATTCCCCCCCCTCCCGCCTCTTTCACTCCGAGACCCTGCTCCCCCTTACCTTCCCAATTTCCCAACATTCCTGGGCCGTGCCCCATCAGTCAAAGGGCCAATTCATGGGGTTAATGCTGCAGCGAGTGCAGACAGGGCTTTGAGACAGGATGTTTGGCTGATACCTTGCTCTGCTTAAACAAACAAGCCACCAAAATATGATTACCGAGGGGCAGAGAGGGAGCAGTCTTCTTGTCTTACTTCAGTGCATCCAGGCCGTACTAATGTCCACTAAGTATCATTGCTTTACTTGTTTCCACATGTTCGAGAGCCGGAGTCTAATGACAACAAGATGGACAAATGTTTGACGCGCATGATGTCATATGATGTAGAAGCCGACAAGAATCAAGAGCCGACCTCTTTAAAATAAAAAATGTTGGTTCATACATGTTTCCATGCCATGATCACACATCCTCTGAAATATCTGTGTAAACATGAAGAATAAGGATAAAATCTGGCGTGACTTAACTGATTATTGTATTGTTTAATTGATGTGAATTGGGAAGCAAACATCTATGACGTTTCCAAAACTTTCTGGGTTCATATAATTTTTTCAAATATTCTCCAGGCCTGGGATTTGCTTTTTACAAATTCCGTGATGTTTCCAGGTTTTTCCATGACCATACGAACCTGGTTATCTCTTTCCGTTTACGTGAATAGTTCAGTCTCACGTTGCGTTCATGTTCGCTGATTTCTGTTTGTAAAAAGAGTTTTTTAAGTGAGGCATCCCAGCAGCGTTAACTTATAGCTTTAGCCGTCAACTTACAACGAGCCGTACAGCTGTGTCGGAGATGTGGGAGGTGATTCAGATGTCTGGAGCAACGTCACGGGATCATTTCACGTTAGTTACGATCGGGAAGTACAGCCGAGGCTGACAGGAGCTCATTGTGGAGGCTTTTCATATGTTCACTTTAAGTAGTGACCCGATGCACGGAAAGAGAAGCGAGTCCAAATAATGTCTATTTGGCGAAAAGGTGACACAAATACGGTATACAGAAGACGTGAAGCTTCTAGTTTACATCAATTATCAAGATGGAAAAGGAGAACTTTGCCTTCTTTACAGCTAATCAGGTGATTGCTGAATGTGTGTTTATACTGTGTGTGTGTGTGTGTGTGTGTGTGTGTCCTGAAGAACCCCTATGTGAGTTCTCTGAGACGATCTTATCAACGGAGTCAGACAGAAATTCCTCCCTTTTTCCCTTGTGTGTCACACACACGCGCACACACACATGCATGCATGCACACACACACACACACACGACACACACACACACACACACACACACACACACACACAGGCATTAAGCAGATAAGCAGCTGAATGACACGTTTTGTTGGGAGTCACAGAGGGACAGTCTGAGTAGATATAAGCCTACGAAACTTCAAGTAGACGTTTCCCTTTTCAAAGCACTGCTGTTTGCTGCGGTTTAAAGGGAACGTTAACTGATCGAATGATAAAAGAGGCCAGGGCAAAGGTATGTATGGACCACACCCTGCTGCTGCAGCTACCCCCCCACTTAAAGCTCGGGTATATATCTTCTTTAAAAGGAATTAAAAGAAAGTTGCTAGAGCACATGTTCAATGCTTGCATTTGTTCTAAAGAAAACATCACAGGCTTTAGATGATCACCTGCACACACACACAAAAAAGATTCATTCACCGTCATGAAAGATCTATCAAGTTTTCCTTTTCAAGCTACAGACAATTCTTTGATAGGAGCGTCGTGATGAGCTTGTTTCCTGCCGTAACTCCAAAGAGGAATGGTACAACCTGTTCAAGATAAAAAAGCTACATGCTGGATTCTTGGCCACGTCTGTTTAGTCTCTTTGCTACTCGTGCTGTTGGACTAAGCTCCCGCACTCGGCTCCAGCGTTCTGGTGTGGGGGGCAGGGGATGGAGACCACACACACACACACACACACACACACACACACACAGAATCACCCAAACACACAACATCTTTTAAGAAAATAGATCTATTTCCACTCCTCTTGCCATGGGAGCCCTAAAATGACAACCTTGACTGAAAAGGCTTTGGGTATTTTTTTTTTAAACAGAGCTTCCAATAACAACACTTTTGTCAGCTTAATGATATTGAGGCAGAATTGTTTGAACTCATACGTGTGCAACGAGGGATACAAGCAAGGACAGGAATAGTATTCATATAAAAAGCACATCTCAACTCAGCCATACAGCTACCATTGTGGACACTGAGGTCAGCTTTTCGTACCCTGGGGAGGGTTTTAGGTTCTAAAATTAAAAACGTACAAACCAAAGTGTGTTTTGTAATCTGATTTTTTGGACCCGGTGGTTTAAATTTGACAACTTTTAGGCTAAAAATAAGGAGTTTTAATCCTGACTGTGTGGAGAGAAGCCTTTAAAATAGCATTTAGACCTTAGAGTTGGTAAATAAAATGCCCAGAAAGGTGTGCATCGGTAGCACCTCGGTATTTCTAAAAATGCCCCTTAAACGTGGACAACATACACAACAACCCAAGAAATGACCTCAACTTTAAACCTCAGCTTTAACAGAAAACTACATTTTCAGGACCCAAATGTTGTCATTGGAGTGCAGCTGATTTAACAGACGGCTCCGCGATGCTGCAACTAAACACTAAACAGACTTCGTAGGTGCCCGTTCACCTTTCAACAGCAGTCCACAAGCGAGCCCGGGGAGGCTCGATCAAGTGGGTTTGTGGGTTTCTTCTAACGCTACAAGGACCTCTCCACCCGACCCCAGCACGTAAACAAATAAAGCTCCAGTTTCATCATCTAGAGGGGGCTGTTTCCTGTCCAAACGCAGCCCCCGCCCCCCCCTCTTTCCACATAAGCACGCACACAAAACTCTACACCTCCGCCTCATCAGAGCTGCTCGGCTCCCCCGCCCCCAAAATGCCAGCCTCTTTCCACTGCTCAATTGCCAAGAGGAATGGAGGGATTTGAGGGAAGAAAGAGGGAAAGAGGGGGGATGGGTGGCTCGAGAGGCAAAGGGGATTGGGAGTATGCACAGGGATCTTATTGCAGCTTCATCCCAGTGAAATATTTTTGCTGTGGAGAAAGCACAGGGAGAAAAAAAGGGAGACAGAAAGGCTACACTGCTGTGGCATCTAGATAGCGAGAGACCCCCAGACCCCCACAGAGACCCCCATGCCTCTCTGACAATAGAGGCTTTATGCACTGGGGTTTTTGCTTGTCTTAACAGCTTTTTGAAAAAAAAGGAAGGAAAGCACAACATAATAACACCAGTAAATATAATTTACCCTGTTATGTAAACACGCAGAGAGGATGCACGTGCACGTCCGTAAGTACACGCACACTCCAGAAGTTGTTTTCGTTGTGCACGTAAACTTATGTGTGGGGAAAGTTCTTCAGGTGAACACAAATCAAGGTCGCACACCCTGCTGAAACACAACATCAGCCCTGGTCGTGATGCAAGTCACTCACCTGTGTAGTCTCTGGGCGAAATGTGAGGCGGACTGGGGGAGAGGGGGGGCACAGTTTCAGTGTTAGACCGGGTTGAGTCTGGGGGGGAAGAGGAGCAGAAACACACAGAAGAAGAGTGAGAACCTTCATTGGTTACAGCTTCTTAAATGTGAGGCATTGTTGTATATAAGTATATATATATTTTGAGGGTTTTAGACTATTTGGGAGAGGAAAACAACTATTTGGAGACCAGCTTTGAATTTCATGATGTTTTAAAGAATAAATCATGAAAATAAGCATTGGTTGCAAGCTTAAAAACTAGAGTTCCTTAAACTATAAACTCTATATGTCAGGCACATTAAAGGGAAGATGAGCACAGGTACAACTCAACTAACTCCCTCTTGTCTCTTTCAACACGGAGCAGCTTTTCAAATATAATCTGCATTTCCAGTCTAAATATATGAGAGTGACGACCCTTCTGTGTCATTTTGCCGGGTTTGCAATGTGGTCGCCATTTTCTCCAAACTCACCCAGTGGCTTGTGTTCATCTGAACGGGACAGAGAGTACGGAGGAGGAGGTGATTCTGGAGATGCAAACGAAAAAAAAATAAGGGTAAGTTAGTGTGATTTCAATGTTTAATTATCAGCTATGAAACGACTGAAATAATCACATCTGTGGTATTAGCTGCAGTATGAAACCATACAAAGAAAGAAACTCTAACATAGGTCTCATGCATTAGTGATACAAGCTGTCGTGTATGTCAAACGCTTACAATTTCATATTGTATTGATTATACGTGAACTTATTGCAAACGTTGTCTTCTGTTCTGTTCTATTCTAATAAATTAAATATGCCCCAAAGAAAAAAAGGTTATCTTCCAGAAAAAAAACGTCTTATAATTGTCATTCAGGAACATTCCAGTACAAAAACGTAGCCCCATAATCTTATAATGGACGATAAATGGACTTCATCTGAATCACATAAGCAAACACAGCATTTCCTCTACAGGTAGACCATTAAACCACCTGTTTCTACAGCTAATGACTACGTATAGACGATGGACCTACACTATTACTATACGTTCATCATTTAGATTAGTACCTTGCATCAACAGACCAGCTTTCCTTATACACCAGGAGCTATTTGTGTTGAGTACATGATTGCATAACCGTAACCATATGTAGTCTTTCTTCTTAGCTAATATGTATAATTTGACAAATCCAACATGCATTTCTGCATTTTCTTTTTTAAAAAACTGTATTTGACACTCGAATTTTTCAGTTTATATATATAAATTCTTCACAGATTTCTCAGTAAAGACCTTTTCATTTCACACAGACTGCAAAGAGGACTTCTTCTGTGTGAAAGCAGCACTGTGAACTATAAGCAAACGCTGCTTGGGAGAGTCCCCTCGGTCCAAAGTGGACGTGGGTTTGTGGCTGCGGCCCCTTTAAGAGCAGAGCCAGTAATTGCCGGAGTCCTCAGTCAGTCAGATACCCAGCGAGTCAGTCTGGCGCCAGCACTATGCAAACTGTATATTATCGGCACTCCTTCACCTAAATAACAAGAGGAGGACCTCCTTGTCAAGAGAAGAGAGAGAAAAAAAGGAGCTTAAGTGCAACTTGAGAGCGACCTTCAATTGGATGATGTGGGAAGTTTGGAGCAAATTTAAATAAATGTGTAATGTGTTTGGAATGTGGAGAGGAAATCACAGTAACGTTTCACCAAAGTAGAAGCTGGTTATGAACCTGTTATAAAGTGCAGAGGAGAGAATGAGTGACGTTTTCAGCGTTGCTTTTTGCGCTTAAATACAATGGCAAAAAAAAAAAAAAAAAAAAAAGATGGCTCCATCAGCAACAGCTGAAGTGAACTTAATGGGGTTGCTCTTCTCGTGATTGTGACGTCGTTTGACACTTGGAGCAACAATAACAACCTTCTTCTTGAGGTGCAGGCTGCAGGCAAAATACACTATGACTGATTGGAAACTCTCCTTGATTTCATGCTGGACCATCAGTCTTTATGCTGCATAAAATCTAATTACATCCATGACGCACTTCACTTTTGGGGGTTTTACGTTATTTACGACATGACCAGGGGGTTCTTGGGAGAGTCCCCGAGGAGAGAGCCCCCCCATGAAGATGCTGGTCAATCTGGTGTTAAGGGGGCAGAATGACGTACATTTGATCAAGTTGGAATGTCTTGTCTGTCTCCTCTAGATGGAGGGCCCATCTGGTTTAACGCACCCCCTTACCCCCCCTCCAAGGTCGATGTCCTTACCTGGCCCACATAAGCGGCTGTAGTGATAGGGGTTGCAGCACACCTTTGCGTCGTCCGCCGCGCCGAAGCTCTGGCAGTGGCTCAGCGTTTTGAGTCGCGCTGCGAGCGGCAGGTCGCTCCAGCGGTACACCTTGGCCAGGAGACTCTGCGGGGAGACGTGGTGAGCGCCGAGCCGCAGCTCGCTGCTCGGCACCATGACGCACTCGCTGGGTATCCCCCCTTTGGTCTCCACGGCCTTCACCAAGGTATCCAGAGCTCGCTCTTTGAGTCTTTTCAAAAAAGCGTGAGCGGTGCTCGCCAGTTCCTCCTCCAGGCCCGCGCACCTCGCTGCGCACTGACCGGCGGCCCCTCCGTCTTTTCTCGGGGCCCAATACGCGCTCCGAGGTCTGAGATCCCATTCCCCAAACAGACAACACGTCACCGTCCTACTGTCGCCCTCCTGTGCCCGCCGGCAGCCTCTGTGCTCCGGGGCGCACATGGCACCCCGGTCATCGTCGGGCTGCTCCTCTTCCTCCCTCTCCGCGCCCTCCGTCAGGTCTCCAGGCTCCCCCGTGAGTCCCGGAGCCGGGTCGGCGTGCGTCACCGACCGCTGCTCGCGTCTGTGGAGCTTCCCTGAGTGTCTGCCGCACGGACCGGTCCTCGCCCCCTCACCTCGTCTGCTTCCATCGCGCCCGTCGCTCTCGGTGACCAGACGGCTTCTCCAGAGTCGCCGTACAAGACCTGAGCGTCTCGACTTGAACATACGACAAACCTAGACAGTTTTGGATGCGCCCTGTCGGTCCCGTCCGGGTCTCGGGAGATGCCACATCGATTTACACTCGTCGCGCAAGACCGCGGGTTTGTTGTGCACGGTGCGCGCAACATGCGCAGCCGGTGGTCACCGTGTCCTGGCTCTCCCGCAGCATCAGAAAGTACGATTCAGTCATGCGTCGCGTAAAACATCGCCGTGCGTCCGGAGAAGGAGCGGGCTCCACGCAGACTCCGCTCACTGACCTGCTGCTGTCGCCAACTCAATTAGACCACAACTTCTGCCAGCCCTCTCGCAAAGCCTTCGGCTCCCCAACACTCCGGAGATCCCGCACACAATCCACAAACCATAGTTGGACCACTCCGGGCAGCAGGATCGGGTTTACGCGAACAAACAAAAAACAATCAGAAACATTAATCCAAAAAGTTCTCCAGAGTTTCTCCTTGAGCTTCGCGAACCCCCTTGAACCGTAAAATCCTTCTTTCACCTTCCCTCAAAAGAATAAATCCTCGCAACTCTGAATTGTCGACGGTTTGTGTCACCGCGTCTGAAGAGCAGTAATCCCGCTGCAGAGTCCCGGGTCGAAGCGGAGATGGTCGGGGACTCCGGAGCCAAACTCCGGGACGGATTCCGTGCTGAGAAGTTGTTTTAAGAGAGCTGGATTTACTCTCCACTCTTCCACTCCCCAGCGAGTCCCTATCGGACGCGCACACTCACGTACACACACAAACACACACACGCTGCTGCTGCTGCACACACCAGAGTCAAGCAAACAGAATAACGCCGGGATCGCTTGAGTGGGGGTTTCAAAATAAAAGCATCAATGGTGACCGTGTTTGCAAGGTTGTTGAAGAAAAGTATCAACAATTAAAATAAAGAATACTTTTAAGATTAGTAGATTAGAAATAGTTTTTTTTGCCTAATATCAAATAACATTTTCTGAAATGATTAAGGCTCACAGCATATGGAACTACGAAACAAAAAATAGCCTGTTATCTTGAAAACGTATATAAGGTGAATATATCTATGTAAATGTGGGCAATCAATGATTTTCTTTAAAGAATAATTTGCTTAAATATTTACTTATTATTCTTTTTTAGTTGGAAACTTTTAGATTGCTCCCTTGTATGTGTACATATCTATTTTTTCATGTTCAACTGATCTGCTGTATGAGATGAGATAGACGTTGGATTCTTTATTCATTAGGCTGCACAATAGTGATTACTGAGAAAACAAGTTTTCTAAAACATATGCTTTTATTTTGAAACCCAAATCACCGATCCTCTCATTCTCTCTCTCTCTCTCTCTCTCTCTCTCTCTCTCTCTCTCTCTCTCTCTCTCTCTCTCTCCCTCTCTCTCTCTCTCGGGGCCCCAGAGGAAAGCTCTGGAGCCATTGGTTGATTCCCGCCATCATGTGCCAGTCTAGACACTTTGGCGGCTGGGAGCCGTACTGATTGTTGCGCAAACACGGTTGGTTTCAAGTTTCTTAACTCTTAAAGACGCAACATCCTACTCAGCGCTGCTCAAACTGGAGAGAGGTCCTGCAGCGCGGAGATCACAGAGAAATTCACATTGATCCCGGAAAAGATAGATGATGATATACATAAAATAAAATAAATAAATAAATGCCATGTATGCAATGGAGTAGAAGTAGCACTGACGGTAAAAACTACTCTATAAGTACTGTATACGTCTGCACAGTTGAGAAGGACTGCAGTTTTTAACATTTAACTGCCTTTATGTTTTACAAAAAATAATGCGTGCATTAATTAATTACAATATCAGTTTGATATTAGAGTCATAATAAAAGATGAAGACCATTTCAATCAGGAAAAGTGTGTGTTAATGTAAATCAAGGTTAGTGCCATGCATTGCTGAACAACAACGCCTTACAGAGGCTGTGGCTTGAACCATAGATTTAGGGGTTTGATCTGTCTATATGTGTCCTTGGGCAAGACACTGCTTTGCTCCCAATGGTTGTGTCAGCACATTGGTGTGTGAGGGAGTGTGTGAACGGGTGAATGTTGGGCAAATAAAGCACTTTATGTAAACGCAGCATCACCTGAAACTAAGAATTCTTTTGTTTTTCATTAACTTAAAAGAGCCTTTCATTCATAGCAGGACATTAAATTGCCAATCCTGCTACATGGCAATGGCAGGACCCGCCCTACTCTCCCTCTGATTGGTTTAGGATTGAGATTGGTTCGGGTTAGGGGAAGATTATCAGGGTAAACCAGCCAGACGCTATATAAAATGTCATAACATGAGAGGGAGGTTTCTTCACAGAGTCCACTATGTTGCACCGCTATTGTCTAGCTCTAGCCAGAGCCTTTCACGTTGTTGTGCTACCCAAAGGCCACCGTAGTCCTCCGACACGCTTGTGAAGTTGGTAACGTGAGCTGGAGAGGGCAAAAAAAACGCCGTACTGCCATTTCCATGCTCCAGAAGCGGTGTTATTATGTTTAGGATGGCATTTCCACGGTTTTGCATTTGGCGGCTCATGTTACTCTTGAACAGGGAGACATAAAGTGGAGGGATATTTAGCAATGACACTGCTGGATGCCATTAAAACTTACACACTTTGCTTTTAAGCTACAAAACCCCCAATGGCGACAAAATAGTGGACTGCACACACAGTTTAGTAGAGTGACCTATTGAACATTACTAGCAAAGAGCACAGGGGGGTAAACAGGGGCTAGGGTATCCCCAAGTGGCATCACGCCAGTCCTCCCGCTGCCCGTCTCTCTGCTACCACCGCTCCAGTCTGGCATTTTAACAACTCTACAAACGCTGGTTGAAGTGGATGTTACGACAGTGGGATTAGCACGGTCTCCCTGGTGGGCCACCGTTCACACCTCATACCAGAAGAGTTAACCCTGCGTGTCGGTGGCATGTCCAGTTACAGTCCGTGTGCTGTGTATCAGGACCCCGGACTCATGCGGGGGTATGTGAGGGACGACAGGGCCGGCTGCAGACGTGGGAGTTAAGTTACATGGACGGGCGAGAGTCGAGGAAAAAAGAGGAGAACAGTGTGTGTGTGTGTGTGTGAGAGAGAGAGAGTAGGGGGTGCAGAGGGCACCTGTTTAAACTGCGTTTCCCTGTGTAACTCAATCAGAGGCAGGAGAGTGTTTTTTGAAAGAGCTGCAGAGTTGAATGTTTCGGTGGCTCGTGGAGTTGTTTCTGTGTTTTTCTGTGTATTAATACAAACAAACAGACTAGCTGTGAGGTTATTACGTCAATGGTGTCAAACACATAAATCAAAGTGGGTGTAACATACACAGCCAGTAGTCAACCGTTAACACCAGAAGCTGCCAGTTTTAGTACCAGCTCAGGTGTGAAAAGAATGTCTGGATGTATTTTTATTGTACGACTACTTTCCATGCAGTACCTTAAAAGTAGGCCAGGAGAAATTAAAACTAAAAATAAAACAAACATATTGCCCTACGGTTAGACAAAAAGCATACATGACAAATAATGTAAAGTGGAAAACTATAAAATAATAGCAGGAGCAATGATATCAAAGGCCAAACCCCAAAAGTGTAACCAAGTAGTAATTAATGCGAGACAGGATGGCATTAATCTGAGTGAAATTCCCTCCACCACCACATCCCTCACCTCTGACACATCCGGTATGCATTCATGGACAAATACAGTTCCCAAAGTGTACACACGGAGTGGCTAACGTACACAGATACCAAGTGTAATAATATATATCCCAGATAGATTATATACCGTATATTTTGGGATTGTGAGGTTATTTTAACATCTCTGAAAGGCCAGGCGCCTGATTGGACGTGCAACTGTAATTACATTAAAGACCACGACAGTAAAGCTCTCTTCAATGACTTGAATCCTCAATCAATAGTCGGGGAACTCGTCGTCACTAAAATTTCAAAGAGGACAAACTGGCCCGGCTGACCGGAGGGATACTGGTTATTGGACACTTGACAATAAAGCAATAGGCTGTGCAGCCACACCATCATTGAATTACACAGAACATAAACAGTGGAAGAAGAAGAGAAGATGAGGAGCAGAGCTTTCATTCAATAAAGCAAAGAGGTTTTCTTTTAGTGCAAGCTGCGTTGAATAGATCCAAAAAGAACATATGTTCTTTATGCCTTTATAGATACAATAGAGACATGAGAGGTCAAGGGTCACCTGCTGGATTTGAACCGGCGACATACCATCATTTTGATCTTTGTCTTACTGGAATTGTTTTGTCTTGGCACCATCACACAGTAATGAAGGCTTACTAGACTAGACTCAAAGATAAACGTGTTAACAGACCTCGCTGTGTTCATTTGAATTACTTTTAGAAATAATAAAAAAAAACCTGATTTCTGTAAAAACTTTGTCACTATGGAAATGTTTATTTTCAAAAGCTTTGAGTACCAAAAACAAAATTCTATTTATTTCAACAACAACAGCGTAAAAATATATCAGTAAGAAAATGTTTTTTTTGTATGTGTTATTTGGGTGAACTGACCCTTAAACAGAATCTGTGTCGGCTGAATTGTTATTGACGCCATGTAAAGGCGTCGTGGTTGCGTGTGTGTTGGCGATAAGGTGTGTGTGTGTGTGTGTGTGTGTGTGTGTTGTGAGTGTGGGAAGAGGGAGGGGGGTGGGTGGTCTATGAAGGTTGGTGGGAGAGTAGACAGGGTGTCCGGCACCAAACCACCTCCCAAAATAAACCCAGTCCCTGCGTCTCTGTGTCTGTCCAGTGGCAGACCCGCGGGCTCCCACAGCTCCAGCAGCAGCAGCAGCAGAGAGGAGTCTGCATGGGGCCCGGCGGCCTGTCACAGGAACAACATGTCATCAGCTTCATCGCTCCCCTAATGGCTCTCCTCTAGACCAGAGACAGTGTGTTGCCCCACCAAGGCGGCAGTTTACTCTGCACACACACACACACACACACACACTCATATGCGTACATAAACATTCATGCACGCACAAACACTCCCGACTGCCCACTCCCAGCCACTTACAGGCCAGCGCTGGAGAGACTAGGAGGCCCCCTTATCAAAACATGCAGCGGTGCTGGAGATAATGTCTAGCCAGACCTCTGGACTTACGCCAGACTGCCCTCCTAATCTGACGTCCATAGGAATCCCTGCAGGGAAAGGACTGCCAAGGGTTGGTAACATTAGCCAGCTAAAATATTTATCTGTTTGGAGCTGATCCCGACTTTAAGGAATGGTTTGATATTTTGGGGAAATACACATGTTCTCTTTCTTGCCGAGAGTGAGACGAGAAGATCGATACCACTCTTGCATGTGTTTGTTGAATATGAAGTTACAGCCAGCAGCTTAGCAGTTAGCTTAGCTTAGCATAACGACTGGAAACAGCTTGCCTGGCTCCAGCACCGCTAAAGCTCATTAACTCATTTGATTTTGAAACAAACAAGATATAATGTTGGACAGTTTTATGGTGGTCATGCTAAGCTAAGCTAACTGGCAGCTTCATATTTGACAAACAGATATGACAGTGGTTTCAATCTGATCTAATTCCCTACAAGAAAGCACATAAGAAACCATATTTCCCAACATTTTAAACCATTACTTTAACTTTTAAGTTACAGTCAGCGGCAGGTTATTTCTTACCACTGAAGCACAATAATTAACAAGTTATAGGCTAAATCATGATTAAGTTTTCCTGTTTCTATTCTCTATGCAAGGCTAAGCTAACCAACTACTAGCTTTATGCTTAGCATACAGAAATGAAGTGGTGTCGATCTTTCAAAAGGTCAAACTATGACGTGGGGCTGAGCATGTTTGCATAACACATGCAGAGATTTTTCTTTTTGAGGATGCACAGTTTAAGAATTAATATTGAAAATATTCAACCGTTCTATTTCCTCAAGCTCATCTCATCTCGACCTTTAGCAGAATGAACCTCAGACCTTCAGAGAGCAAAAGATCCAGAAGCCGCCTGAACTTTCCTTGTTAACAGTTTTCAGTTGGGCGGCACACACCCATCCCCGTCTGCTGGACTCCTGGCACCAGAGAGGGCGTAATCAAGCCTCTCTCTGCCCTCTCTCTCTGTCACAGTTCAGCTCTAATGCGCCACCATCCCTTTGAAACTGCACTCAGCCACCCTTTCAATGAATTTCCATGCACTTTTTTTTCTTCTTTCCCTTTTTTTTTTCAAGGGCCACATATTTATTTTCTTTCCCTTTTCTTTGCGGGTCCGACTCTTCTCACGCTCACCACTGGAGCTAGGCGAGCCGCTGGCTGCACTAGTTAGCTCATTAATCACTCTTCTCCTCTCCTCCCCTCCGTTCTGAGAAACAGAGTCACTAATTAATGGAAAGCACTTTATGACAGAACACAGGGGTTTCCTGGAAATTAACCATTAATCTAAACTCCCATTATAGGTCTAATAGCATGAGGTAGGCAAGGATGGATGGGTTTGAAAAAAAAGAAGACGCTTTAAAAAGACGCGTAAAAAAAAGTGCGTAAAAGCTAACGAGTTAATAACTTTGCAGGTTGATAGCTGCTCAAAGATACATTTCAGATTATTTAAGTTTATGTTGACCAATACATGATTATATGGGGGCTTTTCCTAAATAGGAGGAATAACATGCAGTACAAGTCTGACCTCACACGAAGAACATTGTAATCACATGCCAGTAGGCCATTAATCACGAACAATGGACGCATCATATTTCCTCACGTTATATTTGAACAGTCACTGGATTGTTCAGTGTAAATACGCCCATATACTTCCTTATCAACCGGCACATTGGACACACTGTTGCTAGAAAACACACTTTCCTTCAGGGCATCACGTTGCATCACCTTGTGGTGTCCATGCCACTGATTGGTTAATTGTCCACCTGTGTGTTGACTCAATTACTGCCACTTTTTTCATGTCACATTTTAACTAACTATTCCTGTAATCTGGTTATTATACTACTAGTTTGTTTCTAAACACACTCACTTTCATTTTGAAGACAAATGCAAAATAAAAAAAATACTCTTTCATAGCCTTTTGAGCCCCAAACCACATTCATACACACAGTTCCAGTCAGTCCATGTTGTTGCCCCTTGGGTCAGTCCACACACCAAAAACCTTGTCCTGAGTTCCACATAAAACCGGGTCTGGTTTTTGGTAAGGGCCAAGGTTGTACATGATATTTGTGCATTTGTTTACTTTCACAGTATTGTATTTAGTTTAGACTTTCATCGGGGGGGAACAGTATCTAAGAAAACGAGGAAGGAAACGGGATGAAAACAAAGGAAGAGGAAGGGAACCCAGTGTGATGGAGCCTGTCCCTCACTGATCCTGGTTCAGCCGGAGTCATGCGGACAGTGGCGCCACCGCTGCAACTAATGGCTGTGGTCACTCAGAGGACCTTTTATTTCTTTTTCCTTTTTAAAAAAAATGAAAGCACAAACAATCAAGCAAAGTAATGAATAGAAGCAGAATTGACGTGGCCTGTCTTAGTTGTTATGACAACGAAAAATCAGTCGCTGATCCTCACTGAGGTCAAGAACCCAGAAACAATATGTATTTGTGAGTTTACAGCTTTAGGGTTCCATTCATATAAACCGCTGGGATGTCAATGCAATGTTGTGTGCATATTTTTAAGAATTTTACGGCATTTTATGCATTTATCAGAGAGATTACAGTTGACAGACTGCCGTTTTCTGATTTGTTATGTTGTCCTCGGGTCACCTCAGACACACAAACGATGCGCTTTGTGTAGTCGATGTTTCTCAAAGTCAAGAGTAACGTGAAGATAATTCTCACAGACGGCTGAACGTTTCTTCATGAGACGGCAGCTTTGAGGACTCACTTTGGCCAACAAATTAAAATACACAGAACACAACTTTAATGCATTAATAACACGTGTTGCTTGATTTGTTTAATTGATAACATCCAGAAAGACAGGAGTCAGAGAGGTACGAGGACGGGTATGAAATAAAATTAATAAAATTAAAGGTCATATTACAATTGTAACCCTGTAAGCCACAAGACTTCCAGGTCAGCTGCATGTTCATTTTTGGTAATGATGTTTTTTTATTTATGGTATCATCATTAGACTCAACCAAGCAAATAAAAACATTTAATCACGGCACTCAAATTCCTTGTCAAAACCATGTACCTAAAATACCCACAATACAACTCAACGCCAAGTTTGGTCACAGATTTTGCCTCAAGCAGTTGCGGCCTGGTGGCATGAAATGGAAAATTATGAGTTGACAATGCCAGTGGATCCTTTTTTTTGTGGCGGACACACAAATTAAACACATCCACGTGAATATGCAAAGGTCAACGCTTGTGAGGAGGTAGAAACAGTGAGAAGGTACTTACAACGAAGACTTTCAGCCACCAGACCGGCGTACGTGTACAAGTACGCGTTTATTCCTAAACCTGGTATTGAATACACAATATTATTATTAATTTATGTGGCATAGCGACAGGATAGATCGTTTCCAGGGAGGTGTTTGTATGCAGACACCTAATTCATCTCAAAATATGTTATAGTCCAAAAGCAGCACGTTCCATGAAAGAAAAAAACGGAATATTTTATATTATTTATTATTTGCCTTCAGTATGCAGTTGGTGACAAACAGCAGCAGATGAGCGGCTGGCAGGAGGACGAGGCGAGATGGTAAACGGAGGCGACAATCTCAGAGGAGGGTGAAGCGCTTGCCACCAAGTCTGATGCTCAAGATGCTCTTACACACACACACACACACACACACACACACACACACACAGTCAAATGCAGCATTGAATTCTTCACAGCTTCCTTTTAAGGCTGTGCTGGGAGCTGTGAATGCCGCCCGGCCGGTGTCGTCTTTAAGTTAAAGGATGATGCTGGAAATAGTGATGCTTATTCGTTATTAGCGAGAGAAAGCACGAATACCGGCCTCCCCTTCACTTCAAGTCCAAACCGTGCAAACTGTGCTCGGATCAGTTTAGTTTAGAGTCAAAACAAGGTTGGAGCACGGCAGAGATCATAAACTGGAAGGCGGACTACACCCACCGCTCTGCCAAACACACTCAGAGAGCTCTGATTCTGTTTACACAGTGGAGGCTAAATGTTCAAGGGAACGCACTCTGCATCACATGTAATTGCCTGGGATTCTCTCTCCTCACTTCAAAGACAGGGAGCGCTGTGGTTCAAGGGTCACCGGCTCGACCGTTGCCCAAATGCCCCCCAATTTCCTGTTTTGTCTGGGCCCGTGAGTGTAAGGGACCTAAAAATGTGAAGCCACGTTCTGCTGGAGATAAAAAGGTATCTCAGGTTTTTTTGTTAACGTGTAAGCATTTATTTGACTCTCGCTGGCATAATAGCTTTAAACTGCTGAGTGTTTTTTTTAATTTTTGTTACACACACAGCCTTTTAGATGGAATGCAGCTTCGACTCCCTCATTTCATCTCGTCAGGATGAACCCTTTTTTTATGGCTGTGGTAAACAAGAACCTCTCTCTCCCACCTCTTCTTCTTCTTCCTCCATCTTAAATCAGCAGCCGAGACAGCGACACTCACATGCAACAAGTTATTTTAGGAGACGCTCAAAGTAAGAGCAGAGCAAACGCCGTGTTATAGAGGGAAGTTTGTATTCCACGGAGCTCAGAACAAACAGACATTTCTGCACATCTTCCGAGAGATGCATGTGTGAGTTTTTTTTGAGGGGGTCAGGTTACATGCAAGTCAGTCGGCCCCAGTGCTAAATTACACAGCAGCATGGTCCCTCTCAAAGCCCACATCTGGGATTGGCCCTGACAACTGGATGCCGTGCTGCTCTAATTTTGGTTACTTTGTTTATAACCCTATAATAGAGACAGTATAGGACCACACGGCAGGAACGGAGGAGGGCAGGACACAGGCAGAGTAAAAGCAGTCATTTCCAGAGAGAAAAAAGCTTCAGGGGATTTAAGGAAGAGCTGTTTGAATTCCTGTGTGTGTTAAATTAAACTTTGTGAAGTCCATATTGTTCCGTTTCCATTTTAACACACATCATAGTGATTCCTCTTGACAACTCACTTTTATCTTGTAGACTTCAGCATTGACAGAACAATGAGAGATATGTAGCTTAATACACTTCGTCAACACTGATAAAAGAATAAAGTCACTCAGTAGACTTTTAATAAACTACATCCTAGATAAAGTCTCAAGTCATCGGATGGAAACAGGAAAGCAGTTGGCATTTCTTCAGTATTTAGGGATTAAACTGTCTCAAATGTGATACATTCAAATAAAATACAGGTGATGTCTGATTTGTTGCAGCCATAAAGTTTTAATGTGATTTTCCACCCAATTCATTTTTCTGATATTATCTTCAAAAGTCTGAATTCAGAACAACTCACTCGCTGTCCTCTAAAGCCGAAGCTTCCACATCCTTCAGGAGGCTGCCGAGCTCACGTCTCCAATTACACGTAGATTCAAATATTGAACAGGAAATCATAGAAATTAATTTTTTTAAAGAATTATCTTTTTTTTTTTTTTGGATTTGGTTTAAATCGAAGCAAGTCGCTGTCAGATGAAAATCACAAATCTTCAAGTTCCATCTTATTCAATCTGTTGAAAAAGTATCTATTTCTATTACAATTAGTGGACTCTGATATATTGTTGCCAAAACAGAAAGAAGGCCCTAATGTTAACCAAAAATAAAAATGAATAAAACTTCTTGAAACACATATGATGATCAACTCCACACTGGAGGGAACATTTTATTGCAAAACAATTATTTTCCTTAAAACTTCCAATTATATCCATTGATTTTGTAAAGTAGGATAAGGAATCAGTAGTTTTTGAAAAATAAAATTAAGTCAAATGCATTGTAATAATTGAATTGTAATTCAGCCAGCTATATTTTACTTTGTCATGGTGGCTTTTAAATGGGAACGTTTTGTGGAGGTCTGCAGGGGGCCGTGTGACCGGATTGTGCAAAAGGCAAACATCTTAAACTATAATGAGGATTAATGAGATTTTGACCGTGATGTCATCTACAAAGGGAACACTTCATCCACTAGTTTCGGGAGGAAATTGGATAAGGGGGGAAAGCAGAAAAACAAACATGGGAAAACAAGATCCCACCGTATCAGATTTGAATTGAGTTTAACTTAATAACAAAATTTCTTAACGTATAAGTTATGAGTTCCTGGCTATCTGTATATTAGATTCTGTGTATAAAAATACTGCTCCGTCTGCCCCACAGCATCAGAATCTCTTCATCTGTCTGCGCTCTTGTCTCCTCTGCTTCTTCTCGTTCACTTCCTCTGGCGCCGACGGGCTTTCGGCCATAAACCAGGGACCCAGGAAGTTCACCCACAGCAGGTGGAGGGCTCGGGCCGGGGCCTGACGACACACACACACACAAACAAACACACACAGGAACATGATAAGGTAATGACACATGAGGAAAAGGAATAACAGGGACCCGGAACATTTTCTTACCAGCATCCAAAGATACCAGAAATAAGAGGAGATTGTGCTGAGCACTTGTACTATAGCTGTGAGCAGGATGACATCCTTCAGGTGCCTAAAAACAGAACATACACACAATCAGTCATCACTCAATATTACATGTTTCTGTGCATTTATTCATTTGATAGAGAAATTACACTGATATACTGTAATGCTTTGTATATATTTCACCACAAATATATATAGTTTTATTTACAAAAAACAAATCTATTTTTTCATCATTGCCTTAGCGCTGACTGCTGTTTATTCTATTTTTAAAGGTTCTCCACTCGAAACTTAGTGCATTAATATAGCAGCAAACTGCTACTTGCTATGAAAAGGTATAGTGGAGTAATGTCTACCTGAGCAGAGTGTGAAGGCGCTCTCCCTCTGTGTGTGTTGTAGTCCAAGTATCTCTGCTGTCTTTACATAGTGCGTGCCTTTTTAGTGCATGTTACTGCATGTGAGCGTGCACGGCTGGCTAGCTCACCGCCTCATACAGCTGACGACACCGTCACCGCCCCTCCACTAAAAAACTGTTTAGCTGTGTCAGCTCTGTTGCAGTTGTTTGCACTGTTAGCGCTGTTAGCTGCAAGCCGCTGGCTTAGACGTGGCCACGTTTGAAATTTGAAATTAGCACCTTTGAATTCAATGACAACAGTCAAAGTTCTTCGCGGTGCCGTGTCCACCGTGTTCATAGCTTCCTCTTTGCATGTGTGTTTACGATCGGGAACCTGGTCGTTATGTTTTTATAAGAGGTTGACGCCCAGAAATGTCCCGATCACAGCTAGATAAGAAAATATTTTTGGAGGGCAAGTTCACTTCTAATGGATCTGAGAAGGATTATTTTTGTATGAGTCACTAAACATTGTTTTTAGGAAAATCCTACTCATTGTGCCTTTAAACATGATCACCTTTAAACAACAATATAAATTCCATCCTTGATGCAGTGGAGGAGGGCGACCAGTATTCTCAGCCCTGAGTAATGTCTGAAAGGCTTCCTCAACATACCCCACTTATAACTTTAAGGACAGAATTCTCAAAACACACACATCTGAATATAAAAGCACCTGCATATCCAAGCTGTTTCACATTGTTCTTATAGTATGTGTAAACAAAAGATGGTGTTTTTTTTAATAGTCCCAGTGTACTTGAACTTGTATTTTGGAGATTACTTACTCCGCCATTCCCTGCTCCATGTTTAAGTCTATTCCTCCGTCCAAGAGACTTCCATCCTCAGCAAACACGGGCTTGGCCATGGCGGACATGGAGCGGTAACTCCCGACGTACACCGATAGTGCGAATCCAAGCAGGAGCTGCAGGAGGCGTGCAAGGTGTTAGATGCCGTGGGAGGGTGGTACATTAGATCAGTGGTGTATTGAGATGTTTAATATTGATTAGATGAACTCACCCATGTCCAAAATGTAGACGAACTGTAGAAAACCAAAAGATTTACGGCAGCGTATATTGCCTGTGTAGGAAGAGCAGTATGCTTGAAGTGACAGTGTAATGGTGATAGTGGTCATCAATTAGTAGATACAGAATTAATCTGCAACTATTTATTTTATTTTTTTTAACATTTCATAGACTAAACAATTACTTCATTAAACACCAACAAAGATATTTTGATATAATTTCTACCAAAGTATCACGTTTCTTTAATATCTCTGGTAATACTGCTGCTATAAACTACTTTGACATTATGAATAAATAAATAAATTGGAATTTTGCAATAATGTGATGTCAGTAAAAAAATAGAATAAAATGAATACTACTCCTTCGAGGACAGCAGCGCCCGTCTGGCTGACATTTAACAACATGATGTAAACACGGCGTTGAGGTTCTTACGTTGGCTCCGAGGATGACTCTGGTGTAGAACTTCAGAGTCGACTCGTTCTCCTCGTAGATCTGCTTCTTGCCCTTTGTGCCAACTTTACCTTTGGGCTGAGGGGGCAAAACACACAGAGAGCAGTTTCAGCATTAGCTGGCTGTCTCTCAGCCACATCATCAGCCAATTCATGCATTTTTGGGTAAATACAGAATTACTTGTATACTGATACAACTAGATATCTGACATTCAATTCGCAGTTTCTGCTTGATAACACTCATCTTAAAATCTAAATGTGAATTTTGTGTGTCCCCAAGTTAGTATGTATTTATATATGATTTCAAGCTAATCTGAAATTAAATAATAATAATAATAATAATAATAATAATAAGGCATTCTCGTAACCTTGGAGGTTATATTTGAGGATGGGGAAACATGTACCATTGAACTTGGGCTCCTGTTAGTGTTGGAATATCACAAGAAAACAGCAAAGTTTTTTCTCCCTCGCCTGAATCTTACTTTTACACATGTAACCTGTCAACTACCCAGCTGATTCACTTCAATGAATCCATCTTTGTGAATCCAATTTTCAAACAACACTGTGTTAGTGTGATGTTCTTCACTGACATATTTTAAAAAAAGGTATTTAGCATTGGTACCTTTATTTATTTATCAGAAGAACGGAAATTAAAGCTACTCTTCTGGTAATATTATTCTGTTTTTGGAATGGAATGTCAATTTACTTAAAAGTATATTGTGTTGCTCTAGATCCTTGTCTTTTATGTAAAAAAATGTATATTTCTTTGGTATAATTCATTAATTCAAAAAGATTAAAATAATGACAACAGACTGTAGCTCAGGTTCAGAGTACATGGATTTTGTTGATTTTGTTGTGTTTTTTTGTGTATTTTTTTGTACGTGTGTAAAGCCTTGCAAACTTAAACAGAATATACAATGTCTAATTAGGTTATTATGAAACAGAAAGTAATATGAGGAACTTCTATAAGAAAACACCACATCTCTCGTACAAATCGAATGACCAGGAAGTGATAAAGAAATGTATATTTGCGCAAATTCTGTCTCGTCTAAACTGTCATTTTTGTGGGGCGTAAAATGGCATTAATTAATTGGATATCAGAGTGAATCAGTCAGTAGTGTCTGTGTTGCGACTGCATGTGTCTGTTCCTCTCACCGCCATTCGCTCTCTGAGCCGCTGCTGTCGATCTCCTCCGCTGCGTCGTCTTTGACATCGACCACCTGGGACCCTCCGCCGCTTCTCTGCGCTGTTAGATCACAAAAAGCATCAAAGAAGCACCTCGCTAGTCTCCCTGTGGCCCGACGTCTTGTAACACATCAGCATTTGCCACTGTGATCGATGGAAGTCGGGGAGCTCAACACATCCGGCGCATGAAGATGTCGTCATCAGTGAGCCTTGTGCCGTGGCTGAAGCGGCTCGGCGGAGGAAAAATATGAAATAGCTCCATCTGCTGGTCATAAAAATATAGACTCGATAAATAGTGAAATTTGTAAAGTTACCAGTGGGGGGGAAATACATAATTAAGTAAAGAACGTGTTATTATAATACTGATTAGCATTTGTAAAACATAATAACATTTTACTACACAACAAGTTATTGATATAGTTTCTGATAATACTTAAAAAAAAAAAAAAAGTTTAATTAGGCTACAAGACCTTAACTTGTAGGCCTCATAGTTTTACGCTTTTGTTCGGAAATAAAATATCTGAGTACTCGCTCCTCCATCACCATTTTTATTTTTGTATTAAAGAATATAATTAACAGTCAGTTATAACAGTTAATTACCCCTTCTCCAACGATGTCATATTTATGGAAGCCCATTTCTGCTAGTGTCAGGGGAAAAAAAGGGAAATTATCTCAAAATAATGACTTCATATCTCAAAAGAATCTCTTAGTGTAGTGTGTCATTATTCTGAGATACAAAGTCAATATTTTAGGATAATAAGTCATTATTTTGATAAGGTTTCTCACTATTTTGAGTAACTAAGTCTCTATTTTTGAATACTTAGTCATTATTTTGAGAAGGTTTCTTTTATTCTGACAGTATTTGTTATAATAACAGGCTAGTAAACGAGATTCCCCTGTTTAGTCGTTCGCGTTATGATGTTATAACACTTCTCGGCCACCGTAGCCCGAACGGCAGAATTACTTTCCCAATAACAACAGAGGCTGCTGCTGCTGCTGCTGCTGCTCGTCTCATCGTGAAACTCTTATCTTCGTGTCGGTTATCAAGCCCCGGCTTCCCTCGGAGCTAATCAGTTGCTAGTACAGTCGAATAGCGAAGCTCGCTCCTGAACCGACAGCCTGTACGCTTTAAAATGGAATATCTGCTCCAGGTGAAAATAGGCGCTCTGGTCGGTTTGCTGCTCTTAACGCTGCTTTTCGGATTAATCCCGGCTCGAGTCAAATGGTTCAGAGACACAAATGGGACAGGTAGGTAAAACCTTCACATAATCCACTGTTAATGCTAAACATTGGTGTTCATTAAAAGGCAGCTTTACGTCACTGTTAAAATTCATATTTCAAAATAAAAGTGTGGGTTGAGGTAGCCTCCAAACTCAGATGAAAGGTTTTTACTTTGATTTGATTACTCGTTTCGTCATTACAATGTTGCCGAATGAAACAGGAAGTAGCCAATTCATTTATGGAGAATGAATTCAGCGAGTTGTAGATAAACACGCTGAGCTTCCATTTTTTTTAAAAGCTCAAAAGTTGTAATGAAGTTTGGTGTAACGATACAAACGATCAGAAGGTAACGTTATAGAGAGAGAGTGGTTAGTTAGGTTTGGGTTTCAATCAGTGATCACACATCAAACTCCACCACCGGAACTAATAATAAAAAAGATCATGTATGCAACATTACATAATTATTATGGATAAACGTTCGTGTGTAAGTTCACCACAGCCATGAATGAGACTTCCTCTCTCACCCCTGCAGTCAGCTGACAGGGATGGAGCCCCTGAAACATTCTTGTCACATGATCATATATGATGCACTAAAAGGCAGAATGGGGATGTCTAGATGCTTAACTATGGCTTTTTTTTAAGCAGAACTTGGAAGTGATACTTTCATTTCTCTCAGTTACACCCATGAGTGATTTTTTAGTGAGTCATTTTGATTCCACTTTCGTAATCATGATGTGTCACATGATCTTCCAACAATTATGAGGACTTTGGTAGGATGGCAGTGATAAGAAAATGTCAAATGCCTCGTTCACTCAGATAATTGTGATTCACTGATCTGAGAAATGCATGAAAGCAGCTTAAACTGAACAATATGCTTTGTCTGCCTTTTTTACAGAAACCCACCGCACAGTTCTGAGTCTGATCAGCTGTTTTGCTGGTGGGGTTTTCCTGTCGGCATGTCTGCTCGACATCGTTCCAGATTACCTGTCTGACATCAACGACGAGCTGGATGCTCGGGCGGTGGAGGTAAGCCCACTCAGGGTCTGAATACGTGATCACTATTATACACATGTGGGCTGCAACTATTTTTTCTTATCATCACTATATTTCGTGTATAAAATGTCAAATTAGTAAAAAAAAAAAAATGCATATCCCAATTTCTCAGATTTGACTTCTTTTGTCCAACCAACCGTCCAAAATCCCTCAAATGGTCATTTCCCAACGCTGGAAAACACATAAAGCAACAAATCTTCACATTTGAGAAGCTGGAACCAGATAATGTTCAGTGTTTCCACTTAATAGGAGATATTTCATCTTTCCATGTATGTTAATTATACTGTGGTGTAACTAGGACTACTAAGGCCATTTTTTTTACTGTTTTATTCTCTTTAAGAATAATATATTGTTCCATATTTATTCTTCAATAAAGTGAAAGAATGAAAAAGACACAAATAAATGTTGCAAATAAAGTAAGAACGTTTGATCTACATTTGTGAATATATTGTTGTTTCTGTTGTTTTTTTTACATTTATCAGCCTCCTTAATTGACACACTGAACTGGGATCTGATTACAATCTGTGCTTCCTGATTCTTGAGCCTGCAAATTGATAAAATCTCTCTCCTTTCTTTTCTTGAACAGACCAACTTCCCACTTCCAGAGTTCATCATGGCTGCCGGCTTCTTCATGGTGCTCATACTGGAGAGGATTGTCCTGAACTGTAAGGAGGTACGAGGGGCTCAGGAGGAGAGGGCGCCCCTCATGCAGGACAACAGAAACGGACACGGGCACGGACACGGACAGAGCCCGGACCTGGAGAGCAGCGGCCACCACGTCCATGTCGACTTCCAGGCTCACTCGCCCTTTCGCTCCTTCATGCTTTTCCTCTCCCTCTCGCTCCACTCCATTTTTGAGGGTCTTGCCATCGGCCTGCAGAGCACAGACTCAAAGGTAAGAAGGTCCAGCACAACGTTTGCAAAGTAAAGTGTATTTTAGATCCACTATGTTTTGTAGATTGCAGTTTTCCTCTTTGGTGCATTGCAGCAGGTCAGCCACAGGTCTACGAGAGGCCTACAACTCCACAGGGAACCTTTGACATGCTGGAAGTTCCACATGATATGAACATTTTGTTCCTTTCTTTTTACACTCTTCTAGCTTTATTACACATCGTGTACTTTGGTACACATTTGTGCTTCGGAATGGTTTTCCCAGCGTTCTCCAGAGGAAAGCGGGGCTGCAATTTATAGCTTCAGGACGCAGGAAAGGAATCTGGCTGTCATGAGAGTAGGATCTGCGTCTCCTGGTCACAAGACGGCCTCAGTAGTCTGAACATACCATTAGTGTTGCCTCAGGACTTCAACTTCATGTGTGTGTGTGTGTGTTAAATGTAAATCCCCTCCACCTAAGCCCTCGTGTTCAAGGGGAAATTAAGTACTTACATGTATTAGTAACTACACAACTGAGAAATGGATTCGACAACTAATTCAGATTACTTTCTTAAAAACCTTTTGTGACTTGTAATGTGTGAGCACATCTCTGCTAAACGCTGAAAGATTTAAAGTGGTGCTTTAATATGATTCCAGTTTCACAGATCAATTAAAATGAAATGAATTAATTAGTGAACAAAATCTTAGGCATGTTTGTGTACGTCTTTGGTCTCCAGATTGAGAGTCTTCCGAGCCTTTTCTTTTTATCTGCTGGTTTCACAGCTTCTTGCAGGTGAAGTCTGACTGGTGCCATCAGGGCGTCGCTATCTTTTACCTGCTTGTAAAACCATTCTTCCCCTTTATTTTACCATCATTAGTCATAGATTTGAATCCATAGTTTTAGATCCTTGGTGTATTTGTTTTTTTGTATATATGGATGAATCATCTATTGCAGTCCATCTAAGAATATGCTATTTTATATTTCAATATCAGTACATGTTATTGTATTGTAGATTAGATTAGATAATCTGATAATAAGACGAGAATGATTTTATATATAAAATGAAAAATCTGCGTGATTGATTGATGAAGCGAAGATGAAAATCTAATTTTGCTGTTATTGGCATGATTTCCAGCAATTAACCTAATATTACAATCTCAAACTTGAGCTACAATGATATAAACATCTCCTATGGTGATATATGTTGTCTCATAGTAGATATTGTCATATTTACACACTCAAATTCAACTTTTATATTCAAGCAACATAATAATTTGACTTTAAAAGGAACGAATGACCATCAAACCTGTTGTCTGCAGGTGTTAGAGATCTGCATCGCTATCCTGGTCCACAAGAGCATCATAGTCTTCAGCCTGTCGGTGAAGCTGGTCCAGAGCGCGGTCCGTCCATTCTGGGTGGCCGCCTACATCGGCGTGTTCGCCATGATGTCGCCCGTAGGCATCGCCATCGGCATCAGTGTGATGGCGGCCCAGCTGGTGGCCGGGGCTCTGATCCAGGCCATCCTGGAGGGGCTCGCAGCGGGGACCTTTATCTACATCACCTTTATGGAGATCCTCCCGCATGAGCTCAACTCCCCCGGGAAGCAGCTCCTCAAGGTGCTCTTCATCCTGCTGGGCTTCTGCGTCATGGCAGCGCTCACATTCATTGGCTGAGAGTCGCCTGAGGATGTCACACGTACAGATTCGTACAGAAAGACAAACTTTCATCGTTAGAAATGAAGAAGGAGGTTTGCTAGCGCACTTTTGCTCCAAACTCTGGAGTTTTTAATGAGACTGATGAGCGTGACAGAAGACGGCTGTTGCTCTATTGGTTTACGTTTTAAGATCCTTTTTTTTAAATCACAAAGAAGGAGTCTGTGCGATTCATATATATATATAACATTTTAAGAGGATTTTATGTAAAGAGAAACCACTGTATGCAGTAAGTAGGTTTGTTGAAAGACTGGGAGAAGCTCAGGGGGAAGACATGTCAGATCACAGCCCCCTCATTTATCACAAGACTTGTTTGGAAACTTGCATGGGACCTGCAAACCAAACAAGAGCCTCTGACCTTTGACACTATTGAGGAAAGCATACAAAGCAAAGAGCCATCTATAAGCATTGAGTCAATCATTACCACAGGATCTTTAATATTCACATTTTATTTGAGGCAAATTCAAAACGGGAAGCTTCTTCTTCCCATGAAGGACCGTTTGTGCCTTTTGTTTTCATACGGTATGTTCTCTACTACAGGCTCGTGTTGGTGGTTGGTGTTTGTCACTTTTTATTACTCTTAACGAAGGTTTAAACACTGGGGGTTTTAGTGCAATGCGTTTAGATGTCATTTCCAGCATTCAGCTGCTTTTATTTCTCATTACGAAATGTTCAACGTGTTCGACATTTGTCCAGCGAACTTCCTTTTTATACTGTTTGCGCTACAACGAGCTAAACAAGCTGAATCCTGTTATTTACTTCTTATTGACCTTTGTCCCAGTTAAGTCCATTCTGATTTACTACTTTGGACCTTTCAAAGAAGTTCTTCTTCTTTTTTGAGTGGACGGATAAGGAAGCTTTACGCAAAGAAAAGTGCAAGATTAAGAATGAATTCTGGAAACTGATACTTGAATTATTTTACTAGTGCACATACTATTTGTGTCAAGAAGTCAAACCAAGCAGGAGGCCACAGAACAGCACCTTGGCTACACTCCTCAGTCAACACGTATATTAAGTCAATGGGTGTAACTATAGTTGTAAACGTGATGTTCAGATGTTAGAACAAATTGCAGGAAGTTGGAAGGTGTGGGTTGGTTGTCGAGATAAACTTGCACAGCTAAAGAAAAGGGGCCAATTCAAACGTGGCCTTTTTACAAATGTATGTTGTTGTTTTTTCATTGAAAGTAATCTGAAGACTAATGAAACAAAATAGCATGAAACTGTTCCCTTTCACTTCATTGTTGTTAATGTGCTTTATATCAGAATACCAACCGGTGCATTATAATGTGTTTGAACATGTTTCGGATTCTTGCAAGACGACCTGCAGTTCAAATATTGTTTTAGGCCTATGGTTGTTAACCTCCTGAGAGAACATTGTCTGCTGTGTAAACTTAATGGAAGTAAAGATCAAACAAAAATTTTCCGCCTTCTTGTTCCGTTGTGTTACTTCTACTAAGTACTTTAAACAAATATGTATTGTATAAGAAACATACTTTATATTTATAGCTATCTGAACAATATTATGTTACACAAGTTGAAAATACACAAAGTACATGTTGAAATGACTGTGCATCCTTTATCCTTTATGTGAACTTGTTGTAGTACATTGCACCGTTTCGATACATTAAATTACAGTATCAGCTTCTTCTGCATGTTTCTGACGAGGGCTTGAGATTCAGGGGCTCTTGTCCAAACCGATGAATTATAAGTTAATGTGGCAGCAGATTACTGGAGCCACTAGGGGGCACTGTCGATCCTCAGATTGATAGTTCCTTATGGATGGATGGATGGATGGATGGTGCTTATGAACCATCTGGTGCTGCACTCTGAAAACTTCATTAAGAGTAGAGTTGTAGACCCTGTGAATATTTGATGCATCCAAACAGCCGACTCCATTTGTCCTCCTGCCTCCCAGAGGGACATAACGGCCGGGAATTCCTCCACATCAAAGGACTCAACTGTATACCAGAGACTTGCACAGTCACATGGAGACACCATTAACCCCTGTTTGTGTTTGCGAGGGAATAGGATGGTCATTCATGAGCGTCCACTAATGAGAGGTGATGGAGGAACAGTACGGTCCGCCTGCCAGTTCTGGATGACAGAGGCCTCAGTGTGCGGAGGGGACGAGACCCAGCAGAGCCTCCAGCTTCAGCGTGGGACGGGGGTTTCCTCCGTTCGTCCACAGCTCATTAACCTCTTCTATCGGCTCCACGACAGCACTCAATAAACCGACGCAAGCTATTATTCTCTAGGGGCACAATGTCAGCCATGTGTGAACATTTAAAACTTTTAAATCACATGAACAATCATTAGTTTAATGCAAAATTCCTCTCTTAAAAATAGGCCTGAAAATATTTACTATTTTTGGGCGCATGGTTAATTGACTTTCTTAAACCTAAAGTGTCTCGTTTGAGGACACATGCAGAAAGAAGTTGCTGGGGGTCAAACTGCCAACCTTGTGGTGAGAGGTCAACCTGTTCTACCAGACTGTCACTTTTATATTTGTCTTTTAAATCATGTAGACAGACCTAGGAGACGTTTAGCATATCTAAGCATAAGGACCTGAAGCAGAACCCGCCTTAATGTAAGCAAACATGAGTCAATTCTCAAATACTGTAATTAATGACTGGCACCGGGAGAGACGGGCATATTGTCTGATGCTGTGCAACCATGGATACGTAATCCGTAATCTGGGTCCCAAAACATGCGGCTCCCTCTGATGAGGATTTCAAGGAATGTGCAGAGAGGAATGTGTGAAGGTGAGAGGTGGTCGTTTCTCTCTAATATGACTTTTTTTCCACAGGCACAAGTGTATCAAGCTCAAAACCCTGCACCTTTCATGTCACATGTTTTGGGTTAAATGTCCAGTCGATATGATGAGATGTGCAAAAGGGAAGCAGCTGCTGGAATCTGATTTTCAAATGTGTGATGAAAATGACCACCAGACCAGAAAGTGGGGGTCCTGGGTGCAACATCATGTGATTTTAGAAATGTCAATTTCTTTGTTGTTGTTGGAAGTTTTGTGAAGTGTAATGTCTGTAATATAAAATAATACGTTTTCTATTGTTTCACTATGTTTTGTCCGATGTTTTTGCCCCTCAGGACCATGAGTGTGGTCCACAGTGATGGTCCAGACCAGCACACCTCCCCTCATCCATCCAGTTTGCATTATGTAGATTAGCCACCCATTGTAATCCACTGTGTCCTTCTAATCCTACTTTGAGTGACGTTTTTTAATAACTCCTCCCCTCCTGATCCCCTCTCCTCTTGCCGTCTCCTCTGCCACTCTGTCTCACTCCTCTCATCCCCTCTGCATACAGGTAAGGCTGCTCCGCTCTGCTCTTTAGCCACACTAACCCTTAAATACATCAGGACATAAAGATGAACAGTGAGCATAATGAGGATGTTTTTATTACTCAGTGTGATGACTAACAGTAATCAATCAAACAAAACGGATGTGATGAGCAATACTTGATTGCATAGGATGTTGAATTATTTGTTCTGTATTTGACTTACTTTACACCCATTTGATATGTATTTGTGTACAGATAATCTGCATCTGAAGACGAGCTACAGGTTATCTGTGATATTAAATACATTAATATATATATTTTGACGTCTTGCCATTAAATTAACATTATTTGGCTACATATGTGTATTTCTTTGATTGGTTTGAATGGGATTGCTTGGTCAGTTATATTTGTACTTTCCATGTTTTTGTGTACCTCATCACCGTGATGAGTTTTACAAAAAAATACATTCTGTGATATTTGAAAATCACAAAACGAAGTTCTCTTGTATGTATGGAAATGTAAAAAGTGTTGGTGTAGTTATGGTTTGTTCATTAAAATCTACTTTTTCCAGCAGCAAAACCTCCTTTAATCCAGGAGGTTAAAATAGGGATTCCGGAAATACCTTCAGAACAGCAACAAGTGCTGAAGCAAATGTTAATCTGCTGTGTTTTTCAGATATCACCAGACATTTATGTTGCTTGTCTCTGTTAATTAAAATGTAATAGTAATTCATGAGGAACCAATTTGGGCTAGATTATGTAATTCAGTTTAAATGGGAGAGTTTATTACTGTATTGTGTCAGACTCTATGAAAGAGGATGTTCGCTCCACTGATGAGGAAAATAATCTGTTTTCATCTTCAATATTCACTGAACCAAAATACCTCCTGTTGCATTAATGCAGATTGTTTATGTAGATTTTCTAATCCACTAACTGGATTCATGCATTTCTGATGACCTCTGACATGAACAAAACACAATGTCTGGACAGCTCAGAAAGAAAGGTTTGACGTGCTGTTTCTTTCTTTCTCCACAGTGTGAGTGAAACCGCTGTGAATCTGCAACATGGCTGCAGTAAGTTCAACTCCTTTGCAACAAATCAAGAGCGAGCCCTTGAGTTTCACTTTGTCTTGTTGTTTAAGCCGTTTTTGTGCCTGGCCTCGATTCACCAGGTTGGTCCGGGTTTAAAGGTCTTGGAGGTTTGAGTGTCAGCGCATGATGCTTAATGCTGCCATTGTGTCAGTAGATGCTGGCTCCGGGATGGACCCTTAAGCCTGTTTTTAAGAAATGGTCTTTAGAAATCCTTTCTGTAATCATGTGAAGCAGATTAACGGGCTGTTCGCTGGTGGGCATCGTTTGGGGGTCTGTTGCTGTAATGAGCTGAAGTAATCAGGCAGTAAACCACGTGGAATAGTTGTTTCAAAACCTGCAGCTACCAAGGCTTAAAATAGTGACGCTATATGATCATTTATTTTATAAAAGCTTGTCTTCTTCATGCAGACTGGATCTTTCCGTATGGTGTCCGAGGAGGAGCAGGCCATGAGGACTAAGCTTGAGCATTTGACAGTGAAGGATCATGGGCCGGTGTTTGGGCCATGCCACAAACTGCCTGCACACACCGTGCAAAAGGTGAAGAAACAATACCTCAATGGGTTCACCTCACAATATTAAAGCCAAGTCGGTTTCTGTCTGATGTGTCTGGCTGTTGTCGTTCCCAGGCGAAGGATGAGCTGACTGAGACGGACGAAAGGCGGGCGGTGTCGATAAAGGACCTGCGGACCATGATGAAGGAGAGAGCGGCCGAGGGGGACGACCTGGCCAAACTGGTGCTGGAGCGCTTCGGAGACCAACCGGACTCTCTGATGCTGCGCTTCCTCAGAGCTCGCAAGTTTGAAGTCGTCAGAGCCCACGAGCTCATGAAGGGTTAGTTATTAGTATAGTATTTCACTTCCAATACAGAGAGATAAACTGATACATCAAAAGGGATTTTTTTCCTTTGTGTCAGTTTCTGCAGACTTTTCCAATCGCTGCTGTAATTGAGGGTGAGACCTCTTTTGTGCTCCTGCATTGCATGAATCCTGCCCATCAATGAGACAGGGGCGGCATGTGGTCATTAATTGGGGGCTTAGAGATGCTTCTGAGTTCCCCCTGACAAAGCCCTCCTTTGTGTCCAAATAGGACAGCAAGTTTTGTACTTGTTGATCTCCTGGGAACCGCGCATGTGCTTGATTGTGTCGGTCTGGAGAGAGGAGATGACGTTGAAAAGCGAAGTGGTTTGACACTCCTATGAGAAGATACCATGCTTAGGACTTAGGAGTCATTGTAGAATTTTTTAAGTCATTGTATAGCCAAAATGACCCCAACTGTAACCTTAAATCAGCCAAATTAAAGCCAGTACTCTTAGCATTAATACTAATGTTCATGTAACCACAGCCTCTAACTGAAAAAGCATCCAAAGTTCACTTGGTCAGCTCTTGCTATTGCCGTGAAAGTACTTGGTCCTCACAAAGACATAAGCACAAGTAACCACACACACACACACACACACACACACACACACACACACAGTATGAATATGAAGCAGAACTTGTTAGTGAGAGGGGAATGTGATGTGAACGTGAACTCGTCTCTAGGGGTTAATTGCTGCTTGCGAGTAAAAACACTGCACACACACAGACACACACACACACACACACACATACACACATACACACACACACACACTGGGTTAATTGGTGCCTTGGTATGAAGAGGCTTTGAGCAGCACTGTCGGTGCACAGTGGTGTCATTGTGTTTGGCACATCAACAACCTGCACTGAACACACTCATACTGTACACAAAGAGTTTGTGGACCATTAGTGCCTGATAAGTGTGTGTGTGTACATGCGTTGTGGGGTCCTCTAGGTTATGTGCGCTTCAGGAAGGACTACCCCGAGCTGTTTGAGAACCTGACCCCCGAGGCGGTCCGCAGCACCATCGAGGCGGGTTACCCGGTGGTTCTGCCCAGCAGAGACAAGTACGGCCGCGCCGTGCTGCTCTTCAACATCGAGAACTGGGACCTGGAGGAGATCACGTTCGATGAGGTAGCTGCGAAGCGTCCTCAAAGAAAATTCAGAAGCATTTTATTGTTTTTTAATGAGTTTTTGTGCACGTCAGATCTTGAGAGCGTACTGTGTGATCCTGGAGAAGTTACTGGAGAATGAAGAAACCCAGATCAATGGCTTTGTCCTGATTGAGAATTTCAAGGGCTTCACCATGCAGCACGCCTCGGGAATCAAGCCAGCCGAGCTCAAGAAGATGGTGGACATGCTGCAGGTCAGATCGGACTCTGGGAGGAAAAGATAACAATGTCTTGATGTGCAACCACAGCAGCCTTCTCTCCTAAAAGTTAGATTCCCATGCACATGTATCGAGAATACGTTTCACAAGAGCCTGCTAAAGACTGTATGTAGGAAGTTGGGGTAGGGGATGGGTTGGACCCTTAAACAGGAGACTGCTGCTGTTTGTGTCTAATCAAGTACTTCTGTATAGTGTTGGTCTTACATTTACATCTTTTTGATGGTTTTTGTGCAGGACTCTTTCCCTGCCCGCTTCAAGGCGGTCCACGTGACCCACCAGCCCTGGTACTTCACCACCACATACAACGTGGTCAAACCCTTCATGAAGAGCAAGCTGCTGGAGAGGGTAGATGGGAAAAAAACACCCACTTCTTTAATCTATATCCAACATTCAGTTTTGTCCAAATCTGCATCAGTCATCTTCTCTGAACTTCTCTGCGTAACTTCCCC
This sequence comes from Chelidonichthys spinosus, assembly GCA_029853015.1. Taxonomy (NCBI): domain Eukaryota; kingdom Metazoa; phylum Chordata; class Actinopteri; order Perciformes; family Triglidae; genus Chelidonichthys; species Chelidonichthys spinosus. Next base: position 28,019,528 of record CM056821.1, on the reverse strand, counting down.
CAGGTCTTCGTTCACGGCGACGAGCTGAACAATTTCCTCAAAGAGTTTGACGCGGACATCTTGCCAGCAGATTTTGACGGGAAAGCCTCCGTCACAGACTACCAGGCCGTCGCCACCAAGCTTTTTGGCTCGGAGGACACTGCTCTCTGAGAGAACAGCCAAGTCAAACCCAAGAGTTCTAAAGTCCTTCATCCTAGATGCTTCTCTTGTGATCAGATCAGGTCTATTTTGAAGCTAGATCGACGTTTTTGTATTATCATTCAGGCAAAAAGAAGTATGTAGAGTTAGGAGCAGGGGATGGGTTGCTAATGGTGATATAAAAATGGGAAAGAAAAAGGATGTTTAGATGTTACAGTTAATGTTTGTTACTTCGCAGCGCTGACATTCATTGTTACTTAAAGAGGCAGAGGGAAAACGAGGGAGTTGATCATGTTATGATGCTGTCCACCTCCAAAAATTAGTCAGTTCTTTGCCTTAAAAAGGAGTTTCATGTCGTACAGAGTGGCCTTGTGCCTTTATGATCACAGATTCACAGTCTCAGGGGTTTAGAAAGATATGAAGAGGGAAAATGATGATGGAAACACCTGCACTTGATTATTGTTTTAGGAGCAGCTGCCTCTGGATGCAGTGCCAAGGAAACACTTCTTTGTCCCAACAGCCTTGTTTGAGTCTCAGATGCCTGATGAACCACAAAACTCCATTCTGCAATTTGCACTGGATTGGAAAATGTTCAATTAAATGCCTTTTTGTGTCTCTAGTTTTATATGAATTGTCTTTTTTATTCGACTTCTTGTTGTGACATTACCAGCTAAATCACAAGGCTTATTTTAAGCAAATTCTGTGTCGTAAAGGAGGTTTAAATGGGACTGAATAAGTTACCATGGAAACTACTCAGTACTCACAATACTACGGTAGTATTACTCAGTTACAAATAAATGTCCTACATTCCAAGTGTTACTTTAAGCATCAAATAGTTTACATGAAGTACCTAAAGTAAAGGTATTAGCATCAAATATTGCGTTAATTTGACTATAATCATTAATAGATTAATATATGTATCATATTGCAATTACGTTGCATCCCACTGTGTAGCTTTAGCTAGAATATTTTATTTGCAAATATTTTTGTTAAATGTAAAGTTATTATTAACTTAATTGATCAAATAATAACAAGCACAATATTTGCCTTTGAGATGTAGTGGAAAAAAAGTTTAAAGCGACTTTTAATGGATATACAAGCAACCGAAATACAAGGACCTGAAAATTGTATTAAAGTACAGTACTTGAGTATATATACTTAGGTACTTTCCATCCACTTCCGTCATCCGCTGGATTGAAACTGGGATTTCTCCAAAGCTAAAGTTAAACGCATGGCTGTAACCTTCAGGTAAGTAGCGATGAGTACACTTTTGAGATGCTTGTACATTAGTATTACTATTGTACTGTATACTATTATTAGTATAGTGCTACTTTATTCCTTTACTCCGCTACAGTTCAGTCGTGAATATTGTACTTTTTAACTCTCATTTGACAATATACTGTTGATTGTAGTTAGATTAAGATTTCACAGGGGGGAAATGTGGTAAATGAATTAAGATTAAATGAGTGGTTTCCAGACTTTTTGGCTTGTGACCTCTCGTAAATAAGCAGTGTATTTCTAGGGCCCTTGTTGTATTTGAGATGTGTAGAGTGGTCACCAAGATTTCACTTTTAAACGTTTCAGTTCATTTCAATAACAGTTTGAGGCAATAATTTAATATATGTAAGAGTAGTGTAGCTCGAATTCGGACACTGTTTACAGATTGAAGCATGAGTATTCAAACCTGATAAAGTAATGATAATATTATCAGTCACAGGGAGGAATGTTCTTCTTATCTAATTAAGTATTTAAGAATACAGGGCTTTTATTGTAGTGGTTAAAGAGGACATTACCTGAATGTCTAACTAAAGGGGGAACAAATATCAAATGGTCAATGTAGTCGCCACAAGGGGGAGCTCAACTGTATTTCTTAAAATTGAATATGCTCCATGTCCAGAGTTTCACCATGTTAGCTATAACCAGATAACCGCTTCTTCTACAGCATTTATGTTCAATATGTTTTTTTTTTAAAATAAACAAAAAAACTGACATGTAACAGAAACTTTCTTTTGAGAAAAATAATTTATTTTGGAACACAATAACCATATTTCCTCACATAATTAGATCACACACACATCACTGGTTTTCCTCAACAAAAACACCCAGTGTTCAATACCAGAGTACATCATGTTGCGTGACTATGTGCCCCGTCCTCTAGCTGTCGCCACATCCCTCAACCATCTTCTAAGCATCAAAATGCTTGTAAACGTTAAATTAAAGCTGTCAAATGGTTCACTGCGGGCTTTCATCCACTTTCAAATGGAAAACAAATCCTCTAAGAAGACCAACACAGAGTAATGTCCATCCTCATACAAGGCATTGTTTTTTGGGGATCCATTGACATTTAAAGTCTTCAGCTTTTTTCTTCAATTTCCAAACACGAGCCACAATTTTGAGAAAACAGAAACAGGATGCTTGAAGCACTGGGGTCAGGTTAAATCCACAGGAGAAAATTCTCATATCAACACAGTAACACATCATTTCAGATCGCACACTCCATGAAAAGAAATTATCTTCTGAAATGTTTGGTCTAACATACTTATTTCAGGTGACATTGAAATGATAAGAGAATCCCTCCTGAATGGTTATTGCCTTTATTTATATCTGTTCCCTCACATATTTTATATACACTTTTATATATCTCTTTAGCTTTTTCCATTGTTAAAGTGAAGAAGTTTTGGTTTTTGCCACTCAGAGCTGGCGACGGTATGTTTACTCGTCAACACTCACGCTCTGATGCATTTGCACAAGCAAATAACACAAGAAGTCATAAAAACAGTACAAAATACAAAAACAAAACAAAAATACTCCAAATAATTGACTAGAAAAAAATACATCCAAATAATACATCCAAACCTGCATTTTTGTGCAAAGTTGTGGGAGGCAAGAATCTAAAAACACAAATGGCTCTAACTGCAGAAAGTGGGTTTGTGCTGGTGTCATCAGTATCCATCAGATAATTGTTTTCGTTAACGAGCCAGAATAAACCCAAACCACAGCTGATTTTGTTGAAATGCGAGCCGTGGACAGAGTAAACCATCAGCAATATATATAAATCTCACTGCAGATGAATGAGGACGCTTGCAGTTGTAGTTTGGTCTCCAAGACAACAGATGGCAATAGTGATTTGTGGTTTGAATGATGCGGGGTAAGTGAAAGGAGGTGGCGGCTCAGACAGACGAATCTACACTTTTAATTGTGGGGACGCACCGACCCAAACACTTCCAACTGATCGCTACCGTGGTGATACTGATCCACATTGAAAACCAAGGGTGTAATATTTCCGGTTTAGCAGGATTATAGAAAAACTACTGGTCAATTTTGTGTAGCATGGGTCATGGGAAAACCCACTGAATGGAGAGGATGCACAAAGTTTTTCCATGGTTAACATTGTGAGATACGACATTTGGCCATGTCAAAGTTCTGAGTCTTCTAGTTGTCAATATGCCTATAACATGTAGTGTTTCTACTTTAAGTTTCATTAATTAAATCATGGCGGGCTGCTGACTTTACTGCCACAGTAATCCCTGCTCTCATTTTATCTCCCAGATTTTAAATTTAAGAAGGGAGCGCTTGGTGTTGGCAGATACCCAGATTTGAGACTGATGAAGCTGGATCTGTGGATCCCTCTTAGCAAAGCCAGCAACTAAAACAGAACGATTCTTAGTGTCAGGTTATTAAAATGAAAACATATAGTCATGAATATTATATTTCTATGATATTAAATTAATAGGTCCCCGAAATGCTAAACCCTGTGTCTTTACTACCCAGATTTCATAGTATTTGCATAAAAAAATCCACAAAGGAGGTTCAATTTCAGCCATTTATATCTCAAAGACCGGTTACTGGTTACTAGATAACCAACCATTTCCAAGGTCAAGAATGTACGTTAATGCTAAGGAAACGTATCCATCAGTCACAATGTTGCAACTAATGGACACCATCAGGGATTGTCCTGTCCAAATGTACCTCCTAACTGCAAATACTTTCAAACCCAGGTCTTAGAAAACACAAACTTTGGCTTAGCAAGACGCGCTGCTTTCAATTACTGCACATCCCTTCTTCGTCATTTCAAACCATCCATCTGGTCTCATCACAGTGTTCAGATTACTTGGCTGGACTTTGCCTTGGAAGAAGCTCCCTAAGCCCTTAAACAAGGTGTGCCGCAAGTTTTCAATTAGAGTCAGGTTTGGAAAAGTCCACAGGTCCCATTATTGCAGTAGGATTTCATCGAGATGCATCTCAGATAGATTTAAACTCAGCCCAGTCACGAAAATAAGAAAAAGCTTTTCAATGCAGCCTTGGCAACAAAAAAAGATTCCCTTGCGCTTAAAATTTGTCTCTTCATTCTTGCATGCAGTGTTCTCCATCGAATTATACAATAAACTATCACCAGTATAATTAGTACAAACACTAAAATAAACATTTGGTTTAGCGTTGGTATCCTCAGCCCCCCTACTCATCACACCTCACAGCTCAGATTATGAAAGAAAATCTGCTTCACAACCCCAAACTTTCCCTTCAAGTGTGTCGACACCGCTGCACGACCTCCTGAAGTTTACAGAGATGTTTGAACCAAAGAAGGTGTTTAGAGAGTGGAGCGCTAGCATCTGTGCAGTAAGAGCAGGATATCTAGAGTCTTGGCTGGACCTGCAGCTGATCAAAGGCAGACAAAAGAGTAAGAGGGCTCAAAGACAACAGACGACACGGGGAACATTTGAGTCATCTAACTTTTCGTTATCATCCTAGCTCCCTTCAAGTTCTTTCTCTCGATCACGAGAGCTAAACCATCAAAACATCTATACCTGCTCTTCGCCTTATGAGGAGGAAAAAAAAGGAGAAAAAAAAAAAGGATTGTGTCGTACAGGGTGTAAAGTGCACTGAATCAAAGTGATAAAATGCGACCGTGGGAATGTGCATGGATCCCTCTCTGGGGTTGATCCCTGGTCATGTCTTGTAAGCACTGAACACTTTCATTCCAAGTGCCAAAACGCAAGTGCTGAGAAGATGTTACGAGCTGGAAAGAATATGTAAAATCCCACCAGAATACTTAATTTTTCTACTGTACATTTTCTACAAACAATAGAACAATGGTTCACCCAAAAAGAACAGACGCTAAGGGGCCAAAAAGACAATGACCAGGAATTTGGATCACACCTGCCAAACAAAAAGATGACAAGCTCTGTCGGGTCTTTTTAAGTCTGGGTCTACACAGGCGCACACAGACATACACACTACATCTGTGAGTTACATACATACATACATACTACAAAGACGCTGTGTTGGTTAAGACAGCAGACTAGGCTATACGGCCTTGGCGGTGATAAGCAGTGAGCTTCTTCCAGGTGCAGTAAATGGGCACCGACTGCAGCACAGTCCTTGATTACTGAAATAGGAGGCTTCAGTGTGTGTGCTCTTGTTTTCACTGGACTTCCTTAAAGAGGTGCTCTCGCTCTACGTTTTAATGCCAGCTTGACTTCTCATCATATTTTGGTCAACGCCTCCATCAGCCAAGGGTCATTGTGTACATGAAGAGAAACAAAAATGTTCCTGTTCTGAATTCAAAGTCTTTGCAACGGAAAAGAGCACAAAGGCAGTTAGTTGTTTTTGTTGTTGTTTTGTTTTCTTCACATACTTTAAGGTGATTGTGATTACAAAGGGGGGTGGAGACGTGTTTGACCGGGGATGTGGGGGTCGGGAGCAATGAGTAGCACCAGAGGAGAAGGCAGAGAAGAGAGAGCAGTTTAAGGTTTAGTTCAGGTGTCTCCTCAGTGCTGGGGCAGTTGTAGTTGGAGAGGGGGGAGAGGCGAGAGGGAAGAGAAAGAGTGAGAGGGGTACAGAGGTCAGAGCTTTAGGCTTTTTCCTCCACGCAGGAGCTCTCACTCAGGTGGCCACTTTGGCACGGCGGTTTCTGTTTCTCCCACTGGCACATGGCGTTGGCGTAGCCGACAATCACTTTGTCCATCCAGGTGAGGGGCTGGGGGAAAAGCACCGCGCCCTCGAAGAAGCCCAGGTGGCCTCCGTGTAGCGTCAGAGAGAAGATCACGTTCGGCTTCTTTGCTAAAGGATGACACAACAGCACACAGTAATAAGGCTTCTGTACTCTGCACGGCGTGTAATCATCATTATCTGAAAACCAACATTGGACACACGTCTTAATAGGGGTTTGCCACGGACTATTTTATGCCTCCTACAGATAGCGAGGGTGTGTTTGCCTGGTCAAACAGATAGTCGCATGACTCAACTTCCGGTTGGTATGTTTAAATGGCCACTTTTACCGCTGATGTTGCTAAACATGCAGTTTCTCTAATCGCCACCACAGAAACTACTGAGACTAATTACGTGAATGAAAAAAATCATACTACTTCTGTGATGAATTATGAAAACAGTAAATGTTTTCCAAAGATAAGGCTCTGAATGGTTAATTTAGATTTTCCAATGTGTATCATTGAGATGATTTATAAGACATTAACACTCTCAGGCTGTCAGACTCAGCCATATACTTGCTTGGCTGCAAAAAGTATGTGGACACGCCACTTCATACCTGGGTATAAAACAAAGTCCACCAACATTGAGTTCAAGTTTGCTGTGAAAGAACTTGCCTGGTCTGCAGAGCCCTGGGCCTCAACCCCATCAAACTCTTTTAGTGGGAACTGAAACACTGACATGTCAGCCAATATGAATGTTGGATATTATTAATGCTCTTGTGGCTGAATGGGAGCAAAGTCCTGCAGCCAAAATGTGGTGAAGAGCATCCCAGAAGAGTGGAGGCTGTTATAGCAGCACATTTCAGCTCCTGAATTTGGAATTGAGATGCTAAACGTTAATGTGAGTGTAATGTCCTGGTGTCTTCATACGTTTGGTTATGTGTAGACACCTACACAACAGGTTTTAAAACTCTACTTAGGAGATCTATGGTCGATGACTGTTTTTCTACAGTCTATAACCATCAAATCCATTTGTACGTATTTCACTAAATCCACAATAAATAAAAACACTGAACTCAAAGTAGGTCATCTCCACACTGCAGCCAGACCGTTAATCTCTTTGTGATTGGTGGTATGAATCTATGCGGAGTGCTGCTGCTGTAGACTCCCAGGCGGAGTGCGCTCCTGAAAACGATTGGCCTGGCTTTCTTTATTCTCCTGCTCTTATCTGGGTTAGTGGGATAGCCTGATGCGGTTGACTTGTGATTTAGATCCCCGCGAGGCTTTCACCACTGTGCACTATTCATGACAGCTGCTGGGTTCACTGAGTGCTCGCCCAGACTGGGAGCCACCACCTAACCAGTCACTGAGGGACAGGTGGAAACAGAACCGTCTGGAGAACGGCTTGTACCAAAACAGAAAGAAGACATGGAAACCTGGCAGACCAACACATTGGCACTGTGCAAAAGCATTGTTCCAAGATTTTACTCAATCTACCACATAAACATTCAGTACATTAATGCAATAAAAGAAAATCAGATAATGGAACACTTTTACTTTCATACAACTGCCTTACTAGTACGCTGACAGTAACAGTCGTGGTAATTACAGCACCTCCACTGTGAATGTATTTCTGCCATGTAGTCGTGTGTCAGAGTCACTGTGCACATTTTAAGGCAAAGGGCAGCTGATCCTCTTTAGTCTCTCTAGAGATGCATGTCAGGGGTCACATGAGTCACATGTACTTCCAGTCAGAACACACTCACACTCAGATGATGGAAATCCCTTTTCCAAAATAGTTAGGCCAGTAAGTTTAAATATAGCTCAGGCTGAGGAGAAGGAAAGGGATTCCCTGTTCTTCTTTGTAAAATTAGGCTAAAATTCCAGGATAAAGTCGCTAAAATTGACGTTGGGAACCTGTGAAGGAGTTAAACCCTCTTTAAACAGATAGCTAGAGTGACGATCAGCTATATGAGTGATTGAGTGTGCTGCTATAACCCACGGAAATGACATGACTCATATAGACCTGACCTATGTGCCACATAATGTCCTGTTCAAGTCAACTCTTCAAAGGTCCCTTTGAGATTGCAGTCGTGTTTTCTGAGAGCCAAATCTGGGGTGTCAGCTGCACCAATAAGTTAGACCTGACAAGCCTGTTGCCTGAATAGAAGATCAGCTGCAGATATGTGCCAGAATCTACTACTCGACGAACCCAAGTACAGAGCTGCATTGTACAGACCATTATGTTTATATTTTTATGGGGAAATATAGGAATTTGTCTGCATTCAGTCTACACATTCAGTATAACTGAGTATTATATTCTTTTAGATTGTCAATGTTATTCAGAGGAAATAAAATACCATATGTTGCATTTGTTTCTTAGTTTCTTGAATAACTTTAATATAATAGACATAAAGCTGTGGTTGACTACGACTATTGGTTCGACTAGGGCATTTTGTTTTTACCTCTGTTGCAGCCAAAGCATGGCAACAACAAGCGAGCGACTGTTTGTTCACACCACTGAAATGTGAGTAGAATCATTCAATAAAATTCAGTTCGTTCAACTTCATGTTAACAAGTAAAGTGTCAAAAAAGATCATAAGAATCACAAAAGTGTAGTTTAAAGTTGAGCATGGGTAAAAATAACACGAGGGTTCAGTACTGCCGCTGCTGCTGCGATGCATGCTGTTTGTTACCTGCTAGTGTGCGAGGGATGGTGAGCAGTGAATCATGAACCAGAGGATCATCTGCAGAGTTCACTAGCAGCAGTGGCACATTTACCTGGAACACAAACAATAAAACCACAGACATCAGATAAATGCACAGACAGAACAGAACAGAAACATAATATGAGATGATGCGAGGTGTATGCAAATGCAGTTCTTACATTGTGAATATAATGTACACAACTCTCCTTCTCATAGTACTCTTTGAGAGAGCTGTGGCCGTGGAATTTTCTGAAAACCCAAAAAACAGCAAGAGTCATCGAATAATTCCACTGAACAAATGAAACATAGTTATTTCATATTCTCACCATCGACGGCAGATGAGCATTACTGAAAGGTTCAAGAACACAAATCTGACGCTGAAAGCTTTCAGAGGAATTAAAATGATTTGTTTCTCCACATACCTCATGATGTTGTCGTCAATCTGCATGAGAGATGTCGCCGTGAACAGACGACCGAGATCCAGTTCTTTCATTTTAACTGGGCTTCCCCCAAACAGACTGTGTCTGTAACATGCAACAAAACACAAAACATTATTCATAAAACATGTTTGTTTTTTTGTTTTATAAAGCAAGACCACCCACAGAGTTATTAATGTTTGATTTGGGCCTTTCACTTGACCGAGAAAAAGATTACAATAGCCTCCTACCATTATCTCAAATAATATAGCAGTATTGGTCAAATTTGATTTGCCATTTATAACTAAAATATGCAAAGAAAAAAATATTTAAGATGGTGTACATGTAACCTTGATATGCAAATAATATATACTTTATTATTTTGGTATATAAAAGCAAATTAAAAGACCGTCCCCTATTCTAGCTCCTCTGCTTTACCTGCACAGATCTCTGATGGAACGTGGATCTGCCTCTACAGTCCAATACAATGTCTTAATAACATGCTCTGAAAACCTCTTTGCTGTATCTACAGGATGAGCCACCATTCTTATTGTTAAGAGAGTTAAGTTAGAGTACTGTTTTGTGGCACACAGCAATAAACACATAGAACTCCACAGTGAAAGAACACTATAGGGGGAAATAAATGTGTACTCTGTGTTTGTGCAGGACCAACAGTGATACCTGTGTGAGAGGATAATTTTCTTCATGTTGTCAGCCATGAGAAAGTTATAGAAGCGTCTGAACTGGTCCCACTGGAGGAATGTTTCCTGTGCCCTGAGAGGTAAAGACCAAACACACAGGAAGTTATCTTCGTGCAGCCCGTTTGCATTCCAAACAACACGCTAAATGTCCTGTGTAATCCACTGGACAAAGAGTCATGCTGGTGAGTAGCAATGGCGTCAGGAATTAGCATGCAGCTCACTGACAGAGTCAGGCTAACACAGAACAAGTGAAGATACAAATAAGAACATAAAACTGACCATTAGTTAGACTGTTTGTCATTTTCCTTTGGGCATTTCAATACCATTTGTTGTAAAAAGAAATACATCTGCTAATATAATAAAAAGTCTCATTTGTTAATCACACATTATTTGTGGAGAAGAGGGAGAGCGACAGCTCTCAAGGAACGCTGACAGCAGGGCCGTGTTATGTTTGGACATTGTTTTGAAAGAAGACCGAATTCATCGTGTGAAAACTGCCAATACAATTCCACAAAAGGCCCATCTCTACAACACACACCCTTCCCCACTGCCTTCATCCAAATGTTAAACAGACCCAGCCTGTCAGGTCTGCCAAGAGACGCTGGTTGCATTTAAAATACAGAAGGTGTGGCTCCAACAGCAAGGGAAAAGGGATTTAGGCAAAGATGCATATAGATTACACAGCCTGAACACACACAAAAGAGCCACACAATACAGATAGAGCAAACTGTGGAAAAACTGGATGGCTGGAGGCTGGAGCAGTAACCAACTCATTGAGGGCCCTTCAGGACAAGTTTTAAAATGTTGTGCGTCTTGTTGCTCGCATTTTTAAAAAAGCATTGGCAAAAGAGTGCCATCTATCATTTAAGATAATAGTAATATTAAAGCTGAATTACTAAACAGCAGATGAGAGATGTTTGGTATACTGTAGACTACATTATGCAAGCACTTATCATATTGTGGCATTATGCTAAGCTTCATTTATATTTAGAAATGCACATCCATTGCTAGTGTTATAAAGGGGCTTTGATGATAGAATGCAGTTTAATCAAGAGATGAGAGGACAAGAACCCACCTGAGAGCGCTGTACCCCTGACAGACGCTGACGCAACACAGCACTCGGTCCTGGTTGGTCTGGTTCTCGCCCAGGAACTTACAAACAATGTTTCCTCCCAGACTGAAGCCCACCACCATCAGCTGAGTCTGAGGATACGTCCGCTTAATGTAACCGACCATTGCTGCAAATTCCCACGTGCACCCTGAATGGGAAACGACACAGTTACCAATCAATACATAACACCTCTGTAGGACCAGTGTTTTTTTTCTCTCCTCAGCAATTCCAGCTGAAGGTGCTTTTAGCTCTGAGCAGTACATTTATGTCTTTATCAGACCTTTTAATGAAGCTGAGGTCTTCAATTTCTTGTTATCTCTAGCTCTGGGAGCTTGAGGTTCACCAACCAGCTCATATAGCCTTTTAGCATATACTTTGTGTTGTACAAATATTTGTCTAAATGAAGGCAAATTCTGATATTAAAATAACTTCAACTAAAGCAGATTACATCTATAACTAAGTTAACTAAAGGATATCATTTTTTATTTTGCTTTGAAGTCAGCTGTATTCACTGCTATGAGAATGTCTTCTGACCAAAGGTTCTAAAGCCTCAACAGAAAATCTGATGAGAGTAACATTTGATTTCCCCCCATTTTAACGACTGGGTTATCATTACCAGATGCTCCTATAATGAGGTGATGGGAGTGTGAAACTGAAGTCTGCTCTTTGGACTCACCATAGGTAAACATGCGCGGAGAGGTAAGCTCAATGTTGGGAAGAGCTCCCAGGTGGTTCAGCACAGCACAGCGGTAACCTTCCTTCTGGGCGTGATCCACAAAGGTTCGGATGTAATGCTTCTCACTATGGTTACCAATACCAGGGCATATAACCATGGTGATGTCATCTGGCGAAATAGGCAGAAGGAATTGGAAAAAATATTAGCCAGAGAGAAATATGTAAGCACTCTCGTAAACAGCACATTATTAGATTAAAAAGGAGCAAGGCAAAGCACTGCAGCTGACCAAAAACAAAGGATGAGTCTTTTTGTCTGCAATGTATAGCATTAGCTATGCAGAATAGAAACAGTAACACTCCTTTCATTTGGGGTGTGAGTCTTAAGCGTCCTGTGAGGACCGAATGATCAGAGTTGAGGTTGTCAGGGCTCAGCAGAGGCATTCAAAGGAAGGAATCCTTCATTCCTCACACACTGCATTACAAACATGCTATGCACAATTTAAACATTTAGATTTAGAACATTCATCTGTTTATTTTCCAGCCATATAAATCAAGTCAAGTTTATTTATAAAGCCCCAGCCCCGCGACAGCCCTCTATCCTTGGCCCTCAAATTGGATAAGGAGGAATCCCTTCAGGACATTCAATAGGTGTCACATGAACAGACAAGACAAAAGGTAGCACTAGTGGAACTACAATATGAAGAAACAGAATAACAATATACGGTACAACTTCTTGGAACTACAAAATAGATTTCTATGTTTGTCATGGCAAAATATGGTAAATAGCCAATTAGCCATCGTCTGTTAAAGCTATGGTCTATATTCAGACAATCAGTTGAGCCTCTAAGACAGATTTGAAATAGCATCCCACCCCATCCAACCAAACCCCTCCCCTCAGTGTATCACGATTCCACGATGCGGGATGACGAGGAGCAGGGGAGACGAGGGGATTGGATGGAGGGTACGAGCCAATGGGAGCCTTCCGGAGCAATGGCTCCCATTGGTCAATTACTATGCAGGCCTTTTTTTATTCCAAATCGTAGACCATAGCTTTAAGTATCATTCAACTAGCAGCAACTGTCTTAAACAAATAGTTATAGAAAACATAGATCTTGATCAAATGCATCACCTCCTGTCCGATGGTCCCCCAGTGGCTCAAAGAGGTCAAAGGTCGCAGTGGCCCCGTCCTGCATGGGTAAGTACTTCCTGACTCCGCAGGGGTGAGGTGAGCTCACACGGCCAAGTTTACCATACAGTGCTGTCTGGAGGTGACCGCTCTTACCCCACAGTAAGGGAGGAATGTACCTGGAAAGCACAAAGATTGGACTCAATTACATTTGATCTAGAAACATGAGCTTATTCTACTAATGCACTCGATAAAAGCACAAGGTAAGAGCCCAGAAATAACCCTAACACAATCCTGGGCAGATACGTTTGCATTTGTGGTTTATGACGCCGACGTGAACATTCTGGCACATGGTTTGCATAACAAAGTCACGTTTCTGTTGCAGCCTTTGAGAGATTGCTTCACACTCACAGCAGACATCAATGCTTAACGTCAGTCTGTTGCTATGTTTTGATAAGTTATGCTGAGCATTTGTACTTCCAGTTACACCTCTGTAGGAGTTAGCTGTATGATTCAAGGCTTTGGATTGCATAATACTTCTTTGCAATATTGATTGTTGTGCATTACTCTAGATCATCATCCTATTTCCGAGACCAAAAGAATGTGAACAACTTGACAGGAAAACACTCTTTATATGCTGTTTTCCCCACAGCTGCCCATCCTATCTTGTAACAGAATGTAGTAAAAAAAAATAATTCTGGCTGATTATAAGAGTTACAGGGATAACAGCCAAAACAACTATGTGTTTGCTTTTCAGGGGGATTTTAGGAACATTTTATTTCACAGGTTCAGTTACAAACCACACTCCAACTGCAAACACGCATACAAATCCAATTTGTTGTGTTGCAAATATTTAATGACCTCTCTCACTTTCCTTCAATTATATAACCTCCTCTCTGAAATCTGTGAGCCTTGCTGATAATGAGGAGTGGGCTATCTTGGAGGCGATTAGATAAACAAGATCAGCAGAACCGTAAAGCAGCACAGACGCAACGTGAACATCAGTCATGTGTATGTTACATAGAACAAAACACAGAGAGGGGAAGTAGCAGCAGGGAGCAAAGGGTTCAATGACATCGATAGTTACGCAACACCTTCAACCTTGCATCGCCTCATCTGTTACCGTGCCGCCCAACAATTACTGCACCTAGAAAATGCAGTCTTACATAAGAGACATGTCAGTCAAAATCAGTACTACTTCCATTTGGTGATAATGTAATCACTTCCAGCATGCGCTGTAATTTGAAGCTTAACCGGAGTTTTCTAGAAGGTACTCTGCAGGCTTTATCTCTGCCTCCAGGAAGAGGATGAGCTCGTCGTAATGTTGATAGGAGGATAAGCACACTGCCAGGTTAGCCGAGTTCATCCACACGAGGCAACATGCTGCTCTGCTGGTATTTCTTCTATAATAAGTACCTAATAGGCCCAATTAATAATTCAAACAATTAAAAATTGCTGGTACACGTACAACTGGGGGGTTTTACTTTTTGATGGAAGATAAGCATTTAGCATGGCTCAGCTGATAATTTAAAACATAACGTGTTCATTTCTGTAGTAAAAGATCTCAGGAGTGACATCGGGTGAGCCATTTGTTTGAATTTGAATCCCAGAGTCTGTTTTTTTAATATGTAAACATAGGATGTGTGCTGTTTTCCTTCTAGCTTTAAGGCAACTGAAAACGGAAGTAGACCCGCCAGTGTGGTTTGATGAAGCAAACATCTTAAGTCCAGATCAAAGTCCCAAAGTAAAGTCACAGGCCTTTGATACCAGCAAGCTGGGAAATACCACACACCACAATTAATGTTAATGAAAAAAGACTAAATGGCTTTGTCCTGACAATTAATATTTATAACTCATTTATCTTGTTAATTACACTTTGTTAATGTTAGAATCTACTTAACTATATCTGCCTGTGTTTTTCCTGTTTTGCCTGACATTATTGGCCTTGCACTTGTAATATCACTGCTGCTTCAAGAAGAACCAACATTCAAACAAGTTGCAGAATGCAACAATCAGCTGAGGCTTATTTCTTTGCCAAATTAAACTAATGAAGGCTAAATAAATTCCTGTAGATACAAAAAAAAAAAAAATCTATGTAACACTAAGATGCACTTCAAGTAAAAGTTATTTGTTCTGGATTGTCCTCTCTGTTAGCCACCACCCCTTAGTGCAGGGTCCCAAAACACAGCGATACAAAATTGCTGTTGACCTTGTTACCCTCATAACACCCCTCTTATGCTCCCCACTGTTTTATTGATTTGTTATACAACACCGCAGGGTTACAAATCTGACTTCAACAACACAGAGACACAACAAGGATGAGGCCATGCCAACATCAACAATGACGACGGGTTCCAAGACTTCAGTTATCTCAGATCAGCTACACACAGGAGACTACGTTTCAGTGAGCAAAATATGGATGTTCGGTAAGGATCATAGCCAGCCAGTCACAAACCGATTCACTGACACTACAGCTGAAAGTCAAACGGCTCAGTAACAATCTGTTATATAATCACACACTCGTGATGTAGGCTTGGAGGGAACCACCCTACGGAGCTACAAGTATTATGACACCAGTAGACCACAGGAGTATGGATGGTGATGCTCACTGAGGATAAACAATCTAATTTGCTTTATTTCATGGCATGTAGAGCGTTTCTCCACAACCTGGACGACATTGGAGCCCAGCTGCTTACCTGGTTTAGACGACACACGCAAGAGCTTGCTCCCACTGCCCTACATAACAACCACTGGTTTGCATCAGTTATTAAAAACCCAGATGGAAGATTCAAATTATATTAGACATCTGAGTTGCCCTGAGGGGATGACTTGCATCGTCATATATGCAAATGTGTTCGCCCTGCAGTGAAGTCTATATTTGCAATAACAGTGTGAGAATCCAATCTACCTTTGGGATAACCCTGAAAATACAGCATGGTGATTAATTCATGCCAGAGCCAACGGTACAGCCAGAAATCTCTGGTACAGACACACTCAGGAACACTGATGACAGATGGGACCACCGCCAGACAAACTGCTACCTCCACTCATAGCCACAGATGGCCGACAAGCAATGGCATTTCCATGGAAACGCCTTGAGTGGCAGACAGAGAGCTGAGAATGCAACTTACTCTTTGGTCAGCTGGGGACAGGACTTGAGAAGGAAGCGGTTGAGGGCTGTGTCCTGGTAGATGAGGTCTGGAGATGCAGTGGGGCTCTTGAGGTTCAAGCAGCGGACGATGATGTAGAGCACTGTGGCCACCGCTGCCAGCTTCATGCCATCGAACATTGCTGGCAGCTCTGGAGAGATGGTGTGCACGTCTGCCTCATGGGGGTTCATGATTATTCTGAAAAACAAAACAAAAAAATTTGTGGCACACACTTGTTTCAATCCTTTCCCTTGTGAAACCAAACTAACATATTTCAGTAATAAAATTATTTACAAAATACGAAGCCAATTGATTAAGAACTGTATTCTAAAATACAAATTATACTTATTTTCATTATTTAAATGTCACTCAACAAAAAGCACCCGTGACTTGTACAAAATAATACATTTCTTGAGTATGTGTCTAACTGTGATGAGACAGAGATGGGATAAAGCATAGTCACAAAAAAGAGAGGCATTTCTGATGATGTCTGACTGACCTAAATATTCGTCTTGGTGCCCCGGGTGCTGCGGTGACAGATCTGTGGGAATATAGAGTGAGAGCAATTCAGTCAGATGAAGCACAGTCACTTATTTAATACGTTCACCTTAATTACATTACAGCTTACGAGACACCAACAGGAACTCTCACTACGCAGAACATAAAGGTGTTGACATTACTTTAAATAAATGATTATACTTAATAGACACATCTCTTCTGATGCAATGCACCGACTCAGTTATATATTAACACCTTTACATAAAATGTACATATGTTCAAAGCATTAAGCAAAGTAATCTGAGCTGTGACATTGCAACAGAAAACAGTTACTGTAAAGAGCACAAAAAGGCCACGGTGTCTCCTGCAACTACAAAACAGGGAAGGTGTGGTACAGGATTTCATATGACGATATTTTCCATTGTTACAAAATGAAGTAGCCACAAGAAACAGTGTTGCCATCATTGGTACAGATAGTGATAAATAATGCAACAAAATGGAAAGTTGAAATTCGTCTGTTATCTTACATTTTATGTTGCAGTTGGCCGCAACAACAACTTCGACGGTCTGAAAATGTGAAGAGTTGAAGTCACAGTGAACTGATTTGACCCCTTGATTGTTGCAATTAACTGGTATTATTGTTAATTTTTCTATTGTCTTCATATTCATCAGTCTTGTCACATACTGACTCGAGAGAAGATGCACCAGAAAGCATGATGTCACCACACGGTTATTAAATGTAGTTCTCAAGTGATTAGCCTATTGATATGTTGGCTATTGGGATTAATCATTAGTAATTTATGAAGAAAAAGCACTATTCTGAAAATGATGAGCATCTTGCACGCTAAATGTTTATAGTGTCCTGAGATAACTTCACATTTATTAAGAATAACTTGCTTTTCTCAAATCAAATCATATGTGTATCATATCATATAAGTACACAAGACACATTGTTTTGCTCGTTTCATTTAGGATTTGTTTGTTGCCATAGAGAGGAAGTTACCTCCAAGCCTCTCACACAATTTGAATTGAGATCATCACTTACAAAATAGCTTTAAGCTCTGTCTTAGATGAGTAATTAATCTACGTAAACCCCCCCTGTAAACACAACTCGGGTCCAAACAAACATGGTGCCAGAATTATTCCCAGCTGCATAAAAATTAATTTCATAAGATAATCTGCCTCACATTCACACTGCCAATACCAGACTCAAGCACCGTAATAACAACATCTAGTGAGTTACTATATTTGGCAGTTGTGTGTGTTTATTATGAGCCACGCTGTTGTCACGTAATAAACCGTCCAATGTGGCTTCGGATCAGCTGCTAACATTAGCGCTTCCTCCTTTTGTCACGACTCACAACGAGCCAGCAGATGAGTTTACAGATATTAAAAAGGGAACAAATGTTGTCATTGGCTAGCTAAACATTAAGTCAGCGAGATGTGACGTTAGCTAGGCACATTTCTGGGCGACAAAGGGGGGGAAGATAACCTGTATATTTGCGTTTGTGTGCGAGCAGGCCAACAACCCCTCGTCGCATCTTCGTTTGCCCTACTGGTACAGAAAAAATGCAAACCGTGCCGCTTTCTGGACGAGTTTGCTGGTCACCCTGAGTATTTAGCGCAGTGACTTCACGTTAAGGTAATACACAGAGGGAAAGCAGCACCGTTAGCCCTGTTTTAGCGGCTATCTTCAGAGTAAGAGCATCATGGAGTCCTTTAATGGTCCATATTTCCAGCCGTTGATGAACATTATTGATCAAGTCGATGGGGTACCGTAACGTTAGCATCATCTGAGCGGCATCTTTAGCCTACTTACCTCACTTGAGAAGAAACGTAGCAGGTCCCTGCTGCTTCAACGCGACCAAGCCTTATTTATATTCGCAGCATGTCGTCTGTTGTGTCGGTCTGTGTGCCTCTAAACCATCACTCCTGACCTGAATGTGTAGTACGCCCTCTGACAGACAGAGACGAAGCTAGCCACACTAGCAACAGCGGCTCTTGCATGCTAGCTCTCTCATTGGTCAAAACGGACGATGACGTCACACGTTGCCTCGAATTTTCTACGCCCCTTATCTGTGAAACATCACAATGTCTATTTTTCACATCACATTTGTTTGTTAATTGTTAATTTAATGTATATTTTTGTCTTATGGTATGTTTTGTATTGAGTATATGTGTTTCCATTATATATGACAGTGTTCTAGAGAGTCGCACACATTACAAAAAAAATCCTGAACGTGACACGAACGTGAGCTGAGCCCTGTTACATAATATTTCAGCTACATTGATCAACATGTACTGGCATGTACCAACTGTGCTGTTTCAGTTCATTGGCTTACATCATTCGTTCTTCATTATGATTTATTTGAAAGAAAATACAACAGATGTTTTGTTGTTGTTGTTGGGGTTTTTTTGTTACAACTTTGGGGTATTCACATCTACTAGCACCACTTGCATGATAAGTGCACATTGGCAAGAGCTTGTTATTGTCGTATAGCTGGATATCTAATTAATCACAGTTTTGAAGTGACCAGTGAGAATTAAGGTAATCTGGGCAGCAGTAATAAACCCGAGAAGATGCGGTCCCTTTTGCAGTTACAATACAATATCCACCTGATGGCGACAGAGTTTGCACATATTATTTTGTAAGAATTTTGTTTTAACGGCATACAACTCATATTACATACAAAGTTCAGTTATGCCTAATTTCCTTGTGAAAACAAAAAAGTAATGTAAGTAAAGTAGGCTATTATTTCAACAAGTTTATATTATTATTAAGTTTCTTTACAATAAAATAAGAGATTAGAGTAAAATTATTGTAGTTGGAAATAGTTTGAATATGATATCATCACTGGTGGGACGGCTATCCCCTTTAAAATTATATTTTGACAAACATCCACAATTAATTATTAGTAGCCTGATGTGTGTAATACACCTTTAATAGAAAGGAAATCGTGGCCTGGCCTTTGAATTGGAGCGCTGTGTCTGCTGTGTTCCTAAATAGTTGGCAAGCGTCAGGTGCAGTGTTTTCCCACGGGGATTGGATTAATTCAAAGTGGGCTACCACATTGTGAAATCACTCCCCATGTCACGCTTCTCCTCCAGACTGGACGTTAGACCTCACCAACGAAGCTCCTCAATCAAACGTGGCAATTATTTAACGTGTGTTTAAATGCCGCACCTTGTCAATGAGGGACAGTGATGCCTTCAAATGCTCACCATAAAAATGTATTATTGACCACCAACATTGTTCATTTGATAGTTTGCTGCATTGCGTTGAATTTGATTTGAGATCACCAGGTAGCAACGCTTATTAATGGTAAAGAGACCAAATAATAAGTTCATAATAAGTTAACAAAGCCTGTATCTAATTAACAGGCTATACACAAGTAACATCTATATATTTCAAATAAAAACTGAAAAGGGAAAACCATCTTTGCTAAATTGTCGGTTTTGTTTCAACTAGTAAGAATGATCAAAACCGCAAAGCAACAATGTATAATTGCTCAAAGGCACAAGGGGCTGCCATGAATGAAGATGTAAGGAAACGTCACTTTCTCGATCTGTTTACTGCCGAGCTCTCCGCCCACACACAACATCACACGTCACATGGCCCTCTCGGGTATTATCGAGAAACCCCGGCTCCCTCATTCATCACTTCGTCCTTTCTTCGTATCCCAGCCCAGAATCCCGATATTTCCGACAGCACTTGAAGGCAGCACCGGTTCACGGCGTCGCTCCCGAACGAACAATCCGCGCGGAATAAAGTAAAGAGTAAACAAATATGAAACGTCCCGGAAATGTATCAACAACGACTTTGATATCATTGACTCTTTTGCTTTGCCTGTTTTCAGTCAGAGGTAAGTCTCTTTTTTTTAAAACCCAACGTCATAAATCTGACTAATCGCATTCACGCAGAACTCCTGTGTTTATGTTGTCGTCCTGTATAGAGTCTCATAGGTTTCTACTTCTAACGCCACACTTCATTTATGTGTCCCCATTTAACTGGCCTACCTAGTCTTATTTTCCATGGCATCTGTTTCCCTGTTTCCCATTACGATAGTTAGTTCAGCCTCCAGTTCATAGGTCCACTTTTACTGACTCACGAAGATTCAGATGTGTTTTTCCAGAAGGGGGGGTCAATGATAAAAGGGGAGATGTGCAACAGTTTGGTCTTTCCTCAGTCGTTCATCTTACAGCTGCTTTAATATAATCACCACATTACCTGTGAAAAAAACTACATGGTTCAGTCCAAAAAATCTATACGCAAAATGCATTTTTTTTCCCAAAACGCAGACAAAATGTAATTTGTAAGGCCTCCACGCCAACGTGCCATGTTATTATTGTCATGGTCGAATGAGTGATTACATGTTATCACACGTGAGGCCCTGTTATTACAAAGTTGTATTTTACATGCAGTGGAAAAACTTTGCAGTGATTTTATTATAAGAGAAAAAGAAGATGTAAAAAAGAAGATGTTCTTCTCAGTAGTGAAATGTAGTGCTGTGATGAAATGGGGTGGGGGTCATGTAAACAGTAAATTTGTTATATTTTATGTGTTTTACATGTTGTTGTGCCCCGTTGGCACCGCTCTGAGGTGAAGAGGTGGTGCAGATGGAGAGGAAAATAACACCATATGCTCTTGTCTGGAGTCAACGTGAACCAGCTGTCCGCTCACCTGCCTTCAGGTCAACCTGGAAATGTGCCACCAGCCAGGAGCACTTTTAAACTCCTGCCAAAGTCTGAAACACGTCTACTCTTACAGTTGTATGTGTGTTTCTGCTGTTGGTCTGATGGGGATGCTGTTTGTGTACATACAGCCTGTTTTGCTTTGCTCACCTCACCCACCTGTCAGTCAGGTGTGCTGGGTGTCCTGAGCCCCTCACAAGCTGCTGCACCGTCATGTTGTGTAACTGGCTCGCTCCTGAAAGAGCCGCATGCATCTGTGCAAACCCGGCTAATCCTGCAAGCTCTTAATCCTCCACGTAGACACGTTCGGTTGTCAGTGCTGGTTGTGTAAACGTGTGTTATTTGTTTACACCTTTAAGATTTTTTGTTCAAATCCAACTTCAGTATCAATGCAATAGATATATCAGACACCATTCCTCAAACACAGAGCTGAAAAAGACAAATTACATGCCAATATTTATACAGGACACTTTTTGGAGATTTGTTTTCCACATTAAACTCAATTGTAACCA
The DNA here is from genome assembly GCA_029853015.1 of Chelidonichthys spinosus. Classification (NCBI taxonomy): domain Eukaryota; kingdom Metazoa; phylum Chordata; class Actinopteri; order Perciformes; family Triglidae; genus Chelidonichthys; species Chelidonichthys spinosus. The sequence continues at coordinate 27,997,875 of CM056821.1, read as the reverse complement.
CTTATTAAACCAGGTAAAACCTAATAACTCATTGTTTTTGCTGTAAAAATCGTTCCTTCTGGTTAATTCCGTTGCTCAGATTTGTTCTCATGCTGAAACACGTCACTGCCTTTGCAAAACCAGGCCGGCCAGTTCTTGGAGGTTTGACAACAAGTGATGTGTTTTAGTATTAAACAGTACGGTGACATAAATCACGTTCACGCAGACTCAATCATCATATTTGGGTCATTGTCGAGGCTGCAGCTTTCCTTTAGGTTTTGCCTCGCAGATGCCATAGAAAGTTCCACCTGGTGTTGCTCTGAGCTTGAACGACTCTGACGTGGCATCCTGTGACTCAACGGGTCGGTTTAAAAACAATAAAAACACAAAGATTAGGGGTTAAGGCGTTGTAATTTTGACCGCTCTCTGTGACTCATAAATCTGTGCCCTGCCGCTCCCATTGGAGGTCTAGACCATCATTTTTCTAATCCAGCCAGTTTCTGTGACTCAGCACTTTGGGCCTCACAGCCAGAAGCTGCAGCACCGCTGCCGTCACCAAAGCTCAGACCGGACCAACAGCAACAAAGAGGAAACATGGTAGATCCCACTTTCTGTCCCCTCCCACTGATTTGGGTATCTATTCAAACTCAGTGTATTCAGTACTGAGACGACAGTGCCACATATGTACTGTATCTGCACTTTATTTTACCATTAGCACACCCTGTTCTGGTTACAGGGATGAATATTCAGGCTGTGAGAAGAACCCTGGTAATGTCATCAGGGAGGGAGAGTCTCACAAAATACACCATTAATCTGAATGGGGAACGTAGGGTTCTGCATTTTGGAGTCTTGACCCTTTGCATACTTGGAACTTAAAGTTAGGCCGTGCCTCTTCTTAAATTTCTCAAGTCTCCCAACGTTATGGAAGCACAATACTAAATCGCTCAAAGGCAACTTTTAAAATGTTTTTCAGGAATCATTTTTTGAAGATACTTTTCGTTCTTTTGCCTCACAATCTACTTTATTTTCTTCTACTTAAGATACCGAAGTCATTCATTTTTCCCAGGCCGATGTTTAACCTTCAGGGAATTAGAGAGAGCTTGTTCTGTTCAGCTGTAGCTTAAACTTGTGGGTTGAGAGAGCAGCAGTGACAGCAAAACAAGACCAGGAGGCTGAGAGAGAGATCCCCATTCACACAACACAACACCACCTGTCGTAGTATCGCCATCTGTCTAGTTTACTGTAGCTACCAGCAGTGGAGAAATGTGGAGTTTCTAACTTCCCTGTTTTCCTCTTTTACCCAGGGGACTACTGCGAGGTGAATGTTTGCCATAATGGAGGAACGTGTGTGACGGGGATCGGAGAGGATCCGTTCATCTGCATCTGTGACGACGGCTTTGGTGGAGACACCTGCAACCTGACAGAGATCGGTACGGCAGAGTGGAACATTTTGAGGGGAGAACGCACAGGTTTAACCACGCGGGGAGGACTAACCACTTCCTTCTTCCTTCTCTCAGGACCCTGCAGCCCCAACCCCTGCAAGAACGATGGGTCGTGCGAAGTCATCGCTCCAACCAGACGAGGAGACGTTTTCAACGAGTACATCTGCAAGTGCCAACCCGGCTTCGAGGGAGTGCACTGTCAGATCAGTAAGTTACTTCTGGAAGGGATTCATGAGCAGCCTCTCTAGCCCTTAATTACACATTCAACTTCAATACTTTTAATTGTACTGTCAGGAGATATTTTGCCATTTACATAATTAATTTGGTGTGTGTGTATATATATATATATATATATATATATATATATAAACTATATAGATTCTTATAGAGAAAAAAGTAAAGCAAATGAGAGAATTATAAGCCAAATTTTGCCTGACGTGCAGTGTTATACAAAAAGCAGAGCAGGCTCCCCTTTCTCAGCCGATTTCTCAAAGTGTGAACCCAGGAGGATTTTCCATCCCGTCATAGCATCAGCAGTGAGAGTGACGTGCCGTCGGCTCAGCAGTTCCATGAAAGGGCCTCATTCAGCGGGTTCTGTGGTCATTCTGTTTGGCTAATTAGAAAAAGACCACTCCAAATCTCTTAGCATGCAGACGCCCTCCACACCGCGTCAACACTGCGTCCGTTTGTGCCCTAGCTTGACCAAATCGGCTGAAGAATTAGATCAGAGCGAATTCCATCATATCTTAATATAATGACTTGGAATTATTGCTGAAGTTTAGGTTTATCGTTGGGAAGAATGTCTTGAACAAATGAGAAAAAAGGAAATTATTCTCTCCAGGCCTGACAGAGATTGAAAAAATCCACAGGCTCTTTTTTTTTTGTGAATGAATAGCACTCCCTCTCAGAACCCACAGGCTGACCACCAATTGTAGACTCCATGTAGCCTGGCTGTCTACTCCCAAACATTTTCTAATTTTGAGTCAGACGTCACAGGCCAGACTGCTGCTGAGCCTCTCCCATACATTATGTGCAGCAAATGCACAGACATACATTTAAAACTAAAAGCTATGATGGTTAAAATGTAGATTTACTTTGTAAGACAGCGATGGTTGCATTCCATTTGGAAAAACAGGCAAACAAATGGCCTACTGGGCACAGATGTCACCACAGTGTTGCCAAAACATGTGAAAAATAATCCCAGACGGTGAGGCTATTTCACGGCCTGCTCTCGGTAGGATCACCTGTTTCTCTGTTATTGGCTGTCGGTGTTTCTTCTCAGCCATTGAGGCAGTCGTTTCTAAGTTGTGACCAATCCTCTTAGTGGTAACGGGAATGAGAATTAAACGGACCCATGTGGCATTATGTCAACCGGTCGTCTGCTTTAGTTCTGAAGTCTGGTAGAGTTCGTAAGAGACGTAAATGAAGGCTGGACAAAAGTTACCTTTAATTTATCATTTTTCTGTGAAATCCTATTTTGTACCGAGTGTTGGGCTTAATCACATCTTGGCTCATGACATTCTGACGGTTTCTTCTGTATCGAGAGTAATCCAGGTGAATAGGAACAGCTATTACACAAAGCAGCAGGACTTCATGATACAGATGATTTACAACGTTAAAGGCTACAGGCTAAAAAGTCGTTCAGTGGAGGATACACTTAGTGTATTGTGACATTCAGATTGATTTTAACCACATTACATACACAAGCTTACTCAATGCAGTCTTACTTGTATTTCCCCCTCTGATGTACTGCTCTAATACTGTTCATTTTCACCAAGAAAACCGTTACACATTTATACTCCGGGTTCTCATGTTCAATTAGGTCCTTTTAAGAAGAATGAAGGGAGTAAAATGTGCTGCAGCTGGAATGATGCATTTATCCCTCTGAGCTAGTTAAACCATGTAGACCAGCTGTACAAGCATTCCACCTAGCGGAGATTAGGGGCATTACATGGGTAATATACTCAGGAAACAGCAAGTGACCACAGACTTGCTTTGTTGGAGGAAAACAAAGCTTTTTTGTTTTGTGAAACATCTTAAAAACGAGGCTGAAAAACCTTTGATGATGCTTATTGACTACCATCATCTGAAACCAAAATCTATTACAGCCCAGCTCAAAGGCTGCAGCATCTGGTCTACCAAATGACTCGTTAGAATCTCCTGCATTCAGTGCAGCAGCTGGATTCAGGTTCTCATGTAACACACTTGTAACACTCATGTTTAACTTCCATCCATCCATCCATTTTCTACCGCTTATCCAGTATTCAGGGTCGCGGGGGGGGCTGGAGCCGATCCCAGCTGTCTCGTGTTTAACTTGTTAAAAATAATAAACACGCATCTCTCAAACGAACCAAACAATGATGGAAGGTCAGTGAGCTGTCTGAAACAAATAAAACAGCAGCAGTGTCAACAGATGAGTGTGGTGAGCTTTTATACCTGGAACCTCATCAGGCTCAGATGTGGCTCATCAGCTGTTCATGTCCTGCATTAGAAAAGAAGGGAACACTGACCCCTGCTGGATTGAAGGGGTCATTACACAGTTCTAAAGGAACGTCTGTGCTCTTAATTATTTTTGCCACAATGCACATTGGGAAATTGATGCGGACAAAACATGGATATAACCTCCATAAACTGTCACACACATTAAGTCATGGCACAAAATCAAGTTATCAACCCTGAACTTTAACCCCTAAACCCGCTGACCCCTTTAGACCGGCTGCCAAGAGTGTCCCCCCCGTCCCCTCAGGTGCGTTTCTGTCATCATGTTCAATTAAAGTGAGACTACGTATGTTGGAGACAGTGTGACTATTGAGGGCCTCCACCTGCATCCTGTCTTGTGTTGCAGGTGTGCACCACATCTCTCACGAAAATCTTTTTTTCCCCTGCGATTCCTGATTCATTCGTTTGAGGAGTTGAAAACAATGCAATAATAAGTTGCTGATCTTTTTTCAGATGTGAACGACTGTGTCAACCAGCCCTGTAAGAATGGAGGGATGTGTCGGGATCTCGATGGGGACTACACCTGCCAATGCCAGTCTCCGAATGTTGGAAAGCAGTGCCAGCTACGTATGTGAACCAGCTGCTGTCATTTCATTTCACACACAGTGCAAATTAAATCAAAGTTGCTAGAAATGACAAAATGCTGTATTAAATGTAATAATAACTTATTATTTTTTTAAAATATCCTGAACAAGTACTTTACTCAAGCATTCAAACAAAAAACATTTTATTAATTTGGAAAATACAAAATAAAGTACCATAAAGTTTCAGCTGTTGACAAAATAATTAAGCACTCACATGATTGAAACCATAGAGAGGTCAAATAAAAAAAAATATATATATATAATAAGAGACTCAACAATAAACAGAAGGACATATAATTACTTGTTATATATGAACGATTGTGTCCCAGGTTGCATTTCTCTGCTTGGGATGGAGGGAGGAGCGATCGTGGGGTCCCAGGTATCAGCCTCCTCCGTGCACTACGGCATTATGGGTCTTCAGCGCTGGGGCCCGGATTTGGCTCGACTCAACAACCAGGGCATCGTCAACGCCTGGACGTCAGCCGCCCATGACAGGAACCCGTGGATCGAGGTGGGAGAAGCGAACGCTTTAGAATCACGAGGCCCGACGAACGAGAGCTGTGAAGCTGACTCGTTTATTTGTTGACAACAGATCAATATGCAGCAGAAGATGCGTCTGACGGGCATCATCACGCAGGGTGCCAGTCGCATGGGCACCTCCGAGTACATCAAGGCCTTCAAGGTGGCGAGCAGCTTCGATGGAAGCTCTTACACCGCTTACAGAAGGGACGGCCAGCGGAGGGACACGGTTAGAGGCCCTCCCTTGTATTAAATATATACTGTATATATATAATATATACATGTCATTTACAATGTTCACCAGCAGAAAGCGTTCCTTTCTTCAGCTTACTCACCTAAGTGTCCACTCACTGCAGGTTTTCGTGGGCAACACGGACAACGACAGCACCAAGACCAACCTTTTTGACCCTCCTATCGTGGCCCAGTACATCCGCATCATCCCTGTGGTGTGCCGCAGGGCCTGCACGCTGCGCATGGAGCTGGTGGGCTGTGAACTCAACGGTAAACACGCAGAAAACGGCCAGCTGTAAAAGCTAAACATTTACACATACACCTGATGAACGCCTCCACTCTGCATACGTACTGCCATCCACTTTGGTGCATGCATTCTTATACTTTATACACTTCCTTCTCTTCCTCTCTTGGTGATTTCTGGGTGTAAAAGTGATTTCAATCAATCACATTCTTCAGAATGTTTTGATGAATGAAAGGTGACGTTAATTTCTTTGGGTGTATTCTTTCTCTTTCTTTCTTTCCCCTTTCTCTCTTTCTTTCTGTGTTGGGTTTCCTCTCCCTCCGTCTCTCCGTCTGCTTCTGATTTCACAGTTTATTCCAACACGGCAGGTTGCTCGGAGCCTCTGGGAATGAAGTCTCGCCTCGTCTCAGACGGGCAGCTTTCGGCGTCAAGCTCCTTCCGCACATGGGGCATCGATACGTTCACGTGGCACCCTCAGTTCGCCCGGCTGGATAAGCAAGGAAAGACGAACGCCTGGTCTCCTGCACACAATAACCGCTCAGAGTGGCTCCAGGTGAGGAGGGGGGGAAACCTCAGTGGTTATTGTTTGGGTTAAAGCCAGCAGGTTGTTGCAGAGTATAAAGGGTTTCTTTGTTGTTTCACCAGGTCGATTTAGAGAAGACAAAGCGCCTCACGGGCATCATCACTCAGGGGGCCAAGGACTTTGGGGTGGTGCAGTTTGTGTCGCTGTTTAAAGTCGCTTACAGCAACGATGGGGAGTCGTGGAGTGTGGTGAAGGAGGAGAACACTGGCAGCGATAAGGTCAGACATGTGTCATTTCAATGCAGAGCTTTTTGTTGAATAATTGAATACCACTTAAGTGTTTTTGCATAAAAAGTAAAGTTTGTGAAAAGAAATCCCAAATGTCGGCCTTCCTTTCTGTTCTCTCCTTACTGTTGGAGGAGTGGAGCCTGTTAGAGGGCTAGAACACTGTTGTTTACAGTAGCTGGACCCAGATGATCCAATAAAAGTGTAAAAAGCAAGCGTTTGATGTTTTTCCTGAGCCCAGGGCTGAAGTAGGCTCATGGCTTAATGATGCTGCCCGGGGGGCCTCACCCCTCTGAACGACCGGGCGGGGCTGTGAGGATCCGGGTCGTAAGCTTGTCAGGAGGCAGCGCAGCTCAGTTTGATGAGAAACCTCTGATCACAGCTATTCCTCTTCATCGCCTGCTTCTTCTTAAAGCAGAATCGTCGCCTTTACATTAACCTTAAATATTTTTGTGCAGCTTTTCCAAGGCAACACTGACAACAACAGCCACAAGAAGAACCTCTTCGAGCCAGCGTTCTACGCCCGGTACGTGCGCGTCGTCCCCTGGGAGTGGCACGAGCGCATCACTCTGCGCATGGAGCTGCTGGGCTGCGATGACTAGAAACTCATCCTCCTCATCCTGACGCTCCGTCACCTCGAAACCACAGCGTAGGAGGACCGGACCTCGGACAGAATATCACCTGTTTGTTTCTCTGGATGAAAAGATCCTGTTTGACTGCTGGGACTGTAACACTTGTAGCACCTTCTGACTTTAAAACAAGTTTATATTAATAACATTGTCTGACGTTGCTCACAGAGAGTGAAATATTGATGCTTTTTGAATTTTAATAGATTTGGATCAAAACTAAATGTTGCTCTTAGACTATATGATTTGCTCCTTCTAAGAATTCAAATTGATTCCAGGCTGTACCAAGTCCGTAGACGTGGTAATAGCGCCCTTCACCTCTTCCAGTTGTTCACCAAACTAAATTGCCAGTTTTAGACTTGTTCTGTCCTTCCCTTTGCAGTCCCACAGCAGTTACAAGCCTGCAGAGGACAGACGACATCGTCACCGGAGCTCCCTTTGCACAACTGCTGTTTAGTCACTTGAGCACAAATGTCTCAGGGTCCTGTGCAATAATATGGCATGTCCAACTATCCTGGAAGAGACTAATGTCAAAGAGTAGAACATTCAAACTTCCAACACTGATCCGTCAATAAAACGAAGGACTTACACATTTTTAACCCATTATTCCGCTTCATTCTTACAGATAATTTCATGGCAATTTAATATTTTTACAACAAATGTGAAATATGTAGAAAGATGTGTAGAGAATAAACATTGTTTTACATTCTTCTTTTTTTGTATTATTATTCACTGTTGGTCTTGAACTGAGATCATTTATTAAATGTTTTAAAATGAACTTTTTGTTTGTTTCTGTTCAGTCAAGAGACACAAAACATGTCTTTGTCATGCTGTAGTGTGAGCTGATGTACTGAACGACACCAGTTACATAACGGGATATTTCCCACTGCTGGCTATGAGAGAGGGTGTTGGTGGAACCGGCCATTCAGGAGGCATCTCTGCATTGTTCATGTGCTGATATACTGCACAAACTAGACCTCCTTTGTGTTACGTATCGCTGCCCGAAGCTTACAGGAAAGGATGGTACAGTAGCACTTTGTATTTGACCTGAAGCTCTCACCTCAATCAGAATTAAACATTTTGAGGAATGACCTGCTGTCAGTCACACGGAGATGTTGAGAGTCTTCTCCATGCAGGACTGCCAGGCTTCGGCCTGCTGTTTAACAGAGTAATTACACCCAGTTAGACCCTCGTCTCCCTGTTAAGATCACAGTCCTGGTATGTTTGGCCCTTGGCAACAGCTTTCATCTCCACACAGTGAAATATGGTGGAGGACGCAGCATCTCATAACACATCCGTGCTCATTGTGTATGTCTACGCCTTTATGTGGATATTTATTTCATGGTTTTCAACAGCACAGCAGGAGTTCCTATAAAAGATCACAGTGATGTGCTTTTGCAACAAACATCTGCTTTCAGAAAGTTTAAGAGAGATTTTTCTACGATTTTAGTGTAAAAAGAAAAAGAGTGATTCTGTTACTTGTGTTTGTAGAAGCAGGACTAAAATCAAAGTTTTTTTAATTCACACATCATTAAAAGTGTCCTGCATTGAAAAAAAAATGTAATTTAATATGTACACTGAAGAAGATTTGGCAGTCTTATCTGTCACCAACAAAATAAACTAAATGGTTTGGTAGAATAAATTACATGGTATTGTAGTTTGCGATTCAAATGGGAGGGGGAAAAGTTAAATTATTTATTTATTTATTTATTAGTTTTGCACACATTTCTAGGAAACTGCAATAATTAACATTAAGGGGGAATCACATTTTACTAATTCACACTAGACTTTTACATTTAAACAAAAAAGAAGCATTGAAATGTTAAATACCGGAGACAGAAATAAGGGACTTGTCTCGGACATCAGCGCCCTCCCTTCTCTCGCTGCTGCAGAAACGCATGCAGGTACGTTTGAAGCCCGACAGTCTGACCGCAGCAGAGCAGCATTACAGACCCGCTGCTCTTTAGGTAGAAAAAATAGTGCGCCTCAGTTCCTCTTGGAGACTCTGATTTGTTCCCAGCAGACTTCTGACTTCTACTCCTCAGCATCAAAAGATTGGATTTTAATTGCGCCAGCAGAACAGCACGGTGTTTTACGGTAAGTGAGGAACTATCAATCAGCCTATTAACAACATGACTGTGCGTTAATGTTCAAACATCTTTAGAACACGAGCTATTTTATTAGTCAAATAAGTTCCTGAACTCCTTATTAAACATTTTGTATTTCGACTGTCGAGTTCATCGAGTTAATATCAGGTGCATTTTATGCAAATATGCCTTTAACTAAATTAGTTAAACTTTAATGCAAATAATTAAAATGTCTGTCTTTTACAGTAAAGCAGTATCTTATTTTGAAGCAGTAGTTTTGTGCTGCCAGAATGCATAAATATTACTTTTCACTTCTCTTCATAATATAAAGCGCACAAAGTTGTCGAAGTGGCAAAAAGACAGTTTCATAGAAAACAGGCGGAGGTCACTCGCATTGTATCATGCTGCCCTCTACTGGCGGCTTCCCGCCACTACACTATCAAAGTTGTGCAGACAGAATGCAGTCAGACAAAAAGTTAAGTATTCCACTGTGCTTTTAGGGACTAACGAGACAATCAGTTCTCTCTGCAGTTTTTGGAGATTGCACGTGACCAACTGAGGGCCAGAATGACGATCTGCTGCCTCCAGACTCTGTTGTTGTTGGCGGCTCGGCTGGTTCTCTCTGGCTTGGCCCTGGCTGCACCTACAATCCCAAACAACTTCTTCTACCATGACTACCTTAAAGGAAATATCAACAAAGAAAGTATGCACGTCAATAAGATATATGTTAAATAGCTGTGATATGTGTTCTGTGATGTGATGTCTCTATGTCCTACAGTTTACTTCAGTGGTGTGAAGCTCCATGTGGAATCGGCTCAGCCGTCAGTGTTTGCAGTCAGAGGGGGTAACGTCACCCTGCCGTGCAGGTTCTGGTACGAGCCAGAGTTGAGCTCGCCGAGGGAGGTCCGGGTCAAGTGGTCCTGGCTTCCTGCTGCTGGGGGACACGAGACAGATGTGCTGGTGGCTGTTGGATCCGGCAGTCGAAGTTTTGGAGACTTCAGGTTTTTTGGAAGGACAAATAATCCATTCGTGATTATATTTTTTATGTATAAGTGGCTGTTATGAGCTCGTTTGTCTTTTTAACTTGCGGCGTGTCTATTGGTCAGGGGCCGTGTGCAGCTCAGACAGGATTTCCCGGGAGACGCTGCACTGGTGATGACTGAGCTCCACTTGAACGATACAGGCCGTTACCACTGTGAGGTGGTGGACGGACTGGAGGACAGGAGCACTTCAGTTTATCTGGAGTTACGAGGTACAACGTGTCCGACACCACGTGTCCCAGCCCACGACTTGTTACTGTATATCTGATACAATTAATGGTTTTTAATTAATTAATTAATTCAATGGTAACGATTATTCTCACTTGATTATTACATTCCATTCTTCTAATGTATTAATGCCTGGCAAAATTAGAAGAGACATTGTTATTACTGGTGTGAGTAGTAGTAGTGGTATAGTGGATGGATGATGGGGAAGATGGACGGACAGATGGAGGATGGACGGATGGAACATTAATGATGGCTTTGTTATGACCAAACATATGACCGTACATGCCTGCATACTGAATGCTATCGGGCCTCACATTTCCCTCCTACCAGGTGTGGTGTTTCCCTACCAGCACCCTGGTGGTCATTACCAGCTCAGCTTCCTGGGAGCCCAGCAGGCCTGTGAGGAGCAGGACTCCACGCTGGCCACCGTCAGACAGCTCTTCCAGTCCTGGAAGGAGGGCCTGAACTGGTGCAACGCAGGCTGGCTGGCAGACGGGACGGTCCAGTATCCCATCACCCGGCCCAGAACGCCCTGCGGGGGGCACGGCCTCGGCCCTGGTGTTCGGACGTACGGCAGGCAGAACCACCTCCTTCATCGCTACGACGTCTTCTGCTTCTCCTCTTCGCTCCGAGGTGAGGTGTTGGTGTGACACCAACGAGGCACAGGTGTTAGTGATGACGTTGACGATCACGCTATGGCAGTGAGAAAGCGTGTTAAATACCAGGAACCTGAAACCAAAGCAGTGGAATGGAATTCAGCAGTTAATTACGTGATTATTTACACCTTTGCTTCTCCTATGACATTTCAAAATATGCCAGGCTCAATCACTCTGAACCCATCTTTGTGCTTCTATTAGCTCTCGGTCACCTCTGCTTACAGGGCTTAATATGAGCTACAAGACATCTAACATAAAGCATTCAAATAAATCATTCACCGACTAACTCTGGAAACTTTTACATAACGTTAGTTTGTATTAATTTAGCTCTTTTTAACCATATTTTTTCAAGCTGATTTCTCCCACCTCACAAGCTAAATAAGTGAGTAATAACATTTAAAAGGAGAATTGAAAACAGGATAATATTTTAGAGTTCGGATCAATAAAGTATCTATCTATCTATCTATCTATCTATCTATCTATCTATCTATCTATCTATCTATATTAACAGCATAAAAAATGTATGTACAAGTCGCTGCAAACTCGGTGTCTGTCTGATGTTAAAGAGACTTTCGCTTCCTGCAGAGGGAGTCTAATGTCACATTAAATGCGTTTGCTTCAAAGGGAGAGTCTACTATCTGGAGCCGTCTGACAAGATGAACCTGACGGAGGCTCAGCAGGCGTGTCAGGAGGACGGGGCAGAGGTCGCCAAAGTGGGACAGCTCTACGCCGCCTGGAAACTGACGGGTCTGGATCGCTGTGACGCCGGCTGGCTGGCCGACGGAAGCGTCCGCTACCCCATCACCAGGCCGCGAAGACACTGTGGCCCCTCGGAGCCCGGGGTGCACAGCTTCGGCTTCCCACCTCCTCAGCACAAACACGGAGTCTACTGCTACAAGTCTGGCGATGAAAGAGTGTAGATTCCCTTCTTCTATCAGTGTAGTTGGCACATTATGTTTTTGCTTTATGACCAGGCTGCTTCAAAAAGGAAAGCAGAAGAAAAAAGCTTCTATGCTTAGTAAAATTTTTCCTTTTTCAGACATTCCTCTATTCATTTCTTGTGATGCACTGGATGATTTCACATCTTCATGTTTCAAAAACGTATTCAATATGGACAAAAAAACCTCACTATGAAAATCTTTTGTATACGAGAGCAAAGCATTTACGGTTTGTCTCGCTGTTGATGCTGTTAAGCATTAATTGAATTAAAGCTTATTGAAATGACTATTCATTGTTAGAGGCTATGATGTGAATATTCATTCTTGTTCCTCACAGTTCTACTGTATAATGGATGTACATACTGCAGGTGATTTTTCATCAATTTTTACATCATTGGAACTATAACTGTATAACAAACGTTTCCCTAACCTTTAAGATGCTTGCACAAAAGATTCCCGACTCCACATAGAAATTGTACCACCACATACAACTTGCAGAACTTTATTTGCATAAAAAAAAAAAACAATTCTGAATATATTTCATGCTTGACAAACAACAGCATGATGTATTTGTAATGTCCAGCTTTGAGACTATGAACCTTTCTGAGGTAGACGCTGCAGTCTTCACTGCATAACTCTTCGATTTTGTTATCAACTGTACAGTAAATCTGTCTTAGTGTCAACTCAAAACATTTTATAAACTGCATTTTCATTTGTGAACATTTTGTTTTGGATCTCAGGACTTTTTTTTCATTAAACATAATTCATTAAAAATGGAAAACACATTCACTGTGTGGTTGTTGGTTTACCGAGTAAAGCAAAGTGGCTGTTAGCAGCATGCTGGGCTAAGAACTATTTACAACATCCAGAATGGTCCAACCTGCTCATCCCGTCATTTCTTGTTGCAAAAGCAAAAGGCCTGTTTCACAAAGAGGATTTGTGAGCACTGTGTAATGTCCAATGGTGGCATCATCGCCTTTCACTGTTGCTGACAGTAGCAGATACATTTGCGAGTGCTACCAGGTTTCTGCATGAGCCACAAGTATGACATATTTCACCTCTACTGAGGATTCCATGGGCTACACAAAGACACTATAAAAAAATATATTCCAGTGAGTGTCCTTAAAAAAAATAAAGCCAAAATCCTGAAACTCTGTGCAACGAACAGGAAACAAAAAACTACATTTGTTTGTGTGTGCAAAACCTTTCTACTCAAACTCGGCTTCAAATAGGAGCCTCTCGATTTTCATCCTGACCTCCGCCTTTTTCTGAGGGTTCAACTTTTTAAACACTTTCACAAGACTCATGAAGTAGTATTCATCGCAGTCTTGTGGTTTTTCAATGTTCGTCTGTACAGGTGGGTCACATTTAGGAGGCTTCCTCACTGCAGTGCGACATTCGATGATGGGGTTCACTTCCTGGCTATGTTGGTCGTCTGAATCCGAGAGGATTGTTACATCATCCTCATCGTAGCTCTTCTGTGAGGACAAAGCAGAGATTCCACATGAGCATTCAATGAACATACAAAACATTTGAATTAAAATGTATAAGATTTTTGCAGATTAGTTATGACGAGCCTATTTAATCATGTAAAAAAGGGCTCTATCATTCACCAGAAGAGAAAACTGAAGTGTTAAGGTACACTATTAGGAAAAGTTAATCATACATGATCAAAGCCTTACTATATCGTATGAAATAAAGTCAGCCTCGGCAGGGGTATGGGTTCCTTCGATCTGTAGCGATAATTTTTGGCCTTTCCCCTTTTGTGCCTGTTGGCAGCACGGTAGATGAACGCTGAAATCTCGTTTCCTTAACAGCATAGCTGTGCAGTACAAACAGTGGAAATGCGTTTGCCTTCTGCAATCCAGTGCGCATCTGTGGAATGTGTACTCTGAAATATTAACACATTTCATCATTAATTAATTAGTGATTAATCATTTTGCTGAGACCAAAACATTTAAAATGTAAAAAAAAAAAAAAAAAAAAAAAAAAAAAACTTCACCTCCAAAGTAAGTGGCTCTTTTTAGATGATGTTGCAAATGCTGCACAATTCTGGAGTATTTTGTAGGTTTGAAAGAAGATGGTAAGCAAAATGGACAATGAAATTTGGCAGGAGTGCAGCAATTGACGCATTTTCGCAGAGGAGGCATGGATGCTCCCTTCTGGATAGATACATGGAGCTGGAAGAGATAACAACGTCATTAGTAATTAGCAACCTCAGGCGCATCAACTGCCCATTGAATACTTAATAACGTTTTGTTGTCGTTTTCTTATGAGTAAAAGAAAGCTCACTGAATATGTGTTCGGTGACTAATAATCAAACCGGTAATGTGATGTGGACGACTGTATAAGCACAGGGGGAGCTAACTAGCTAGCCACTAACGTACTATGTAAAAAAGTTATTTAAGACAGCAAGTGCAAGAAAAAAATCAAGAGAGCAATTCACGCATGTGTTAATTTGCATCTTTCCATTGAGTTTGGTTCTTATTTGAATCCGATTTGAGCCCTTCCGATTGGGTCGAAACGTTTTAATGGCGGCTAACAGTTAGCTGTGATAACTTTTAACTGCTGAACCGTTTCCGAGGTTGAAAATGCTTTACATTAATATTACTTTAAGTTACATTATTTCTTAGGATATCCTACATGACTTTGGAGTAAAATTAACACTAAGCAACTACGTACATTATCGGGATTGCCGTTAACGCTAAATATCTGGCGAGATAGCTAACTAGACAATTAGCTAGCGTTAGCTTGCAAGTAAAGACGCAACTTTTCCGAGCTGTTAAATTTACCCACTTATGTTATTTGGCAGAAAAAAAAAAGAAAAATAACATCGGTCAGATGAATGGTTGTTTATAAAGAAGCAATACTGATCTCCATCCGTTTATGTATTTACTTACTTGCAGGTGTCGATCACTGCTCATCTTCCCCACAGAAAAGTTTTCACTTGTTTTTCTGTTTTTCCCCCTTTCCCCCCCTTTCCGGTTTTCTTCTTCTTCCTGATTATTGACGACGCCGCTGCAATACTGCCGCCTACTGATCAGGAAGGAAATAACTTTGTTCTTGTTTGCCAAGTCTTTTTTTTTTCCTTTATAGAAATATAAATATGTATCCTCATTTTATCAATGCCTTATTAGATGGTTAAATACTGTTTCCTGCTCCACCAGAATGCTTTCTTACCATACCTTTTGCATATGACATTTTATGTATGTGTATGTATTTTAAGTGTTTGGCCGAATGAAAAATAGCCTATATACCGGTATTGTTGCGATGCAGTCACTGGGAAGGAACCAACAGGGAGCAAATATTGAAAACATTACTCTGTACTGAAGCAGGGGTATGGGATCCTTCGGTCTGTAGGGATCATTTTTAGGCTTTCCACTTTTGTGCCTGGTGGAAGCATCTGAAGGATTTCCAACAAAAAATCTTGTCGCCATAATTTCTTTTCAGATGTATTTTTTTAAATCATTGAATGTACCTTCTTCTTTAAAAAAAAAGGAAAAAAGAATTTCCATTTCCTGGAATGCCTTTTAAGTCGTTTCTGTGTCATTTCCCTCACAGTCATTCCACTCACATGTTGTGTTTGTTAATGTGCGTGACAAGAAAACTACCTCTCCTTACTGGGTGTGTCTCAAAGAGGGAAAACGCTTCAGAATTTAATTATTTAATATGTCCTGTACTTTTGCCATCAGGAAAGCTACACCACATCTACAGCTCATTTACATTTCCACATCCCAAACCCACTCTTTAACTCCTCAAATCTTTGTGCTTTCTCTGGATGTCTTTCTCTTCTACGTAACAATCACCACTTTCCTACAAGAACCTGCACCGACAGCCAGTTTCTGCGGGATTATTGTGCCAGTATGTTTGCTTGCTCCTCTATCCTAGTTCATAGTTTGTTTGCCTCACACCTGTTCTAGTCTTCAGGATTACCTGCTTGCTCGGCCATCAGCCTGCTACCTAACAACATCAGGACTCTATCTCTGCCATGTCTGATCTCCAGCCAGCCACCAACTCACCATCCCTGCCTGCTTCTAATGAACACTCGTTTTCAACTAATCTGCTCATCCAGAGTCTGCGTTTGGCTCCTGATTTGAAACGTGACAATGAAGCACATGAGCATGAAAGGAAACCGTGAACTGTGATACTGTGAACTCCCATTAGCCTGTGAGATGTCAAAATCTGAATGGGATTGTAAATTCAAACGAATAAAGATTACTACAGTTAGTGAAAGCAAGTTTGGACATCAATGGTGAACAAATTTACAACAATATTCTTGTATTATTCCTGTTCAGAGCTTTAACATATTGCATACATCTTTATACAGAGTGACATTTCTTTAAAAGGTCTTTCATTTGAAAATATCCTGACTTTTAATAACAATACAGTAAGTTCCTTAAAGTTTATGTTTTGATGACAATTCAAACTCAAGACAGAAATATACAACACAATTGTGTGGACACCAAAACTTCCCAAACTGAGGTTTAATGGCAGCCAGCAGATGGCAGCCAGCTGTTTTGGGTGGTTTTGATTCAACAATAAGAGCAGAACAAAAAATGCATCTACTATTGAACTGCATTTTCTCTCTCCGTTCTATCACAAATAGGCAACCTTTCGAGAAATTTAAAGTTTTTATATCCTGATCAGTACTAATGCGTGTCTTGATTTAACCTGATCCACCCAGTGTATAACACGGGCAGATTGGAAAGTAGATTTAATAGATTTCCACAAATTCACTGTGAACAAACTGTAGTCATGCAGAAAATCTGGCATTTATGGAACACAATTATATTAAATGTGAAGAATGCAGGATGACAGAAATGTGACTGCTGAAAAGATCCAAGGTAAGAAATGTGACGCCTGAACATTTGGGGGAAGAGAACACAGTGTACACTCAGAAGTATGTCCACAGACCTCGCAGTATCTCGCAGGTTTATGACACATTCATATATTGGGACAGTGTAATATTTACTGTGCAGCTGATTCAAGCCCCTCAGGTCTTCATGTCAGGAAAACAATTAGTTTTAAAACCTGTCACTGCTGGGTTTTCATTGAATTTCAGTACCGTGAATCTATGTCCATGATAGAGATGATCATGGAGAGAAATGACCATACATGAAGTAACTGTTGAGTTTCTTAATGCAAGAACACGCATGAATAACACTGTATAGTGAAACAGATTCCTGCTCTGACCTCCACACCCATGACCAAAAGCCTTTAACACAATATTTGTGTGCGTGGACACACTTATAACGACATGAAAGATGGAAAACAGCAGGCCGCATCATTTTACAGCAGGGATGTGTTTAATTGCCACAAAAATCTAACAGAAATGGAACAAAATAAAAGCCTGCGTTAAAAGGGGACCGTATGACTCACTGCCAAAGACGATGTTTAGGTTTGGTTAGTTCATTAAAAGGCACTTTTTGCTCCATATTGCAAGACAAACGTTGCACAGTTCTCATTGTTACTTCAAAAAACAGTTAAATTTTTATTTTTTTTCTGGCATTTGTCAGAATGAACTATGTATGTATTGACATTTTATTCTTTTTTACACTTGTACTTGCCATTTGATGTAATTTTATACTACTTATACTTACACACTATGTTTTGAAGATGTACTGCATGTATCTGATAGCTTAATTTGTTTTTCTGATGTATATTTTGCATTCAAAACACATGATCAGGTTGTAAAATATGACGATTATTAGTCAAAATACCTAGCAGTCTATAAAGTTATACAAATGAACTCGTCCAACTACAAATAGTGCATCAATGATGATGCATCAGTAATCATAATACAATATTAGAATAATATATAATACTGACATCTTTTAAATGTGATATTTTAAGTACATTTTGATGTTGACACTTCCAAACCATTTACTTAAGTACATTTTGAATGCATTACTTTTACTAAAGAGTTGGGCTTTGTTACTTTGTGGTATTTCTACAGTGCTTTTACCTCATGAAAGGGTCCAAGTACGTCTTCCACCACTCGTTAGCACATGTGATACATCAAAAATGACAAACAAGAGTGGATTGTAGGCTATTTCTCACGAAATCCTGTCCTTTGACATGCGAGTTATTCATTTAGTTATTGGCACCACCAGACAAAGCTACAAAACTGCTTTGTTCAAACTTAAAAGACAATTCTATGATGCATCCTGGATTTCCAAGAACCTGAAATAGCATAACTAAACACGGGGTTGTAAAGTTATACGTGTAAAGTAGACAATCCAAGCGTGAAAAAGAAAAATCAACCATCAAAATCACAAGAGTGAAAAAAGAAGAAGAAGAGGATTCACAGAAAAGGCCTTTCGTCATCAGTTGTGTGGAAAAACATGACTTGCCCTGAAATGTTACGCTTTTTTATTGCAGAGAATCTCTCGGTCACATTTTGAAAGTGATAATATTGTCATTGTATCTCAGAGCAGCCAAATGAAAGGCTGGATTTTTATTGATGGGAAAATGTATCTTGCTTGTAAACTTGATTTCAATCTAGTGATTAATTTATTTTCATTTTTATTCATCTCAGCTTGACCCCCTCGAAACTTTACACCAGTTTCAATCCGTGAAGATAAAAGTTTTTGTGCAGTTTTGTTTTGTTGTAAACTTCAAGAAACGCCAAGAAGATCTCGTCCAAATTGGCAGAATGAAGCCGAGTAGAAACTATGAATAGAAATATTCAAAACTGTACCGAATTCAGCTTCCCTTGGCGACTTCCTCCTCATAGCTGAGGTTCTCGAGGGTGTAAACCCCAACATAAGTAATATTTTGGTGCAACCTCAGGAAACTGTGTCATGGAGTTGGTTGGGAAGTTTTGATACAAAACAGAGAGAGAGAGGTCAGCTGCAGGCTGGGGAAATAAACACCACAGCAATGTGAGTGTGTCAAGAGATGTTGTCCTTTGTCTTTTGTCTGTGTCTCTGATTCACTAATGTGAACTTCCACAGCGGTACTGGCAGCCTAATCTCGTGTATTAGCTAGTATGGTAGTTAAGTGAGTAGCTGATAACACTGCTGAATACAACATGGAGAATTAACAAGGGGAAAACACCGTGGCCACAATGTAAAGCTGCCCATATAATTACCATGTGTCTGTTAAGTTCCCAAAGAGGCTCCGTCTTCCTATGGATTACATAAGTTAACTGCTGCCAACAATGAACTGCAATTTTCGTGTCTATCATTATGTTTATTTTATTTTTAAATGTTGTGTTTTCTTTCTTTATGGTGATTTCATTATATGTCTAGGTGAATTACAGACATATTCTATGTTTAGAGGATAAGGGTCTTGTTGTATATTTCAGTTTTTTTCGTTCTAGTCTATGGAATTAATTCATCTTTCAAAATAATGCATAAAACTCAAGTAAAAGTGGCACCATCACAATTTTAAAACCAAATAAAATACTTAATAAAGGGCTCAAAGTTAAGGTGAAGATCTTTTGCTACAGAAAGTCATTTATTTAAGTACAACTGGAGGTACTAGTACTTCCATGTTATGCTTTTTACTTCTACTCCACTACATTTTTGACAGTTTTAGTTACTTTGTACTGCAAATGTATATACTGTATGTATGTGTATTATTATAGATTCAACTACCCAACAATATTAAACAATTAAAAACAACCCTACATTTATCAGCTGCAACAGTAAATAAATAACTATTATATATGATTTTGTATTAAATAATTATAATCCATTACTATATCGTCTGCTAAATGCCCTAAATGTAAATATTTTTACACTTTTATTCTTATACACTTTGTATAAGAATGATATGTACGTGTAACAGAGCATTTCTACGCTGTGGTATTACATCTTTGACTTGAGTAAAAAAAAAAGTAGTTCTTCTAACGCTGCTCACTTGTAATTGTGCATTTATTTGTCATTTATTGCATGAAAAAACAAGGGGATGAGGTTGGAATGATCTAGGTGGGCGTAGGGAGGAACTGCGGTGACATTCGCTCCTGATTGGCTGTCGCGGGTTTTCTGTGCGGCTTGGATGTGTTTAAATAGCCAATCACGTCGCCTCTCCTCAGTATGTGTAGAAGCACCAGCGAACTACCGGTCCTCTCTCGGTGGAAGACCGCGTCCAAGTGACACCTCGTCTCTGCTCTCGCCTTACTCACTTAACTTAAGTGCCATGGAGGAATCAAATAGTTGACGTTTCCTGCAACCTTCTCTTTTTAAGCTTTCTTCCCGTCTGATCCCTGCGACCCTGAACCGGTTTTACTGACGTTTTGAACATCTCAGCGACTTTTTGCCTTTTCAACGAACCCAATCCGAAACCATGAAGTACATCATCGGCATCGGCGGGTGAGTTCTCCCGGATGAATGACCGGCTAGCCGAGCTAGCTTGCTAGCAGAATTATAAGCTAAGTGGCTAACCGGAGCTGCTAGGCCTTTACGAGCCTGGCCAGCACACGTGGAGAGGACGGCCGTGACATCCGCTGAGCTGCTGCTTCCTCTTTTGTTGCGCTGCTTTTCAGTAACCAAATACGTCATTGTTCATTTTTACAGCTATTATAACCGTAGACACTTGATCCTCTTGTAATATCGGTGTAGTAAACAGAGCTAAAGCTAACGGTTACTCGCATGTAATAAAGATTAGTAAACCCGCCATATGTCGTGCAGACCCACCCTTTTTTTCAAGTGTAACCAATGATGGTAGCTAAAAACCCATTAAATGTATGTTTTTGTATTTATGGATAGTTCTTTCATTATGACAACCAGAGGAAATGTTATGTAATGTGTAATAACATGTTTTTAATATAATAGATACAAATGTAGCATATAGCTATAACTGCAGTATTAAACCGGTGCCACATATAATATAATATGTGATGTTGTAATAATGAATTGGTAATGATCAAGCATTCATTTTTGTATGCTTTGTTCCATTCAGCGTAACCAACGGAGGGAAAACCACCCTCACCAACAGACTGATCAAGAACCTCCCCAACTGTTGTGTGGTACATCAGGATGACTTCTTCAAGGTGAGCCACATACACAGACCTCTGAGGAATGTTGTGTATATAGTCAAACAAAGGGCTCTGAGTAACTTAGTTGGTGGGGTGTTAACACTGTTACAATATACAGTTTTGACGTAGTGAGTAAAAAACAATCTCAGAGCCTTCCATTTAGCCAGAGAGTGTAGCTCTGGTGGAATGTACCGTGGTACATCTTATCAATGTATGTTTCAGCCCCAAGATCAGATTGAAGTTGGTGAAGATGGCTTTAAGCAGTACGATGGTAAGCCTGGGTTTTTATGAGACGGTTTCAGTGTGTATGAGTGCGTTTTTGTGTTGTATGTTTGCTGCTGATGAACATGCTTTTCATTTGTAATCTGCATGTAATATAGACTAAGTTGAACACTGAATATTAATGCTTTTCTTTGCAATTTTCTACACGCTTTTTTTTTTTTTTATTCTCTCTCCTCGCTTTTTAAATTCAGTTCTTGCTGCGCTGGACTTGGACGCCATGATGAGTACGATCTATGCGTGGCTGGACAACCCGGTGAAGTTTGAGAAGTCTCACGGCGTCAATAACACTCTGGATACGGAGATTGTCCCAAAGTCTGACCACAAGGAGGATGAGGAGGAGACTCACATCCTCATTGTGGAGGGCTTTCTGCTTTACACCTACAGGTAAGAATATCTGCTCATTACATCTCTGTTAGTGTTCCTCCCTGTAAACGAAAACAACACCAGTAAGCCGTGACATTAATTGGTCTCTTCCCTTGCAGTCCTTTGATCGACGTGTTGAACCAGCGTTACTTTATTTCCATCCCATACGAAGAATGCAAAAAGAGGAGGTGGTAAGTGTTCAGTGTTCAGACTCTGTTCTTAACTGGTGTTTTGGTGTGTACAGTCCAGTTTGCTGTTTGTTTCCTTTATTACTGTATGTAATCGGCGTTGTGTATCTCTGCAGCTCTAGGAATTACACGGTGCCAGACCCCCCCGGTCTGTTCGATGGCCACGTCTGGCCCATGTATTTGAAACACAAGAACATCATGGAGTCATCAGATGTTGACGTCTGTAAGTGTGGGCGTTTTTGTGTCAATCATTTGTCACGTTTATAAGTGAAGTTTCTCCTGTTCATTTAAATGGATGTTTGCTATTCCAGTGCAACTAGATGGAACCAAGTCAAAGGAACAACTGTTCAACTTTGTCTACGGCGACATCCTGAACAACATCCAGAAGTCTCTTTAACAAACAAAGGTAAGTTAATCGTCTCGCTTCCCTGCAGCAAAATCTTTGTTTTCAAATGTGAGTTTCTTATTGTTTGTTTTCTGTATTACAGGTCATACGATCGGCTAAAAGGAGCATGTACACGGCCTGCAAGCAGAACACCGCATTGCCTTAAGTTTCTACCTGGCAGCTCATTTAGCTGACTGCTATGATTTTTTTTGTAAATGTTTAACTGATGGCATCAAATGCTGGCATGTTTTTATATCTACCATATTTATTGCTTTGTTACAGCCTACACTCCAGAGAGTTGATGGATATGTTCAGAGGATGGTTGCACATATGTCAATAAATGATCCTCCTGTAAACTCTGTGCTCTTCTGGTTATTTTTAAAGAAAATGATGGCTCTTTCACTGAAGCTAGTACAAAATGTGGACCACACACACAACATGAAACAAACGATTAAAGATCTGTGAGGAGTCCTGGCACTTGAGCACATTTGTAAATGTTATATTTCTACACTTGTAGCATCGGGTAGCTGCTAAGTTCAGCACGGGGAGCAGTTGGCTTTCACTATCTTGCTCACAGGCAACAGTTGGTGTGAGTGATAAGTGGAATCACAAGGTTGAACCTCATGTTCTCAGGCTTTGAGCACAGCCCTTATCTATATCCAACCAGACCTGGCTATTTCCCTAGAAGTGTTTCATAAATAAACTTTAAACATTTCCATATACTCTTAATATACAGCTTAAAGTGTTTTTGTCATAGAGAGGATCAGGTCAATGATATAATATTTGGCCAATATGTTAAGTACATCCAGTATACTTATAGTATGTGATTCAATTTTTTTTGTATTTCATTATATTAATAGTGTAGTGGTTGGGGACGTGGTGGCTGTAAACAAGGCCAAGCTGTGCTGAATTTCTGAGATGGAAAGAAACGTCACTGGATGCAAGCACACCATCACTTGGAGGGAAGTTGAAATATGGTGGACAAGCAGATCTAACTCCCACGCCAATCTTTTTTTGGTTTACTTCTGGAGTGGATGTCTTGAGAGCAACAGTTTCATTGGAAAAGGCGTTCATTTATAAAGACTTTTTCCTCCAGCTGCAATAAATATGCTCAACCGTGTTGGACTCTCCATACAGCTGTGGCATACCCGTCTTGTCATGTTCTAATATAATATTTATTTGTCTGTTTATTCCTGTGGTTTAATGTATACATACACCATATGGAGTGAAAAGCTCATTAAAAAAAAAGCTTTTTTCATCAAGTAGCTTTTAACTGAAACAATGTGAATCTCTACCAGCTGCAGTTATGTAATACCATATTATTAGGCACATTAATGTCTCAGTACAGCATTTTCTAAAAAATCTGTAATGGAAAAAGGTTTTCAAAATCTAAATTGAACAGAATGTACGGGTGTGTCAGGCCCCTCTGAGGAAGGGAAATCGCTTTCACACTGGCCTTACTTCACTCTAGTGTAAAAGCACATGTTATGTAACCCTACTATAGACGTGGATGTATGGAAGTAGGTCAGAGCGGTATGTAAGTTAGGGGGAAAAAAACGTCATGGCCTACATACGAGAAGTTGTTTTTTTCCCTATCCTGCAGGGTTCTTACTATATTATATACTCATGTTAGTATAAGAAACTCCAACTGTGCAGCTTGGTGAAATTTAATTTACCTGCCTTTGAGACAATCCATACATAATATGATATTTTGCCTTAAAGGTGCAATATACAAGATTGGGAGCATTTCTATTGCCTCTCAACGCCTCTCAACATGGGGACGGCTGAGTCGGCGGCTTGCAGCTAATGGTGCTAACAGCGCTAACTACAGTAATTAGTGTTTACCTGAGGGGGAACCAGAGCGTGGGGGGCTATATTTCTGCCAAAAGAGCGCAGCACAGAGTGGTGGCCTTGAACTCACCAGTGGGGTGCGCTCACATGCACGAACATGCTAAAGATGACTCAGATTAAAAACACACAGAGGGAGAGCCATTTCATTCACTAATAACTCCACTAAAAACATACTTGTTTGCCGCTGTTTCAATGTTCCGAATCCTGTTTTTTCTTTTCTTCCCACCTTTAAATGTGTTTCCATTTAACGGTTTTCCCACTGCTGTGTCATTCTGGAATAAAACAACCCTTGAATGTTGATATTACGCTGCATGCAGGACAAATGGAGGTCTGACAAAAAAGAACACGTGCCGTATTATTCCCGGAGCACAAAGCAGCTCCCGTGGGTTTTCTCTCGTTCCAGACAGACTGCATGACTGCTGACACACCGCTGTGTCTGCAGCAGGGACCCACATGCACAGCGAGCAGCTCTCTTAAAAAGCACGTTTGTTGAATGGCCTTTTAAGTTATTAAGTGGCGGTTTATAATTGAAGTTTCATTGGCCTATTTATGCATTTCTATCGCCTCAAATGACTCCCCAGTATTCACTCCACCCATTTCCTCTCATTACAACATACATGCTGTGTGTCCTCACACACATAACACTTCTGCCACGAACAATATTCTACCTTATTATATGACATACAGTATATCTCTAATTTGAAGCTTATAGGTTGGATGTAACTTCAGACTTTGGGTTATTGTATGGTCAAATGAATAGATATATGAGAGAGAGAGAGAGAGAGAGAGAGAGAGAGAGAGAGAGAGAGAGAGAGAGAGAGAGAGATCCAATTACAATCCTATACATCTTGGGAATTTGCTGCAGCCTACTTTAGTTTCAAGAAGGACAAACACTAAAATCCTCCACCCATATATGGAATAATACAAATGATTTAGCTCGGATCGAACTTTTCAAGGCAGAAAGTTTCACTCTGTTTTAATTTTTTTGCAGCGTTAAAACTAAATACATCAGTTTGTGAGCTTATAAAAGCAGGTATTCTGTGATCCCACATTCTCGAATGCCTCGATATTTAACAGCAGCTCATAATATGCTTAACTTCTCTGCCAGGAACACTTTAGAGATGGTGTTAATTTCCTCAAATGGTAGCTAACTCCTTAAAAAAAGGGTGTTACTTCACAACGTGTGCAAGCCTGTCAGACTTGAATGTGTGCGATAAGCTGTTATGTAAGTCTGACTGCTGCCGGCTTGGCCTTCCTTTAAAAAAAAAAAAAAAAAAAAAAGACCTCTACGTGTGTAATACTTTACTATGATTTCTCTCCTGTCACACAGCGATGTGATGGACAGGCACGGCTCAAAGTGCGAATGGTGAAACAGTACTTTTTTTATGCTAAAGTGGGTTCTAGTTTGCAGAAACGAGGTTACTGCAAACTCTTTGTCCTCGTATACAATACCCCATGAACAAATAGCACTGTGGTGATAGTGGACATGGTCTTCTGACACCCGTAGTGCTTCTGGACTACAACAAACCCTGCAGTTTTGTAAACCGCCCTGACCGCCACACTGGCACGAGAGTCGCCGTACTGGCTCTTACTGGAGCTTGTTTGTGTTTGTGAGCAAGCGTGCTGTCTGTCCCTTTATGCCGTCTGTCTGCACACTCGTCTCCCCCCGTCTACACACCTCTCCACACAGGGTATCCAAAAAGGCCGAGGAAGCAACAGTCTGCTGCGGTTTACTCAAATAGGCCATATAAACAACGCTATAAATCCTGCCTTCAGGCCTCTAACTCCCTACAGTTAAGATCTGGATTATCACATCTCCACCTCACACAGGTCAGACTGGACTCGGCCTGCAAACCGCTAACCGTCCTGGCAGCAGAGGTGACAG
This sequence comes from Chelidonichthys spinosus, assembly GCA_029853015.1. NCBI lineage: Eukaryota > Metazoa > Chordata > Actinopteri > Perciformes > Triglidae > Chelidonichthys > Chelidonichthys spinosus. The sequence continues at coordinate 27,972,058 of CM056821.1, read as the reverse complement.
CAAATCTGTGAGAGGAACATTTTTCTTCGTCTCGCTCGCAGCTTTCGCAATGTGACACATTTCCTCCCGTGTTTTCCTCTGCTACCAGACCAAAGAAAACAACAAGGACAGGGCACATTCATTTAATCAAACCTTTCCCTCCCACCACAAACACGCTGCACTTCAAAGCCTCCCTTTTTGTCAGCCTACGACTTGTTTCTATATTTACTGCTTTTACTACAGTCTAAGAGGAGCTCATGAATCCAGCCGTGGGTGCCATAAATCCCTTTTGTGACGATTAGGGACGTTGTGAGGAATTGTGCTTTTTGAATATGTGACCCTCTGAAGCCGACACGGCAGAGAGCCGAGCACCTGTGGGGCCTTTCACCCACTGTGGTTGGGCGGCTCTGTCTGTGTTTACACTGAGTGGAACTGGCCCGACCACAGTGCAGACACAACAAGACCTTCTGCAGCACGTACATGGCGTTAGACACTTTAATTGTACACACGTCTGCTGCAGCACAGAGGTGGTGGAAGAAGTATTTAGATCCTTTACTTGAAAATATGCAGTGCATTCTACTGAAATAAAGTTAATAGGGTCAGGTGTACTGAGGTGTTAGGAGGACATATTTTGCTTTTACGTGTGGGTTATTAATATATGTACACACACACACACGCATATATATGTGTGTGTGTCTATTTTGGGATGTACAAATAGACAGAAGCACAATGAACAAACCTTGGATCACATTTCCAGACCTTTATTATCAAGTGCTGTTTCTATGATAGAAGTATTTCCATGTTTTGCCATATCTACATTCATTTGACAGCCGTGGTTAATAGTCATTTTCCAGTTGATGATTTGACATTAACAACATATGATAGGCTAATATAAATACCATAAATCATTTAAGATGGAACCAGTGGTTCTATAGTTGTTGGCAGTTTCACCAAAGAAAGTGTTCAAAGAGGTCATTTTCATATAATATAACAAAAAAAAGCAAAGATTAGAGAAAAGTCAGATAAAACACATTTGGGTAGGACTTTTTTGTTATCTTTTTTTCTCTCCCATTATTCTTCCCACAACTTCTCAGGTTTATCCATTAAAGGGGGCTGGACCATACTGGAGCAAAGATTACATAACTGTATATAAAGTACTTGAAATCACTCCATGCCAAAATTAAGCTGTTTTAACTACTTTATGCATTGTTTACTCATACTATAACAATATGTGGAATAAGTTCATTATGTGGTTTGTGTATGAAATATTTATCTACAAAGGATGTTGTGGAATAAACATAGAATATCTCTCTGAAATGCAGCGGACCATAGAATTAAAACACTGAGGTAAAAATAATCTCTAAACTGTACTTGGGTTAATAATACTTAGTCACTTCCTATCACATCTAAATATATGTAGAATTATTGTTTTGGAAAGATGCGGTGGTTACGTAGTAAACTTTAATGCTTAAATATCTCCTCTGTACCATGTGTTGAGTCACAGAAACCTAATTACTAATGTTCTCCTCGCCCACTTATCCAGACGTGCGTATGTAGAGTTATATAAGACCTGGTTGAGGAGGGAAAGTAACCTCACTCACTGTCACTTTGGTCAGAGACACCACAAGGAGATATGTTTTCCAGAGCCTTCAACCCAAGCTCTTCACATGGTACGCAGCGTGCATGAATAGCCTATTGCCACGCCAACCAAATGGTAAAACCTGAGAGGAAATAATAACATGATGCAATCGTCCTCAGTGTGGGCCCCGAGAGGACCATATCCTGTTTTTGGTGAGTCTGGGTGAGGCCTGGTACCGCCAGTTTGAAGCAGACCACAGCCTCCCACTGCTCACCCGTCTGGATGACTGTTTACTTAGACAGGAAGGCCGTCCGCTACACAACATCATCATCTGCTGGTGCTGCTCCTTGTCTGTCTGCGACTCGCTTGTGGTTTTGGCGAAAGGGGGGGAGGGGCTGTTTTTCCCCCGACAGCCAAGTTTTTAAAACCAGAGACAAGTTAAAACCAAATGCTTGGAGGAGTAGAGCCCAGCCTCGGAAACCACTGCTTCTCTGAGCTGTCTACCTCTGATGCCTCATACTGTATACACCCCCTCCTCCCGGAAAACAGAGCCACATTCAATCAGAAGTAATAACTGATTAACAGCAGATCTTAGTTCAGTTGGTCAAATGTTACAAAGTGTGAAAACTCAGAAAACAAAAGCATGTGGTCTATTAGAATAAAAGTAATTTATAATAATAAAAATTAATATAAAAAATACATTTAAAATAATGATAAATTTAAAGTAACTTTTTTTTCTAATTTATTGTTCATGTTTGTGTACATTGCCTTTGTAAAATCGATGTATTAATGTGTTTATAAAATATAAATATATAAAGCCTTTCTGGGGCCTTTAGCAGATATGACATTTAAATCACCTAGAAATCACTAAAATACAGAGAATAAAGTGAATCTGCTCATTCCATTACTTGTTTCTGGTAAATAAAATATATAAAAATTTCCATATTAACCCCCAAAAAATCATAACTGATACAATAATATTAAACCAGCAAAGATTTCTCTTTTTGTTTTTAGGAATATTTTGCTTCCAATGAGCCAACTTTTCTGACAGACCCAAGAAAAACATATATATATATATATATATATATAATTTTTTTTTTTTGGTCTTCACGTTACACTGACCCAGAAAAATGAAGAAAAAATAACAGCAATCAGTGTTGAAAAAAGGCATCCACATATGGAGCCACTGTATTTAGAAAAAAATGTCAACAACAAATCCCAAAGTCAAGGTACTGAAAAGTATATTCAAAGTGTGGTTTCCACTGCAGTGCCTCACTTTCATCAGGGCGCCCCTCTCCCTGAGCCGGACCCCTTCATGGCCACACTGTGGTGCAGTTTCCGCTCCAACAGGGACGAGGCGGGGGTGGGCCAAGCCATGTTGGTTTTGACTGAGTTTCCTGCTGTAGTAGTAAGTATAAAATTAGAGTTTTATGTGAATAGGTGGGGGAGTGACAGACACGTGGTTGTGTTGGGACAGAGAGGAATGTAGCCTATTTCACTGTCAACAAACGCCTGTTTATACGGCTGGGACGTGATAATGGTGTATAAAATGTGTTTGAAAAGGGACAATGTGTGTTGAAAACACCCGTCTATTGTTTACCAATTCAGGGATAATTTAAGGTTTTATGGGGGGAAAAGCCGAGTTGCGCAAGAGTCTGTCAAGCAACATCAGTGGTGCTCCGTTCTTCCAGCTCGTTTAATTTGGTCAACCATTCACCTGGCGTCCAAAGGTCATCAAGTAATATGGCCCCCAATTAGAAGCATGATGAAAAACATTTGTGATGTAGTTTACATCCTAAGATGTATGGAAGACATGCAGGTTTTCATTAAAAATAATTTTACACGTTAAACTCACATCAGATAGTTCTCTCTGGTTGCAGGTGTGCAAAACTGCATTATCTCAGCCTCCCATGAAGCACCTTTGCCCATCATCGATGGAGCTCTTGTGAGAATAATCCTGATCTGTGCTGACACCTGGTGGACTGAGATGGTTACTGCAATTCATATTGACTGAGGAGACTGAGGAGTGAGGAGGGATCTCCGAGGAAACACAAGTCTTTTAACGACCGACAAACTAGAGGGTTGTTTCATACCGGACTGATAGACAGATAACAAATTCAAGTGTATCACAAGTTTGATATTCATTTTGTTTTCTTATTCACCAGCTAGTTGAACATCTGTGTTAATTATGGGTCTGAACAACAAAGGGACCAGAACTAACTTTCTTCATTTACCTAAAAGATTTCCTATATTGATCTGTTGCTTCCCCATTAACTTTTACAATGGATATAATTCAAGTTTCTCTGTCAGCCAGAAACACTTCTTACATCGGTGATCCTCGTTTCCATCCAGTCGTGTGAAGCTGATCATTTCCAGTGTTCAAAAGACACTATCATCAAATTCTGGATTATATAATGAATTCACAATTAGAATATTATAAATACAGACTCAAATAATGAATGACTAATATAAACACGTTCTGCCAGTAGAAATGGACACAGCATAAATACAGATGGCAGGTTGTTATTCATGTGCAGGCGTTTGTTAAACAGGTTCTCTTATTATAAACATGTGTAGCCATGATAAATACACTACCTTTGGCATTCATCCTCACATGCACTGTAGATGCATAGCCTAGATACTAAAACCAGGAAAATCAAACACTCAAGTCACTTTACAACAAACCAGTTCCTGTTGCTTTATTAATAATTGTACAAACGTCGGGTTTCCAGGCATAAGTAGTGCATAGAAGCCTCTTTAAAGGTCTGTTAAACACATTTACAGCTGTTGTGTATGATGGGGGCAAACGTTTGGTACATATTATCATCCATTCTCACATCACCTGGAGCCCAACAATACAGCCAGATTAGTACAGACCTATTTAAACAACAAACCTGTTTGATAACATTCAACACTAACAGGAAACGACATATATTAACACTTTATCTTTCACAAAAGGATAAAGGCAAACTCAACCTGGCCACTGACAGACCAAAAGTGTCTGAGTCATTTGTTCCTCTCTCAGGGAAGTGCTTGAGTTTCTGTGAGTTATCAGAGGTCGATAGTGGGAAGTACCAGCATTTGATGATTTAGTCCATGTCTTTGGTTAGTGATCTTGGCGATGTCCAACATAAAGGTCTCACACCAGATTTGTTGCACGTTTCCGCCCATTGGCTAAGAATCACATATACTGTCTATCAAGTGAGCCATTTCCCAAAGCATATTATTCTATTCATTTTAATGGGAAGATGTTGTAATGGATTTCTTCTCAATCAAGATGTCTTTTCTTTCAAATTAAAACACATCTTTTCTTCCACCTGCGGTGAAGGTATAAAGACGGTTGAGTGTCATCGTACAAGTGATGAAAGGAGGTTTCAAACAAAGTCACGTCCCTAAAGACGAGCGTGACACATGCAGTCTTTTCAGTAATACTGTTGCAAACAAAGACAATCTCAGTCCCATTTTAACAACTTCAAACCATTAACTCGCAGAAGCTGACCCAAAACATTTAAAATCTATTTCAGTAGGTGGTAAATAGATTACCCTAACCCTAACAAACTGAAGTTGATGTCTAACAATTCCCATTTAAATGGAGGGAAAGAAATCTATAAAACCTTCTTGAGATAGGCAATGAGCTAATATTAAAATACTACGTAGTATTCAGCATGGTGGACTTTGTGTATCAAGTCTGTTTCAAGTACATTTTTATTACAATACTAGAAATGATTGGAAACAATGGCTGCCTGGATCTGGTTGGAACTCTGAGCTGCATTTCGTGTCCCCTCTTTGTGAGTTTGTGATTGTCTCATGTGTTCTGTCAAGATAGAAATGCTCCAAAAACATATCAAAAAGGCCCCAAATCTAAAATACTTTTGCTTTGGAAAATGTTCAGCAGTAACGTAACCAACAGTTGATATGTAATAAATAGGCAGAGGCATGCATAAGCACCTGAATGATACATTAATACAGCAGACACACTCGGGATCCTAAGTTCTTTTCGCAGGTTTGGCAATCAGCTGCCTCTCTCTCTCGAGCTCCTTCTCACGCTGCAGCTCTTTCTCCAGCGCCTCCTTCTGCTTCTGCTGCTGCAGCTTCAAAGATCTTTTCTGAGAGGAAACAAAAGTCAACATTTAATCAGCGTATGAATGATTTGGTTTGTATCTCATCCAGATCAAATCCTGCTCTTTGACTAAACTGATGTCAGCAAAACACTTGAGAAGAGGGGTACCTTTAGTTTAGTAGTTTTTTCGTGGAGCATGATCATCTCTTTCCTTATGTTCACCAGTTTATTGTGGTAAACCTTTGCCTCTGAAAACTAAAAGGCAAAAAAAAAACTGGATTAAAAAGCATTCCCGCTGGCTGGTGTAGAGAGCACAAAGAAGAGCAAACTCAGCACAAATGAGAATTCAGTGCAAACATACCAGCGAGTTGAGGTCCAGTAAGGCGTTACAGTCTCGGAACTTGGTGACTTCTTGGTCCAGTGTGTCTAACAATACCAGCTGATTCTGTCTGGTTGAGACAAAAAAATAAAACAGGAAGAAATCAACGTCACTTTTCTCACTAAGTCAGTGAGTATGTTAAAAGTAATCTACATGTGCTAATCATTCAGACAGTGACAGGATGTTTAAAAGTGTCCTACATAATGTCACATGTCTGTGAAGTTGTCATGGAGTCTATTCTCCTTGAGTGAAAAATGTTTGGAAGGAAGCAGCACATTCCTCTCACTCATCTGATCAAACAGTTAAATGAACCGTGAACTCAAGGTGTTTAACAAATGCTTGTTTACTTGTGTTAAGACTTTTCTGTAGGGAAAGCTTTTATTGTCTTTTTTTTTTTTTTTTTAAGAGGGAAGGAGTTTATCAATTTCACTAATTATATGTAGATTTTGATTACATCCATTGAGAGGGAACATTTGATTAATGCTCTTTGTTTAGGTACAAATGACAACCAATCAGCTCCATTGATGCCACCTGGGTTAAACCAGTGATTCTCCTGGCCACTGGCCAAGGACAGCAGGTAGATAAGCTTATGGAAGACAGTTTACCAGTTGGTCTGTGTTTTTCACAATGGAGTAATAGTGAAATGAAAAACCTAATGAAATAGTTTATGCTTCCTCTTTTAGAGGCTTGTGGGAATACATTTTGTTATCTGTAAAAACCAACGCCTGCATGCTGGTCCATTTTTTCCACTCACACTACCAACTGTTCTAAAGTACAAGTGAACACCATCCTGTTAACCCTGCATTACGTTCAATGGCAGAGGTTATCAGCATTAAAGCAACAGGTCTGCCCAGTTACTGAACACTGTCTGTGTCTGTCTGTTTGTGTGTGAATCACACAGCTGACTGCGTTTCACCCATCAATTAATATATTTGAGAGGAAAGATATGTGTAAGGAATAGTTCTCCACTGCTTCCTTTTTAATCTCCTTGACCCTGGGATACACAGGACCATCCTCAATATTTAAATCATCTTTCAAATATTGACGATACGTGGGACCGTCAATATTTATAAGATGATTTATTAGCAAGTTTGCATTGATAAAAAGCCTCAGTTCAATCAGATTCTCTTCATACATTGGTTGTCTTGTTTTTAATGATTAACCCTTTAAATCATTCCTTGAAAAGAAAAAAAACATGGGAAAAAATCTTACTTTTTAGACTAAATAATCAGAACAACTTCCAGCTGTTGGTGTAAAAAGTATCACTGAGGAAAACACTCACGTGAGCTCTTGGAGGGCTCGTTTAGAGTTCTGTAGCTCCGGTAGGTAGTGAGAGAGTAATCCTTCTGTGAGTTTGTCCACCGCTTCTTTATCAACAAAAACATTCTCCACAGGGCCCGAGCTCTCCACACGCAGCGATTCCTGCTGTACTGACTGGAGATCTGTCAAATATTTAAGTATTCAGTATTGTGTCACACAAGTCCCTTCAGTAGATGTCATGCCATAAAGGAGAGAAGCTAACGATTAGGAAGATTCCCATGTTTATGACAATACAACACTATGTACCTTGGCTAATGTGAGGAATTCATGTTTGTTTGTTTTCAGGCACTTCTGTATTGAATATTTTACACATATATAATCATATAGTTATAATCACATGGCAGTATATCTAAATCCCTGATGCTGCTGCTTTGATATGTATCACTCAGATATGAATGTCCTGCTAACCTATGGCAGTATACAAAAAGTCAAATAGATGCATAAAACAAAATGCATGCATCATGTTTTGACTCTAAACATGGATTGAGTCAAACAGCAACACACAAATAAGTTAGCAGTGATTACAAGTGAATGAGGATGCATTAGCTGCCCACTGACAGACACAAACTGGGACTGATTCATTCAGCTAATCTATACTGATTTGCAACACACACACACACACACACACACACACACACACACACACACACACACACACACACACACACACACACACACACACACACACACACACACACACACACACACACACACACACACACACACACACACACACCACACACACACACACACACACCTTCTCTGTGTGGAGGTTCACTCTGGAGCGAAGGTCCTTCATCCTCCATCTCCTCTACCTCCATGGCAACGACTCTTAGCTGATTTTATAACCTGAAAAAAGAGGTAAACAACAAAGAAAAAACGTCACCAGTTGAACGTTAGCTTATCAGCCCATCGAGCATCTAACCGTTGAGGAAGTCCCTTGGCTAGCTTGCTGAGCTGCTTCACGTGTAACTTACATTGCGAACCAGACAATCTGTCAACCTTTCACCTCACTCAACACCGTCTTACCCGTTTAACTGTCTGTTAATAAACGTAGGCGTGCTAAGTTGAGTTACGTCGCCCCAAAAGCAGAAGAGATAACGGTAAAAATGTGTTTTGTGTTGTTGTATTTGCTGCTGCTGCTGCATCTGGAGGAAGGAAGGAAAAAACCGTCATGTGACTCCTGCGTCATCATGTGACTGTGCGGGCGAAACCAAACTTGCTAATGTTGTTACTTCCGAGTGCGGAGCTTCGACTCTGATGTCGCTACCGCTGTTACCATGAATACGCTCTTTTTTTTTTTAGTTTAAAGGCGAACTAAGTTTGTACAGACGTGAAGGAACATCAACGAGCAACGTCCGGCTACGTTTACTCAACAACCACCACTTTACGAGCGCTGTCTGCCAACTGTCAGGTAAATATTAAGCTAACCTTTACTAGCTAGCTTGTCCCTGAATAGCCTCTTTGGGACTAAAAGTTGTCAGTGACTCAGTGACGTAGTTGGTAGTTGTTGACTCTTTTTCTTCCTGTATTGACGTGAAAGGATGCTATCTGTGGTGGTGTCACTTTAATTCCTTTGTCTCCTCAGGGTGCTGAGATGGAGGAGAGGTGCGAGAGCTCAACCTACAAAACATGTTAATGATTACTCCCGAAGGACAGTAACCTATAGGCAGATCTCACCTGTGGCTATACCTTAATTATAAAAGATGTCAGGTGGGAACTTCTTGTGCAAACTGCGCTCCGCCTTCAGGAGGGAGCGGAGCGACTGGGACCTGAGCGACACGGCGCCCTTCGACTTGAACGACGAGCTGGTGGATGGCGATGAGGCGCCCAAGTTCAACAAGCTGAAGGTGGTGGTCTCCGGGGAGATGTCGGACTACTCCTCCGGAGCCACGTCCAACGGCGTGGCGGTGAACACGCTGGTGGTGGCGGCGGATGATGACGACTCCCTGCTGGACTCGTCGTCCAGCCTGGGCAGCCCGGGGTTAAACATGGACCCCTGCGACAACTGCACCAAGAAGAGGGAGATGGTGAAACACAAGAGGGTGATGAAAAGGCTCGTCATCGCAGCGTTGCTCTATTTCCTATTCATGACTGCTGAAATAGTAGGTAAGCTTGTGCAGAGGGAATCTCCCATGTAAGGCTTTGAGGACACACACAGCCAAGTAATGTCATTTCCTCCTACAATGATCAACAGGGAGAGACATTGGGCCTCATTTATCAAACGAACGTACGACCGAAAACCGTGCGTACGACCATTTCCACGCAAACTTCGGCATTTATCAATTTGGACGTAAGCGGAAGCTGCGATCAGATCTCACGTCAGGTCTGAGCTCGTGTACGCAAATTCGAGTCTGTGGATTTGCGGTGCAGCACAGCAAAATCTGGCGTAAAATAATGAACAAACCTCAGCTGTCATTAAGCATAAGCAGTCACATATTTAGAACAGATCAAAACGGATTATTAAAACGAAAACATTTCTTTTAAAGCCCATGTTTTTACTGATACCTCTTTCAAAAAATTAAACAATGGGATAAATAGCCTAAGATGACAACTAATAATTACACATTAAAATGTGAAAGAATCATAAATACAAGCAGAAATGTGTGTTTGCAAATTAACTAAAGGCAAAAATGTGTAATTGTTTTTGTTTTTGTCCGATGGGTGTGACAGAACTAGAACAAAAATGAAAGCACCTGTTGAGATAATCATCGTTCCACTGTGGTTGGTCAGATGTTTATTCATTCCCCTATTTAAACAGATGCTTTGACAGTTATCAAGTCTTGATGATGGCAGACTTGCTTATTTTGAAGGAACAATACGCGCGTGTCAGACGTGAGCGCGTTTTCAGTGACCGCAGGGATCTCTGTGTCACCTCCACCACTTATGCCACAGATCGACTCCGACCCAATTAAGGAGGCAACTTTTTCCTCCGTCCCCGTCAAGATCAGGCTGGAGTCTGTTTGGCCTCCTCCAGTCTGCCTGATGCTGCGTTTAAACGCAGCAACGCGTTTCTTGGTGGCCAGCTTCATATCCGACCATTTTTTCTTGACCTAAATGTAAAGAATTGTTTTGATCAGTTAGCAGACATAAGCTTTTAGGCTGCGGATGAAAAGATTCATTTAAGTCGTTAGGCATGGGTTAAGTTATTGAGAATTATATTCAAACCTCAGCTGGAGTCCGTTCCTCTGCGGCAACGCTGTTGACTGCCTCCGTTATCTTTTTCCAGACAGCGTTTTTGTGAGCCCCTTTTATGCCACCCTTCAGGCTGCCAAAAAGCACTGTCTTGTTGTGTTCCACCTCCGATGTCAGGATGCCGATCTCCGTGTCAGAAAAGTTTCTTTTCTTACCCATGTTTCGTCTCTCCATGTTTGACCTCAGTGGGCGAGGCCTCCGAAACAGGAATATTTATGGGCGTAACATGTTAATGACGATCGAATTCAGCCGCCGCATTTATCAACGCCCGCTCATTCGTACGCTGAGATTGGTCAGATACGAACGTTTCATAAATCGCACGTGTGTCCTGTCGTAAGACCAAATCTGCGCTCAGATCTGCGCCCGTTTTCACGCAAGATTGATAAATGAGGCCCATTGATTGGTCCTTGCAGTCAATTAAGTTGAGACAATTAACTCCAGTGAACCCTGTAAAGTGAGCAGTGGTTTATAGCTGAGTTAAGATAACTTCCCTTAAAGAAAGCATATTCGCTAACATCATAAATATTTAAGCTTTGGAGGAATGGGACAGAGGTTGCTATTTCACACAGGCTGCATTTTAGTGAGTGTCCTCTCCCCCAATAACGACTATTTGAACAGACACCAAATGTAGTTTTTCCTTTTGAAATAGTTTGGGCTGCAAAAGAAGAAGAATTGAAGGATTTAAAAGTTAGGTTTAGATAGTTTAGTCCCCACACTGTCACATGCCAGGGGAGATTACTGTTGCAACCGTTTCACTCCCCTAATACCTTTCAGTTTTTAATTCACTTTCCAGTCCAGCAAAAAGCGAAAGTGACCCTCGATCATTATTGAACCATAACGGTGCTGTTGCATACGGGCTCTAAATATTTTTTCTTTGTCTCTGCAGCCTGCTCAGTAGTTAGATTGAAAAGTATTTTATAAGGATATATATTTATTATCTTGTGCCCATGAGTTAATTTTGAACTCTAAAAGCGTGTCCTGCTGATTTGCTTGTGCTGAATAATCTTACCTATATTATTGATTTATCTTTATTAAGTACTTTAAAGATTGTTATTTTTTTGTAATCGTTGCATCATACATTTTCTGGTTGAACATTATTAGACCAAAATAAAAAAAACAAACATTAAAATAGCAATGTCACGTCAATAAATAACTTTTTTATGCCCTAGTGGGTGACTGGAACAAAGCTTCTTTTAGTATATTTTAATTGATAGTGTGTGAAAATGTTATGCTCAGAGGGTCAGATTAGATTATAATGGAACACTTATCAATAAAGAATAATACATTTCTGTGTGTGTCGCCTCAAAGACCCTGTCGATGTGTTTTCACTGTCGTGTCAAAATAAAAGCCCTTGCAGAGGCGTTAATTGCGACTTCATGACATTTCCTAAAATTCTGAAGCAACTGCACCAATCATTTATAGACTGAAACCCTGAAATGAATCATACCAAAAAAATGTAAATGTACTTGTCGTTCCACAGCAAAGCCACAAATCTAACCATGTACTTTTCTGTGTGTCTGCATGGAGCCAACACCCATCTAAACTTGTGTTTGTATCTCAAAATCTGTGCAATCCCGCACAAATAGCTTCCAAAAATCTCAGCAATTCCAATTGTCTTTATCTCTCTTTCAGGCGGTTACTTGTCAAACAGCTTAGCCATTATGACCGACGCTGTTCACATGCTAACAGACGTGGTTGGCATTTTGTTTTCTCTGCTGGCCCTCTGGCTCTCCACCAAGCCACCCACAAGGCGATTCACCTTCGGCCTGCATCGTCTCGGTGAGTCTCACAAGCCTTCATACTTCCTCTTTCGCCTTCCCTTTTTTCTTGTCGCCCCCTGTGTATGACGAACGGATACCGTAGGTTTTGATGCAGATGAATCAGGTTGAAAGAAAGCCTGTTCAGCAGTGTTCAAGCAAGATCAGATTCCTGATAGAGATGCAGAATTAACATTTCGTGCCAGTAACTGAAAACATTTAGGTCGCTTATCATTTCAATACACCACTGTGTGTCTTGTGTGCTCTAGTGGAGTTCATCTACAGTACAACTGTTTTTTTTTTTTTGTGCAAATAAAGATGTCTACAAAATACTGATTTATAAATATCCATATCGGTTTATTACTGAACACTCCACACTTGACAAATTGCAGCAATCACTCATGGAGATGAGCAGCAGTTACTTAAATTCAAATGTAGAAACATTTTGAATAACATTGTTAAACACATTTTGTTTAGTATTTTTCTACAACAGTTGCATCCTTCAAAACTTCCCTGTGGGAAGCAGACTCACATATTTGCCTGAGGCAAAACAAAGCAAGTTGAGACAACAACAGTTGTAATGGAAATAAAGACAAATAACTGGAACAGACACAATTGTTATAGCAACCTCTGCATTACAGGAAGTGAGAGGGAAACCGTCGGAAAGAAGGGGGCGTGTCAGCGGGAAGCTGGTTCTGTCGCTGCACGGAAAGCACAGCTTCTGTTGTAGTTTACCATCAGGTTATTTAAAACCCATTCAGACAGGACATGTGCGTTGTACGTTATTGCAATGTATATCTCTGGATCTGGAGAATAGCATGCATTTCGTTATATTTTATCAAGGACTAAATTGAGATTAATAATGGCAGCATTCAGTGTTTTTAAAGCATTATCATTTCTCAGTGAAACAATATTGTCCACTTAAGTCTAATTTGATGGTCACACACGAAAAAGTCAAATAATTTAAATAAATGGAGAATAAAGCAGTGAAGCCCTATGCAAAATAGATTTGAACAGGAACAGCATGTACCAAACAGACTTAGTTCCATATATGTATTTAGTTTGTATCCATATAAAGTGAGGAGTGTGATCATTTAAAGCATGAGAAGTAATTATTATATTTTCACAGATTGGATCATTTAAAATCTTAGATTATATTGTTAAATCCACCTAATCCATCACACCATTTTGGTATCGTTTCCTAAATCAGACGATATTTGAAAGCAGTTTTTTAATCCTTACTTGTAAGATAACCAGTATAAAGTATTCTTAGTTATTTAACCATATTTGTGATTGTGATTTCCTGACCCAGAGGTGGTATCGGCAGTCCTCAGTGTGGTCCTCATCTACATCCTGACAGCCATACTGCTCTATGAGGCAGTTCAGAGGACGGTGCACCAACAATTCGACATTGATGGAGACGTCATGCTCATCACTGCAGCTGTGGGAGTGGCTGTCAACCTCGTGTAAGTCACCATGTATGTAAATGTCTGTTTACACACACTTTTACAAACTGCAGCTACGCAAGACTGCTGAATGTGTCCCTATGGATGTTAGCAAAAATGTAACCATTCAGTCCAAAGTTCTGTCTAAACTGCTATCATAGCGTTAAGTTGATGATCTCAGTGTGTAATGTTTGACTATAGTCGGAAGGTGAATAAGTAAACAGTCATTTACTGCTGTTTCTAAGTCGGGTAAACCATGATTGGATCATATATCAACGTCTACATTAAATCAATAAAAACCTCTTATCTTGTGATTTACAGAATGGGTTTCTTGTTAAACCAAAACGGTCACCTCCACTCTCATGGCCATGGTCACTCTCACGGCCATGGTCACTCTCACGGCTCGGCAGGAGCCTCAAGTTCCCCGTCAGCCGGGTCCAGCCAGCAGCAAGGCAGCCTGGCTGTAAGAGCTGCCTTCATCCACGCTTTGGGAGACCTGGTCCAGAGTGTCGGGGTGCTCATAGCTGCCTACATTGTCCGCTTCAAGGTACCCTGCCTTCTTAAAGAATGGTTGGCCATGAATGTTAGCAAACAGTTTACCTTTAACTTTACTTTGTAGAACCATTAGAAAATGTTGCTTTTAGCCTTTAGTTTAGTGTTGGTGAGAAGTCATTCGACCGTGGTGTCATTCGTTTGTAGCCTTATTTTAGTTGATTTTTACTTTGTACTTCTGACACTTGCATTCATGTTTAGAAAAAGTGGTTTGTGAGGTTTATGTAGCTGAACAAAACATGTATTATAAATGTTTGCCACGGAGCTTATTTTCTGCAATAATCCAAATTCCAGTGAGAAAATCCCTCTGGCTGTTTGGCCTAAAAACAAATACGTCCTCCCTGCAGCACTCTATTGGTGGCTCCTGGTTTGAAATTCTTTCCATACTAGGGACCACTCTTGATTGAAATTACTTGAGACTGTGCTTCAATAAATGTATAAAAATCTATTTGGTTGATCTGATGTAACCCCTCTGACTTCACAGCCGGAGTATAAGCTGGCAGACCCCATCTGTACCTACATCTTCTCCATTCTGGTTCTCTTCACCACATTCCGCATCATACGAGACACATCGGTCATCGTGCTGGAGGGTAAGTCTGGTCCTGCGTCCTCTCAGATTACACTGTTAAGTATTCAGAGTGGTGTAGGTGCATTGATGTGTTGTTGTCATCCTGCTGTGTCAGGTGTTCCCAGGCATCTGGACACTCTGAGAATCAAAGAGGACCTTCTGAAGCTGGAGGACGTCCAATCAGTCGATGAGCTGAATGTTTGGGCATTGACAGCTGACAAGACGGCAGCGCTCGTGCATCTGCAGCTCAGTGAGTGGCAATATAATATCGATACATACAGAGGAACTTATTTACAGTACTTTATTGGGAGTTATACTATAGAATGTATTATTCAGACAGAATAGTATTAGATGCCCATATTTACGTTTACTTTTTAGTTTTCGCACAAAATATATCTTACTTAGAGGTTTTGCAAACCCTTTTAGGTTTAAGTAGATCTGTATATAAAGGTGCTTCAGAACACATCAACAGGTTTTTACCAGACTTTTCCAGTTTTTTTTTATTATCCCTAATTCAGAAATGGTAAAATAGTGATTACAAGTCCATCAAACAGCTTGTTTTTTCTGAACAACAGTCCAAAACTTCTACTACTTCAACTATCATATGAGACAAAGAAAATCTGTAAATCATTCACTGAGGACATTCAATGCATTCAATGTATTATTATATAGCACACGTTGGTCCTTGGTATTTGATACTGATCTTCTTATTGAAATATGAGGCACTTCCAGGAAATGGTTCTCACAGCTCACTGATGTTTGAGTTTGACAGGCTTCAGATGTTTCACAAGAGGGAGCTGTTTGCTTATTTTCAAAGCAGTTCTACACGTGCAACTTGCGTCACCTGTTGGAAATAAAGTAATAGCAGCAGCAGGGACAGTTTAGACAGTGAAATATATATTCAAATGGATTTCTTGTGTTCACAGCGCCCTCTAGCGCCAACAACTGGGAGGACGTGCAGGCAAAGGCCCGCCACCTGCTGCTCCACACCTATGGCCTTACCAGGTGCACAGTGCAGGTGCAGACACACCGGCTGAGGCTGGTGCACAGTTGTACACACTGCCAGCAGTCCAACGCTTAAAGAAAGAGACTCCTTTCCTTGACGGTGCAGTTCATGGAGCCGGGCAGCAGAGAGTGCAGGTACACAGAAGGCCTGGATGTCGCGCCGCCGCCACGGCTCAGTGCCATAGCAGGAAACACATTATACGATATGTAAATGCAAAAAAAAGACTTGTGCCAAAGGACAGTCGGTGGAACAACAGGAGGTGCACATTTCTAATTAGGGGATCACTATAGCCTCCAGGGACCTGGTGCTCTCACGCTCGCAAAGCTTTCTGAGTGGCATTTCAACGCTCAAAGTCTGAGAAGAATGAATAAGAAACTTGCTCTTAATTCACCATCAAAGCCTATTCCAACAAGTCACTTTTTTTTTATTCTACCCTTTGATTTATCACAACTGATGTCTTGTCAATAGGTGTAAAGCTGTAGACTTGGATTTTATTAGTTCACTGAGGATGCCGGCAAATGAAAAGATACCTCGTTGTCATTTGATAGGAGCTGTGGGTCATAATGCATATAAGCTATCCTCACCACTGGCTTGAATGAGGCAAAACACCTCATTGTGTACCTTTAAGTAGACTTTATGCCTCAAATGCATTTGATCATTAATACTCTCCAGCCAAAGGCAGACTTTTCTTTCTACAGACAACTATCGTAGGTCCTTTTGAGCACTCCGAACTCACCAACAGTTTAAATACGCTTTAACATTTAATTGTAGCATGTCTGGCGCGCAACTGACAATCTAAGTGTCACTGACTTTGAAAACAGTTGGACGCTACAGCAGTTGGACGGACGTCAGTATGGTGTCAGTCTCACTTTTACACTCAGCTTTCTTTTCATATCATTAACTGACAGCATAATAACACAGACAGGTTTGTGAATTCTTCAGTATTTAAGAGTTGCTGGCTTTTCAAAGAGAGAGGTGCAAGTTGAAATTTGCCAATAATGGTGTTTATAGTGTTTTTCTCCATCAAGTTTTTTGAGGCTCTGGGGGAGGGGGAGGGGGGGGGTCACCTTCCGATGTCTGGTATTAATCATCAAGGTCAATCAGGAACTGGATCACTGTATTTGAATATAATAAAATATTTAATCTCTTGCATGCATCTCAGTATCTTGTCTTAACACTTTCCATCTTATAGGAAATGTTTAACTGTGATTCTTCACTTATCCACTATTGTTCACAGTCCACCTGAAAGCTTCCGTTCAGATCTGGATAGTTATTTCCCACTGGAACGGTAACTGCACACGTTAAATCAATCAATCAATCCAATCAAATGAGTTCAAAAGAAAAGGTGTGGCCACAGATTACGTTCCTGTCCCTTTTCAACACTAGGTGGGGTACTTCTATAATTATTTGCATGGCCCACATTGATTAGATAGCATACATGCAGTTTGCATTACTCTCCTCTATGTAGCAACTTCAACCCCTTAAAATGATGGTGCACACATGGCAGCGTAACCCCCCCCCAAAATGAGGAATGGTTTATTTTATTTGATATTCCCTATAGAAGTAAGCCCAGTGTGAGAAAGAGTGACTATTTTGATCAGAGGTCACACTTCCTCCACTGTTGAGACAGCCAAAACCACATATGGTTTGTTATTTTCTTGTTCAACCGGACTGCACCCATTTTCACATTGTCGAGTTAAACAATCTATTTTTTTTTATTTGTCCATGCTCGTGGGGCGGTCACTTCCTGGTGGAGTAAAAGGCACAGTAAAGGGTGGAGAATCCTGTTTGGCTGTCAATGAGGCGATAATGTGCTGCCATGTTAGAGAGAGGGTTTGGGTTTCGTTCATTTTCCTTTAGTATTCATTGTAGTTGACTTCCATCTTCTCTCCCCTTGTGTGTTACTCGGTTTGACCAAGCCCGTATATTTTTCAGTCAACACTTTGTTTTGTTGCTCTATTTTTTTATAGGCTTAGTTTATTAAGATCTTGGTTTGTACAGTTTTAATGTCCTTTGGGGCTAAATATAAAAAATATTTTTCTACCAAAACTCCTGTTCTCCTCGTTGCCTCGCTGCTTGGTCTCCGACAACTTATTCTGGTCTTACATCAACCTGATACTGTCCGTGACCCTTGATAGAAAAGAGAATAATAACAACTGCTTAACATGATGAAACTACTATACTATAAAATGTGTTTTTCTTGCATTTTTGGGTGTTTGGCAAATAAAGTCTTCATGATTAAGAAAAATCTATGAAGTATGAAGATTGAAAAGTACATAGATACATGGCTGAAAATGCTCCTTTTGGTCGAGTAAAAAAAACTACTCTAGACAGTATAATATTGTAATGGAGCATACAGTATATCTTCACCATATATTTCACAAACTATTCCCAAAGAACAAGGTAAGTATTCAAAATATAGTTTATTATCGGCAGCATGAGATAACTAGGAGTGTCTCCGTTTCCAGGCAACCAAAGGCAGGCAACTCCTCTGTTTGTATTGGAGCAGAGCCAGTTTACAGGTCACCTGACTGCCATACCTGAGAGTACCTATTCAAATATCAAACCCTCTTCACTCACTGGTGTCCGAACCAGTTAAAGAAATGTGCAGAGCTTACTTTCTGAAAGTGTTTTTGTTGTTAACAGCAATTAAGTGCACCACAAGATGACACATGGGGAATTCCATCACTCAGTTCTCATGCTGAGTGTGTGAAAGCAATACCAGTCTTACTCGCTGGTCACATGGCCTGCGGTGTCATGATGTCTGTGACTGAGTCACGTACACTAATCCCAGCTCTGCACGCTGTATCCTTCCTCTTCACTCATTGTTTCCCTAAATAACTTCTCGGTTGCTCAAAGCTTGAACGGTCAGTTCAGTTCCCTCTCGCCATCCTTACAGTATTTGACGATTCCCTCCGGTGGTGTAGTAAACAGAACTGTTTACAATACAGCCAAAACCATGAAATGTGACTGGGAAACATCCACGTAGTTTCATGTTAATCACATTACAATTGGAGGGAATGTGAATGGAGGCAAAGAGGAAGGAAATGTTTGGTAAATGAGGAACATCCTCGTTGACATATTCATCAAACTGCATGTAAGAGAAAGCAAACAGAGAAAGGGTTTGCTGATAAAAGAGCAACTCATATAGACCAGGAAACAACACACGGCTCTCTGTTCACACCATTTTGTTTAGTGTTTAATAATTCATGGAGATCCTTTCAGATCCAGCGGTCCAGAGCCGTAGTGCCAGACAACTGCAGGAGGGGAGGGTTTCCTGGTGTTCGAGATGGACGTTAAGAGGATTGCTTGTTATGATAAAAACACTGTGGAAGTGCTGAATGCCCACGCAGTCGTAAACTCAGCAGATGAGTCCATTCGCCCAGATAGCAGTGATCACTTTACAGTTGTCCTAGCTGACAATGATTTACCATTTCCTCGTCTGCAAACAACATTCAAACAACGGTGTCTTTTCAATAAAATGTAGATGATTAAAGAATGATGGTGGATTTTCATAGTTCATTATTCTTTTTATTCAATCAACCTAAAGGCAAATTTAGAAGCTTTTCAGGAGTTTACTCACTTGTTATGGGATTATAGACATTTAAAACTAAGATTGCTTTGTCAAGTAAGATTTAACCTACCAATTTTCACATGAGACACACACAGGAATAGCACAGACGGATCGATAGTAATAACATTAATGATGCTTTTCCAGAGGAGCCATTGTTAATGTAGTTACACCTGTGCTCTTTCTGCTATAAGGCAAACAGTCAATGATGATAATCACAACCTGAAATAATAGGCTGCCATTAGGCTTTCTTATTGTGAACAAATCCCAGGGAAAGACTAAACCAACAATGCATTAGTGAGTTTCTCTTTACATTCGGAGGCTCTGCAGCCACAAGCACATGCAGATCTGAAGCTGTGGGTTTACAGGGTTAGGCTACGTGCAGGATTTATTCTCGGCGAGATGCAATAACTTGCTTTTGCACTTCCGTTTTTGTATGTTTAAACAAATGAGATATAAAATGTAAATTAGTGAGCTTTAAACGGCTGGCAGGTGGATTTTGTTGATGCTAAGCTTCACCCTCACACATGGATGCAATGGAACATCATTACTGTTATTCCTGTTAGAAATCAACATTTCTGCCATTTAGCAGCTCTATATGGGACAGAGATTTGGCCTTTTGATAGGATTTGTCAACAAAAAGAAAAATATAGAATATCTACCAACCTCATAGTATAAATTTGCGATGTATTTTTACATTAAAATAGGGCTGCAAATCATTTTCTAACCACATTCAACTTGTTAGCAGTGGATTTATTAGCCTAACAAACCTTTTGGGAGGCAGATGATAGAGGAGATATTAGCTCTTCTGTAACACAAAGAATTTCAGTCTAAAGAAAAGAATATAAAATATTCCTGCATAATATATATTTTTTAAAGTTTTGAGAACAAAAACACTCTGATTAAGGAAGTTTGAGATTTAAAAACAATAATTTATTGACATTGTACCGTACACTACTTATATTACTTCTGAGTTTACATTTTATGTAATATTTCGACACTATTGAACATTCACATTTATTGCAAAAGCAATGAAACACCACAACTTATCCAGTGCAAATGAAGCTCCCTAGCTGCAGTCTGAGTTTTCCCATCACGGCAGCATGATTGAGAAACCCCACCAGTGGAGCAGAAGCATCTCCGCACACTCAGTGTCAAAGCATCCTAGTTTGTGCAGAAAGGATTCTGTTAGACTGATGGGGGAGGAGGGGGGGCATGCAGGCGGTCAAGACTCTGGATCTTTCTAGCAGGTGCATGCCTCCTTTTACTTGGTGAGGCTCTTCACATACTCCAGCTCCTCCACAGGTTTCCACTGCTGATTGATGGTGATGAGCTGCAGCAAAATGACAGAAATACAAAAAATGAGGCTTCACTTAATCCATTTACATTTGGTACATCAACTTAAAGTGACTTGTAACATGAGGAGCCTGTACCAACATAAACATCATTAATCTGGTGCCGCAATGGCAGGCTGGTTCTAATTAGATAAGACCTCTTCCTCAGTGACTCAGCAGATTGTAGCGGCACACTGGAGGTTTGTGCTTGTATTTCAGTGCCAAAAGGAATACAAAAGGGCTTATTAACAACCATCTAAATATTAGAAAATGTGATGTAATGTTAAGATTATTAGAGACTACCTTTTGGGGTTTTGATGGGTCCAGTCTCTCCCATGGTTCAGGGTTTCTGGTCTTATTCAAACTAAAATTAGGGAATGAAATTGTTAAGCATCAACCTGCCAAAGGCTGATGGAAGTCAGATTAAAGTGCAATTGGAAGCACTTCACATAATTAAATACATACAGTGGAATATAATTCTATGAAAATTAGTGGGGAAAGTACAATAACACTCACATAACATCAGGTTTAGTAAATAGAAAGTAAAGAGCAGCTGAGGTTGCTCCTGTTGCAGCAAAAGCCATGAATCCTATCAGAGGGATCAGCTGAAATACACAGCAAAAAAAATATATTTTTAAAATGTGCTTCGTAATACCCTGCATGGGCTACAAATCCAATATCCACACTATAAAAATGTTACATAACAAATATTGATTACTCACCTCCTTTTTCTTTCTTAACATTTGGAAAAATCCAACCATTTTTTCAGATTTCTCAAATACCTAAAAGAGAATAAAACATATTTCCACTTAGCAATGATGCCGAGAGTCTGTTCAGTGAATTGAAGTGAATAAGTCACATATGCTGCCGGGATGGAAGGTCTCACCTGTTGTTGCTGTGAAGTCCTCGATGTCTCTCAGCGCAGCATCCTTTGAGGCCGGCTGATGTAGTCTGGCTGAGAGGTAGTACGAGGTGAAAGGCACGTAGACAGACAGAAATGCACCAGGGGAGTCCCAATTCGTCAACATATTCAATCTACAAGTGATCAATACATTTTCTGGGTGGGCAGCACCCTCTTGTGGCCACATTGTACAACTGTCTGTTTGGTGCTATTGTGTGCAGATCTCATCGATTAAGACATTTTGATTCTTAGTGGGAAAAAAAAATACAGGACACCAAAAAGTCAAGTTTCACTAGTTTATTTTAAACCAATCTTCCTGTAATAATACATTTGACCAACAGAGGACCTGGTCACATGTGATTCGTCATCTGTGAGGTTTTTGATACGATTGGATCTGTTGGGCAGTGAGAGAAGGGCACATTTTGCTGAGGGAACGAAGGAAGTATGTGTGTTTGATTGCAGAAGCCTCCATGTTCTCTTGTAGTGCCAACAGAGCGGCCTGAAAAACAGAAACAGTATTCAGTCATTCAAACTCTACCTGTGTATTTATGTCAACACTTACGACTGGTATAACATATTGTAATTTAGAAATGAGGTCTTCCATTACCTCCTTGCACAGATTCTCCAGGTCAGCTCCGGAGTACAGCTCGGTCTTGGCGGCCAGCTCCTCCAGACACACATCAGCATCCACGGGCATCGACTGTGTACGCACCTTCAGGATGCGAAGACGAGCCTAGACACGCGGATATATGAAGCTAGTTAAACACGAGCAAACTAAAGACACACTGACACAAAAAAGCGCTGTTATCATCTTTTTAAATTGCTTCAAAAGAACATTTTCACAAGATTGCTGTATGTGATCACCATTTTTTCCCTTGAGATAATGGACTTACCTGCTGGTCAGGTGGTGGGACGTAGATGATGTGGTCCAGCCTGCCCGGTCTGAGGAGGGCACTGTCTAAGCAGTCGGGTCTATTTGTGGCAGCTACAACCATCACATCTTTGTTGCATATTTTCTGGCAGTCCGTCTGTCATAGAGCAGAAACCGTTTAAAGCTGTGATGACTGATGAGATGCTGTGTGACGCAATACACAGAGTGACAGCCTCCTATAATATCTGACCTGCTCCTGCATGGGATCCTCCTCCACTCCCTCCGCCTGGAGGATCTTCTCAGTCCCTCTCCTCTCCAGCGTCTTCAGGCCAACCCCGTCCATCTCGTTTAGGAGCACAGACAGGAGGCGTGTCTGTACACTGTTTGGTGTCTGACTGTTTGACCGCGAGCCAATCAGAGAGTCGATCTCATCGAGGAACAGGATGCAGGGAGCACAGGCCCGGGCCTGGCGAAAGAGCTACGCGTGGAGAGACAGGTGTTTACGGATGAAACAGGAGGACACAAACAAAGCAGCCGTTCTCAGGCGTTATTGCTTGTAGACTGTGAAAAGAAAAGCACCTGCGCTAGAGCCTTCTCTGAGTCTCCGACATACGGAGAGTAGAGGTCGGCACCGCCGACGGACAGGAAGGCGCAGTGAGACGAGCTGGCTGCAGCCCTGACGAGCGTCGTCTTTGCACATCCTGGAGGTCCGTAGAGCAGCACGCCACGGGGCCGACACAGGCCCAGACGGACAAACGCCTCGGGGTATAGCATCGGCCACTCTATACTCTATGACGTTTAGATACAAGAAAGGACAGATGGAGGGAAAATCTGAGTATTTAGGTATTTTTCGTCATCAGTAAACATGCTGCAGGTGGCAACGTTTTACATTTACATTGTGTGATTCAACCACTGTTGCTCATTTACCTGTTTTAGTTTGAGTTTGACCTCATCCAGACCTCCGATCTGCTCCCATGACACTGGAGAGAGCTCCGTCCTGCCCAGGCTACTCCGTAGGCAGGAGGGACGCACCGCCTTCAGGGCCTCCTGGAAGTGCTTCATAGACACCGCCTGCTCTCCTGAACCCTGCAGACGACATAACACGGCGATACAAGAAAAACACATTTGAGACAAAAATGTGTGAACTGCAATCATATCTGGATATATCCTGTCAGAAGGAACCACAGGTAGCTCTGGTAGGTAGGTAGCCAAGATGCTTCCCTAGAAGTAATAATAATATATTGGCTTCATTGCTGCATTTACCTTTGAATTTTCCCGTATAGCGTGCATGGCAGCCTCTCTGCACAGAGCGCTGAGGTCTGCCCCTACAAAGCCTGTAGTTCTCTGTGCAAGCTCTGCCATGTCCAGACCGGGACACACAGACATCCTCGCACACAAAACCATCAAGATGGCTTCCCTCTGCTGCAAGGTGGGGGCTCCGATGATAACCTGAAGGAGGGACATGAAAATTTAGAGCCTCAAATATTTATTTTACATGTATAATTCTGTAAAGTGTTATGTATTCTATTATCCGCGCCTCTCTATCGAATCGTCCAGGCCTCCGCAGCGCCGGGTCTAAGCTGTCCGGTCGGTTGGTTGCCCCGACGATGAGGAAGCGATCGGACCGCTTCATCCCGTCCATCAGCGTGAGAACCTGAGCGACCAGGCGGTTCTCTGCTGCCAACGAGCCGGTTCTCCTCGGACACAGAGAATCCAACTCATCCAGGAACAGAACACAGGGACCCTCTTCAGCTGCTGATCGAGCGCTTTCAAACACAGCACGCATCTTCTCCTCGCTCTCCCCCGGCCGTGTTCCCACCACCTGAAATAACGATGAAAAAAACACTATTACACATACTGTGATTGAAAGGGTTTGAACTAAATAATGGAATGCAAACAAATGAAATGAAAGGAAGGCATTAATACCTCGGGCCCTCTGACTACCACCAGGCTGGCTCCCACCTCCCCCACCACTCTGCGGACCAGCAGGGTCTTGCCCACACCCGGGGGCCCCACCAGGAGCACACCTCTGGGACACGACACCCCGAGAGAGCTCAGGGTGCCTGGATAGAGCAGGGGCAGCTGTAGCATCTCTGTCAGGGAGGCGCTCACCTAAAATACAGTAAAAAAAAACAGCAAGCGTCATGTTGTGGTATAACACTCTTAGATGCATACCAATAATCAGTACCGTATATACCTCCTCCAGCCCCCCCAGTGGGACCGGTTGCTTCTCCTGCAGCTGACTCCTGTAGTGCCGGACCGTCTGGATGCCGGCTATCTCCACACCGGTTTTTGAGGTGATGAATCCGGTACTGGCACTATCCAGATTGATGCTTTCAACAACAACATATCTGATCTCTGAATCAAAATCCTCTAGGTTTATCACGAACTTCTCGTGGACGCACGCGCCCCTCAGCATGTCTTTCACGAGCTCGTGAACGAGGCGAGCAGGGGTGCGTTTCTTAAAGTCAACACTCTGGACCACCACGGTTATCTTGACAGCTTTCAGCTTGGGGCAGGGCACGGGTGTGAGGTGAGCCGGGTCCAGGTGGAGGTGGGCGGGCGGGCGAGAGACGAGACTAGGGGAGGAACATTTCAGGTCCATCTGTAGGAAGCCCTCCGCCTGGTCAGGCCGTGGCCATGCGGTGCACAGGCAGCTTCCCCCGGGAACGGACACCAGCAGAGGGGAGCCCAGACTCAGACCGAGCGCTGACATCAAGCCCGGACCCAGCCTGCATCTCTGGGAGCCCCGGTCCGACGGGTCCAATGACAGCAGCCTCAGAGACATTGTCGTCCATCGGCAGCTTCACTGACACTTAAATAAAACAGTCAAGCAGATAATTCTTCATTACAGTCTAGAAATAAGCACACACACTTTAGCTGCAGTCAAAAGTTAGCTAGGCTACATGCTAGCTGTTAGCTTAACTTTTAAGCTAGCTGCAATACTTTTTTAAATTTTATTTTAATAAAACCGGTGAGACAGTTACATACCAGATAAAGTGTGACACTGGTGAACGGTGGCTGAAATGCTACCAGTAGCGGTGCTGAAACAACAGACCGACTAATGTTCAGTTTGTTTACCACATCCATGTGGTTTAAAAGAAGGTGGCCAACCAAAACGTTTCCTGCGTGATGACGAGACCGCTGGATTGTTGAGGTTAGTTTCCGCTTCCCGAATTTGGCTATTATAATGAATATAGAATGGAATAAATCATGTCTGATACATGCAACTTGCATAATCAAATTCCATATATATAAAGCATTATGCACCGTTTTAATGTATAAAAAAGCGAGGAAATATGCATGGTCGTCCTACATTTTCACACTTTTCTCTGGCTCTCTGGCTCCACCCTGTGTCCAGAAAATAAAACAGCAGTAAATCTTAAAAAAAAAAAATTAAACAAACACATTCCTAATTTATTCTAATGTATGTGTGCCTGTGTAACTTTAACACCATTTGTTGTTTTACAGCTGTGTAGGAAGCAAGAAGGAAGATTGCCGGCTCCATGTGCATAGCTTTTCAAGATAAATGTCCCATCGCCTATTTGTGACAAACACGTTAATGCAGCCTTTAATTCGCAGGTAGTCTGGCAGCGGCTGCGGGGAGTTTATCTGCTTCAGGGGTGGTTCATGAGTCACATGGCTTGCTATTTATACATAAATAGTGCAGCAGAGATTTGGAAACTGCGGAAGGTCGTCTGTCTGTGTTCCTGCAAGCGGCAGACAGGAGCATTTTGGGGGGTAGGACGTCTCACTGGTGAACCCGCTGTTGAGGGAAAGTTGCACCTGCTCTTTCTGGGGGGAAAACTGAAAGGCAAGTCTGACGAAAATAACGCAATCAACTAAATCCTTCAAATTGTGAATGAATGGGTAAAAGGTGGAGAATGAAGGACATTGATTGACTTTGTGTAATTCAGTGAATCAATAAATGCAGGGGGAAAAAAGCAAATAGTCAAAAAGAGGTGACACAAATCAAAGCATCAGAGTACTACAAGAATACACACTTAAGTGTTTTTTGGTGATGAAATTTATTGTTATTGTTTTGTAGGCCTTTTTGTCAGTTTGCTTGTGTCAGAAGGTAATGTCTCTGTGTCCCTCTAGCCCCACAACATTTCATCTGCTTCCTCTGCCTTGTTCTGTCTGCTCCTGCTCACAGCAGCCATGCCAGACTTGGCACAGTTTCCCCCCCTGTGCCGTCATAATTCCAGATCTCGCGAACAAGCCCGGAGTGTGTAATCAACCCTGGGCCCTGTTGGTGTGTGGGTGTCCAGCAGAGCTGAGCTGAAATGTCACTTTGCTGTCTGTAGGCCTCGCAGCACAGACCGTGTGACTAGGGGGGGCTCAGGACTACTACTTGTGTGTGGAGGGGTTTATATAATGTGCTTTATTTGACAGTAGATGCAGACGTAGAGTTAACTTACCACCTACCTCTGCTTGTTTGTGTTCAAGAGCTCGAGGGAGTCTCCGGGCGGACTCAGTGGCCATGTCGACCTTCCTGCGCTGCATCTCCAGCTCATCTGTGGTTTTGTTCCAGCGAGGGGCCCATCAGAGGATCCCCACAAGGAGGCATTTCAGGACCTTCCCTGTGTTATGGGACCAAAAGGCCTCCAGAGGTATGAAACATACAGCTCTCTGCTTAACCCTTTTTTTTTAAAATGTTTTTCACAGAGGACAAGTCTGTGTGTGTGTGTGTGTGTGTGTGTGTGTGTACAGGCTTTCACAAGGTTTGGGTTTTCTTCTGTAGCCGAGTTGTGGAGTAAGAGTTCACTCAAGGACACTCTCCCTCTTGACAGAAAAGTGGGGAAAACTCCACAGCAAGTTGTGTCGACGTGTTCCCAAAATAGGGAACAGCCTGTGGCGGAGCAGGCCGTGGCTATGCTCGCTGTAGGAGCTGCTAACATGAGAGAACATACTGTATGAGAGGTCAGTTAAAGGTGACATGTAGAAAGCTCAACTGCAGCCCGGCGGGTAATGTTCACCGACATTTGATTACGGAGTCTAGTCGAACGGGGAACACTAAAGTGTTTTCGTGAGATTTTTGCGAGTCATCGAGTCAGCTTTTTAAGTTTTGAATTTTGAGCGTGTCTGTGTGTGGGAGTGCGGGCCTCCATGTGTGCTGGCTCTGAGCCAATCACCTGCTAATAATGTCTCCATGGCGGCGAGGTCACCATGCCGTGTATGGAGAGAAATGTGTAATCTGACACTGTTCCCGGACGCACAATCTCCACCGTACACGCATGCTCTCCTGTGTTGATGCCCAAAAAGATAAAGCAACAAAAGCTCCTGCTTTTCATGAAGTGATGTTTTTTTTATTTATTTTTAAGAGAGCTTCTAATATGTTATTTTTCATCGAAAGACCTGTTAATGCATTCCGGTGTTTTTTATGTGTGTTCAGGTGTGCTCTACAAGGACCTGGTGGTCGGGGTTCCTAAGGAGACGGTACTGAATGAACGCCGCGTGGCGTTGTCTCCTGCGGGGGTGGAGGCGCTGGTCAAACAGGGCTTCAATGTGCAGGTGGAGAGTGGAGCTGGAGAGGAGTCAAAGTTCTCTGATCAGCAATACAGAGATGCTGGAGCCTCCATCACTGATGTCAATGGGGCCCTCGGCTCAGACTTGGTCCTCAAGGTCCGTACACGCCTACTTTTTGTTTCGCTAATAACAAAATAAATTGTTTGAGTCGACATTTAACTCATATTTCTTCTGTTGTAGGTCCGAGCCCCCAGTTTGAGCGAGGCAGACCTCCTGAAGCCTAACTCCACCTTGGTGAGCTTCATTTATCCGGCGCAGAACCCCGATCTGATGAGGAAGCTGTCGGAGAGGCAGAGCAACGTGCTGGCCATGGACCAGGTGCCCAGGGTCACCATCGCCCAGGGCTACGATGCTCTCAGCTCCATGGCTAACATTGCAGGGTAAAGAGAGAACATTCATGTTGTTCAGGAACGTCCACTTGCAGTAAAGATGACCTGGACATTTGTTTTGTAGGTACAAGGCAGTGGTTTTGGCTGCCAACCACTTTGGCAGGTTCTTTACTGGTCAGATCACAGCTGCAGGAAAAGTACCCCCAGCTAAGGTAATCTACACATTATAGAAGTCAAGGGTCTTCAATAAAAGTGTAGAATTAGAGGGCTGTGTGAGTCCCTTCCTTGTACTATAAAACACATGATTGTCTGGCACACAGGTCCTGGTTATCGGAGGTGGAGTGGCTGGTCTGGCAGCAGCAGGCGCAGCCAAGTCAATGGGAGCCATAGTCCGAGGGTTTGACACCAGGTATGAGATGGAACATTAAGTCTCTCTTTCTGCTGACTGAGTGATGATGATGATGATGACTGTGACAATAACCCGGACCGTGTCTCGACTGTCAGGCCGGCTGCCCTGGAGCAGTTCAAGTCCTTTGGGGCAGAGCCTCTGGAGGTAGACGTCAAGGAGTCCGGCGACGGAATCGGAGGTTATGCCAAAGAGATGTCTAAGGAGTTCATTGAAGCTGAGATGGCCCTTTTCGCCAAGCAGTGCAAAGAGGTCGATATTGTCATCAGCACTGCTCTGATTCCAGGTCAGTCGCACTGGTTCCATCTCCGTCTAGTCATTTCTTTTTAATGTTTTGGTGGTTAAAGCAGCATTTATCCATATTTCTAACTTTATAGAGACTCTGCTGCTCTCATCAATCTTGTTGGCAGCTGTTTCCAGCTACAACACTTAACCACCTGCCCACAGCTGACAGGGTCGGATGGTGAAGATGGAGGAGATTAAAACGAAGCTGAAGAAGAATATTTGGATTCATTTCAAATGAACTGCTAATTCATTAACCATAACAACTCATTGAGCTTGTTTCAATGCTTGTTTTGATGTTTTTCTGCCCCCTTGTGGCCAAAAAATACAGCTTTAACGTGGCTTCACTCGCCTCTGACTCTCCCGTTTCTCAGATTGCAGGATATTATGAACATTTGATGCATCTCATTGCTGTTGCCATGCAGGGAAGCGGGCTCCCATCCTGATCAAGAAGGAGTTTGTGGAGTCCATGAGGGACGGCTCTGTGGTGGTGGATCTGGCTGCAGAGACGGGGGGCAACATCGAGACCACCAAGCCTGGAGAGCTGCACGTTCACAAGGTGAGGAAAGGAGACTTAAGTGAAGAACATTATTAATTCTTTGAAAGCCTCTCTTTGTTATAAAATTGCTCTATTTTTAAATAACTAGGGAGTAACACACATTGGCTACACAGACCTGCCCAGCCGCCTGCCCACCCAGGCCAGCACGCTCTACTCCAACAACATCCTGAAGCTGCTGAAGGCCATCAGCCCCGACAAGGAGTACTTCCACTTTGAGCCCAAAGACGAGTTTGACTATGGAACACTTGACCATGTCATCCGTGGGACTCTGGTTATGAAGGTGGGTTTTTTTTTCTATTTGTTGTAACTGTCTCCTGGCAGCCTCCGTCTCCGCTGGCCTCCCTCCCTCCATCTCAGCATCAGACCCTGTCAAGCTAGCTCTACTGCGCCAAATGAAAAAAAAAAACCCAATCCCGAGTTGGGACTGGCTCATGTTGAATCCCAGCGAGAATGTTATGAACATTTTCAAAATATACTTTTCCAGGAACTTTGGCTTTGATGCATTGTTTATGGCAGAGAAAGCATGCAACCTCAGCCGGGACATATCCGCTTACCAGTTGTTAAACTAACCATTATTTGTGGCTCCTTTTTAAAAAGAGAATTCATCTTTTAAATCTACTGTTAACTGGTTTGTGATTGCTGTTTGTTCAGTGTAATCTCATATGCGGTCCACAAGTTTGTATTTTTGGCCAAATGCAAAGTCTTGATGTCTGCTTCTCACGCATGACTCTGTGATGGTTGTGTGTTCTCACACTGGTCCTCTTCTGTGTTTTCCGATGCTTCCAGGACGGCAGGGATATTTTCCCAGCCCCCCTCCCCAAAACGGTCCCCCCAGCCCCGGTGAAACAGAAAACCGTGGCAGAGTTGGCGGCTGAGAAGGTGGCAGAGGTCTCTCCCTTCAACCGCACCATGACCTCTGCCGGCGCCTACACTGCAGGTCAGACACGGATACACACAAACAACAACAGAAATATGCAAACTACTAGACTTTTGGCAGAATTTCATGTGCTAGAAAGGAATTTGTTAACAACAATTCTGGGGGAAATCTTATTTAAATTTAACGATGCAATCAAAGGACTGGCAAAATACTGGTAATAAAATTACTTAACTTTAGTTTGTTTTTGCTCAAAGTTGTTAAAAAATATTTTCTTAATCTGATGTTACATTTTGAAACCCCCCCCCTTTTTCTTACATGTCCACATGGGCCTTGGGAAATTATTTTCACTGATTTATTAACCAAAGATGAACTGAATATATTTTCTTGTTTATTGCAAAGAGCACTGAGATCACCTTCACGGGACTTTTTGAATGGAGACACTCCTTTTTATAATTGAGCATAATGGGACAACATTCAGTTCTTTTGAAGTCTCACAGAAACTATGAATCATCACACTTGCATAATATAGTTATGGAAATGGAAGTGTTATTTTTTTTCCTATTTAATCATTCCATTGCTTTAATAGCTGCATATATTTTCCATGACATCACTATGGAAAGAACTTTACACACGTGTTCTTCTCTCTCGTAGGTGTGTCCACCTGTCTGGCTCTGGGCATCATTTCCCCCAACGCCGCCTTCACCCAGATGGTCACCACCTTTGGCTTGAGTGGGATTGTTGGATACCACACGGTGTGGGGCGTGACCCCCGCTCTGCACTCGCCCCTCATGTCCGTCACCAACGCCATCTCAGGTCAGGAGTCAATATGAGAGATAAATATGGCCAAATACAGAAATAGGTGTTTTTGTTTTGTTTTTTTATCTTTTGGTCTGTCCTCTCTGATAGGTCTGACAGCTGTTGGAGGTCTGGTGCTGATGGGTGGAGGTCTCGCACCCTCCAGCCTGCCCGAGGGTCTTGCTCTTGCTGCTGCGTTTGTTTCCTCCATCAATATCGCCGGTCTGACATTCATCACTCAAACAGAGAACAGCATTCATTGTCTGCCCAATCACATGAGAAGCATCTTAATTTCTCTGCTGTTGTTTACATGCAGGCGGTTTCCTGATCACCAAGAGGATGTTGGACATGTTCAAGCGTCCCACTGACCCGCCGGAGTACAACTACCTGTACATGCTGCCGGGGGGCGCGTTTATTGGGGGATATGGAGCCTCGGTGGCTGCTGGATACAACATTGAGCAGGTCACAGGATAGATATCCCTCATTACACACGCATTTGTTCTCATTAAAGGATACACATGTAGCTTATATTCTCCCTCCAAAGCTACTCCCAAAATTCTCATAATGAATGTAAACAACAGACATGGCTGTTTTTTTTGTCATTTGATTTATTGATTGCTGTCGAGATGTTAAGAGAATTTCAACAAATATAACAAAAAAATGTTTTTGGGGAACGTTTCCAAACCTAGCTTTGAGTGGAGAAAGAAAACGAAATGATTTCCAGAGTATGTGTTACTCAAGACGACTGTGGTTGTGTTCCTAGTGAATGTTTAGTTTGCTGGTAATTTTATTTCAGGAGCATTCGTTAAGACTATAAAATGTCCGATGCAATTCAATTCAATTCAATTTTATTTATAGTGTCAAATCACAACAGAGTCATCTCAGGACACTTAACACATTGAGCAGGACTAGAATACGCTCAAAATTTCAAGAGTCAACACAATTTCAAAGTCCCAACATCACCCAGGGGCAAGCGTTACAGCGACAGTGGCGAGAAAAAACTGCCTTAATAGGCTTTTAGGCAGAAATCTCGTGCAGCCCAGGCCCTTGGGTTCCAACTGCATTTGGTGTTGGTAGTATGGTAGTAGTAGCATTAACAGTAGTGGTGGTATTAACAAAAGCAATAGTATCAACAGTAGTAGTCCATGGCAGCAGGCACAGCCACGCCATGCAGTTTCCCACAGTCCACGGTGACGTCTTATTTTAAAGAGATAGATATTCAAGTTTAATTTAAAAGAAAAGAATGACTTAAACTATGACAAACAAAATTGTTGATCAATATTGTTGTTATTTTTATCGATTTAATCAACAATAATTTCAGTATTTTTTTCTTTATTCCGACTGTTTGTGTAATCGTGATTAAGCGCTACACAAAGAAGCCTGACTTGTGTTTATTTATTTCCCCTCAGATGATGTACTTGGGCTCCGGCCTGTGTTGTGTCGGTGCGCTGGCGGGCCTCTCTGCTCAGGGCACCAGTCGCTTGGGGAACATTCTGGGCATGATGGGAGTGGCGGGGGGCATCGCCGCCACCCTCGGCTCCCTCAAACCCTCACCAGAGCTGCTGTCTCAGATGTCTCTGGCCATGGCCACTGGGGGAACCCTGGGTAGGTAGCATCCTTCCTTCTTTCAGAGGAGATGCACACGATGTCGTGATCACAGATATTTCTTGGCTGATTATCGTCAATTACAGAACAGATATTGTTGTTTACTATCTAAAACCCAGAGGAAGCGTGCTAACTAACGAGTTTAAGTCTCCATTTAAAAAGAAACTAAATAAATAAAGCTCAGGGATGGCTCTTTTTATTTTTTTTTCAAGCAGTTTGTTTGGGAAAAACTACAAGACCACCATGAGTTGCATGTTATTAACGTTGCATGCGACCTCTCCGGTCTTTGAAGAGTGTGAATTCTTTATTTACTTTGCTAATTCATAACAGAGCATCAATCATCCTGTCCAGATACAAAGAAAAGTGGGTTTCGTCATCGTGTGAATGTTGTACATGTTGTTAGTCATTTTACAAAAGCAGGACGATAAATGATGTTTTAATCAACACACACACACAAACACACACAGCGGAGCACGAGGGTTCACTCAGTGTTAAATTAGTGACCCTATGTTTTGAAGAAAACACACTTATATACTTAACTCAGGACTCATTAGAATGGCTTTGAAGATCAGTGTGTGTGTGTGTGTGTGTCTGGGGCCAAGTTACTGAAAGCAGGTGTTTGCCCTTTAACCGTTTGCAATTTTCTTTTCTTTTTCTTTTTTCAAAACCTAATATTTTCTCGGACTCAAAGGTTTCCAACGCCACGAGAAGTCTGGAGCTCCACCGAGCCAGATACAAACCGTTGCATCTTGCAGAGATTTATTGGTCTCTATAATTTGTCGGGTCTTCTCATCTCAGGTCTGACCATTGCCAAGCGTATTGAAATCTCAGACTTGCCGCAGCTGGTGGCGGCCTTCCACAGCCTCGTGGGGCTGGCGGCCGTTCTCACCTGCGTTGCCGAGTTCATGATCGAGTTCCCTCACCTGGACACTCACCCGGCCGCCGGTGTGCTCAAGACCGTGGCGTATATGGGCACCTACATCGGGGGCGTCACCTTCAGTGGCTCACTGGTGGCCTACGGCAAGCTTCAAGGTAAAACACAGTATATATAAGTGTATAGATATTGTGCACATGTTTTAAAGTCCTTTTATGAGTCTGATCGTTCTTCATTTGACACAGACACACTAATATCTGTATAAACAGACTGAGCTTTGCGTCCTCTGGCGCTGATTGTCTCTTTCATCTAGTTAAAGCCAAAGATCCTCTAGCAAATCCAGGCCTGGAAGTGGGGGAGGGCGGGGGTATTTGTCAGCAGTCACTAATTTTCATTGCAGTACGGCTGATCAAGAGGAACACATAAGAAGCTTTCTGGTAATTTGTTATGAGTAGAGGCTGCATGGCTGCGGTTGGCGGAGGGCGGCTGCCTGATTTGTGGACTCTTAGACGGCTGATTAGAGGCCGCCACAGACGAGCCTGACGGTTTAAAGAAACTCGACACCGCTTCGGAAAAAAATGTGTTTATATGTTTTATCGTGTCAAATAATTTCCCCTTTACAAAAGAGTGAAAATCATTTCTGGCATCTCTGAATATGTTTTGTTTTTAAAATGTTTTTGGTCGCAGGCGTCCTGAACTCAGCCCCCCTGCTGTTGCCGGGACGACACATGTTGAACGCCGGTCTGATGGCGGCGTCGATGGGAGGCATGGTACCCTTTATGCTCAGTACCAGCTACGGCACTGGCATGGGGTGTCTAGTGGGAGTGTCTGGGCTTTCCACTATTATGGTGAGTGTTAACGATTTAACCAAGCTGAGAACAGGTGGTGGGGAAAACAACATTAAGAATAACTGTAAAACTGATGTGCAAAAATGAATTTTTTCCATTCAGAGCCACTGTTTTGGAAGATGCTTTTAGTTACACAAATTAAATTATAAATTTACTTGAAACAAAAAAAGCATGTTAATTTTTGGCTGTTATGAAATATTACTGCATCTCAAACAAGGTGGTTTTGACTTGAATCAACTCTTGTTTTTAATTCTGTACAACTTCTCCAACCTCCCCTTAGGGTGTCACCCTGACAGCAGCCATCGGGGGCGCCGACATGCCCGTGGTCATCACCGTGTTGAACAGCTACTCTGGATGGGCTCTGTGTGCTGAAGGCTTCTTGCTAGAAAACAACCTGATGACGATTGTCGGAGCTCTGATCGGCTCCTCCGGTGCCATACTCTCCTACATCATGTGTGTGGTGAGTAGACGCACAGCAACACGCGTGAACTTGCACAGTGTACTCGGCCTCGATTACCCGAGTTATCGTCCTCTTCGTCTCCCAGGCTATGAACCGCTCCCTGCCCAATGTGATCCTGGGGGGGTACGGCACCACATCCACAGCGGGCGGTAAGCCCATGGAGATCGTTGGAACTCACACGGAGGTCAACGTGGACCAGACCATTGACATCATCAAAGAGGCCAACAACATCATCATCACACCAGGTACACGCGCAAAACATTTATGAGTCCACGGGGTATTTACAAGGAATTTTCAACTTTAAAAATGAACAAATTGCCTCACGTGCCAAGGGTTGGTTAAAAAACTAAACCACAATCGATGTTGGAAGGAACCAGGAGATGGAAGCCAACAATACTATTTGCACCAGCCGTTATAGCCGGTTAACAAAGTGACCAAGGATTTCATATTTTTCTTTGTCTTTTCCCAAAAAAATGGTACAGCATTTTGTATGTTAAGTGTGCTCTGCTGATTTAGCACTACACTCTTATTACACTGTAAAACAAACGACGAATCAGAGATCTGTACAACCCACAATGCAACTAGACGAGGGGCAATTAAAACGTGCAGATTCAAATGTCTTAATGCGAGCAGCAGGCAAAGATTGGTGAGATACAGATGTCTGGCAAACGTTTTAAGTCTAACACCACTCCACACCAACACGTTTTTACAAGTTCTTAACAAGTCCTCAGACCCGACCGGCACTGACATCCCTTGAGGAGGAAATTTTAACAGATTTCATGCAGCTCCCCGTGGAGCGACAGACGGTTCTCGTCCAGCTTTTTTCACGTATGCATTAGAACTCTATGAGCCCTGTGGTTGTGGTAGTGTGTAAACGTGGTAGAGTTTTCCTTCAACGTAATACCAGGGTGTTTTTAAACGATGCTTACATATTGGTGCAGCAGTGAAAGCTTCTCTCCACCAGCACACAGTGTCGGCACTCCTGAAAAAGAACAGAGCCTTCAGGAGAGACGGGTGTAGAAAGATGTTTGGGTTGACATCAGAGGCTGAGGTGGAGCACAACTTTGATATCAGATTCTCTCATCGCTCAGCAGAATGGATCCTCTGTTCCAGCTGCAGCTTTTCAATAATATTTCTCATCTGATGGACTTCACATGACATAAAGAGGCCGTGTCTGACCGATCTGCCAAAATGGGGATTAAAAAAAACAAAAAAACTTGCAGCAGATCGGGGAGGGCTAGAAGCGTTCGCAAATCGTTTGAAAGTGGTCGGGATCTCGGGCTTGTTGATGTGATAATAATTAATAAATCAGAATATCTGAAGCATGGCGACCACAGGAGGGAGCAGTTTGTCCACAAATGATCCCACATCCAGTCAAACTCTCCAAGTAAATAAGAGTGAGTTGGTACATGTTTGTCAGCAGTAAGAGTAGTGGATGATGGATCGGATATGAGTGTGAGATGGAAAACACATCCTGATTTATTAAATGGAAAGAGCCAGACAACTGAGTAGTTGTTGAATGACCTGAGAGGAACCACTCTAAATATCTTAGATACTTGGATTGCTGTTGTTTTCCCAGTGGCTCCAAACCAATGCAAAGACAGCTGTGTGGTCCAACATGCTGGTTTGATTAGAGACAACGGTGAAAAGTTATAAGAGCTCAATAGTCTAGGCTCAAGATTTCTCCATGCATTGTGAACAACAAAGCATGGCAGTGAGGAAACTGGAGGCTCTAGTTGTCTGGGGAATTAGAAGATGTGGGCGACAGACTTAAAAAGAAAAAAACTGGATAGGGGGTAATGTTGAACTCTACAAGGTACCTGACCGTTGGGGTTAAAAACGGGTTCAGCAGACACGGGGAAAGGAGTTCTTTGCACGCAGGGTACCCAAGTGCACACCACACATTTGAAACTTTTCAGAAGAAAAAATGTCTCTCAGACCAATGAACCGCTAGGATATAATACAAAGAGACTTGTGGTGGATGAGGACAGGGAGAGGATGACAAAAAGAATGAAGAGCGGTGGAAATGACTACATTTGTTGTTGTCGAACTCTAACCCCTGCTGGATTTCTGTGCTTTCATATAAAAATAAACAATAACTGTGCCAAATGTCACATATTCCAATAGGAACATAAACAAAAGCATGAAAAAGAAATGCTATCTGTTAATATTTAGGCGGCTGCCTGTTCATTCTCTGTGTTCTTGTGATCAGGTTGGGGACTGTGTGCAGCAAAAGCCCAGTACCCGATCGCAGACATGGTGAAGATGCTGAAGGAACAGGGCAAGAATGTCAGGTGACTGTCTGCTCTCACACTCTTCATCTACTTTTTAGATGATAATAAATATTTTATGTAAAAAAAAAAAAAAAATGATGTTGTGCATCAATTTAAAGATGTATGCAATTTCTTTGTCTTTTAGAAAAGATAGTAATGGTAAGACATCCACCCATCATCAATCTGCAACCTTTAGCGATATGTGAATTTGTTTGTAAAGCAGCAGATGCATTTAAACTTGTTGCACCAGGAGAGCAAGGCATCATTGATCGGGGAGTAGTCACTTTTCAGTGCGGATTAATAAGTGTGATATTTTGCATCCCCAACAGATTTGGTATCCACCCAGTGGCTGGTCGTATGCCCGGCCAGCTGAACGTCCTCTTGGCTGAGGCTGGTGTTCCCTATGATGTGGTCCTGGAAATGGATGAGATCAATGAAGACTTTCCAGGTAGTTATTTTTTTTTTTTTGCTGTTGGCATATTTGCTTTTACATAGCTGTCACATTGGCAGGAAGGTGTCAGGTAATAAGATTGGATTAATTATGAGTAATAATCTTCTCTTTCATCTGCACTCGGAGCAGCCTCGTGTTGCGTCTTGATATTTCGACGTGCCTTGTTATTAGGGCAACAGTCTTGTTTTCTTAGCAACCAGGCCCGCTGACTGAGACACATGGTTCTGTTTATGAGAGGGGGAAGATAAGTGTGGTGCAGCGGAACCCAATCACATTAGTGAGGACAATTGCAGTGCATTTCAGCAGCGGTTCGTCTGTGTTGTGTATAAATATGTGACTGTCTGTGGCCCACAGAGACCGACTTGACACTGGTCATTGGAGCCAACGACACAGTGAATTCTGCAGCACAAGAGGATCCCAACTCCATAATTGCTGGCATGCCTGTTCTGGAGGTGTGGAAGTCCAAACAGGTAGGTCTACATTTCTTTAATTACCCGTGATACGTATAGCTGCACCAACAATGTAACTTTAACTGTGTGCTATAAAAATAATAATAATAAACTTAAACTTTTACTCCAGGTCATAGTGATGAAGCGTACCTTGGGCGTGGGCTACGCTGCAGTAGATAACCCCATTTTCTACAAACCCAACACGTCGATGTTGCTGGGAGATGCCAAGAAGACATGTGACAGCCTGCAAGGCAAGATCAGAGAGACCTTCTACTAGTGACCCCCCCCAGTAGCTTACCATCATGGACACTAGTTCTCAAGTAGAAGCAGATTGCCAGATACTGTATTTCCAGCATTGGCTTTCAGGATATATGTAACAGATTTATTGGGTCTGAATAAAATGTGATTCTATTACAAAGATGCCCGAGCGTCACAAGATGAATAACCCTGTACTGATTTGTAAATAAAAATATTTAAATGTATCTCAAATCCATTTCCTCACAGATTATGTGTCCCAGGTTATTTCCTGTTGCAGTATATGTGAATGACATGTTGCCGAGCAACGTAATTCCGTTGAAACCCGCTAAAACTGAGCATTTCAGAAGGAGGCCGAGTACAGGTTTAATCAGACAGGTGGTATGACAGTATGACCCTACAATGTGCAGAAAGTCTTGCGTCAAAATAAAATGCTAACTTTCAACATTTTGAATTAAAGAAATAGACGTTTTAAGTTCTGTCACTTACCATATTTTAAGAAATGTTTCCAGTTTGTTGCAACTGTAAGATTCTAATTTCAGCGCAATACGTGTAGGTCTTGTGTATCAAATACAACTTATTCATGTTTGGCAAATATGTGTTTTATTGCATATTTTTATACAAATGGTATCCCTTACAAAATAAAATATCACGCAGCCATAAAATAACATCAATCATACAAGGGCTTGCAAGTGAATCTGCTCTTCAGCTACTGTTCGTAAATCTTTTTTTCTCTTGCCGATGTCGGTTTTTCCTCAGCATTTTCCAGCAAGTGTCTTGGCTTTGTTGACAACTGAGTGCAGGTAGGAGTAGAAGAAGAGAAGGTTATCATATTCTCCATTGTACTCCTGAGCAAGGCAAAGCTCATGGAAGTCCTTGAGGAAATAATAAATAGCCTCGATGGTAGCAAGGTAGGTGTCTGGTTTGCCCTTCTGCCGGCGCCAGAAGCATGTTTTCCTCATCTTCAACTCCACCTGGAGCAAATCTGGAGGACAACACGTGTCAGTCAGAGTGCACAAGAACACAGCGTGAGATCATGTTAAACAGTGTCGCGGGTGAAGTAAATTTACCCCTAGTAATCACCAGCAGTCAGAGCTCTTTAAAAGCTGCACAAATGCAATCTTTCATGATTACCTTGCAGTCTCTCATCTGTGCTGATCTTGTTGGTCTGGTTCCATGTGCTGTCAATGAAGACCACCCTCTGGAGGGGATACACCCTTGACTCCGTGCCCTCTGCTTCATCTGAGCTCCCCGACTCCGGTTTCTCTGCAGTGTGTGGGGCGCCTCCGACGTCCTCACTTTTCAGCCTCTTTATGCAGGGTTCATCAGAGGAGCTGTGTGACCTGCTGTCTGTCATGTCATGCAAACACTGCATCATGTCTTGAACCGAGACCGCCTCTGGACCTGGGAACACCAACACCACCTGGAGAGAGCAGAGAGACAACACAGATTCAGAGTGCATCATCATACAAACCAACACTAAAGGACTCTTGTAGAGACTATGTTGTCTCTACAATGTAGTGATTTATATATGCTTTATTTAGAAAGCACTGAAAGGGAGTCATTTGAGCATGATATCATTCAATTGAGGAAAATAATTGAGAAAACAAGAAGAAAAAATTAAAGTTGAAAACTGTCAAATACTTATTATTTGCAGACATACATTGAACAGCTTCAAAGAAACTCAACAGTAAAATAAAGTGTGAATCTTATACTCAATTATCTCATGATGAAAAACAACTAACCTTGTCCTTTTCATAGTCAGGTATGCAGGGGTAAGTGTATATGGTGACGTCACTGGGTGCAAGGATCTTGGCATGGATTGCGGTGCTCTTGCCATCTGTCTCATTGGGATGCTTGATGATGTCTATCTTCACAGGAAGCTGAGTGCAGCATACAGTATGTAGAGGGCAGTTAGATTTTGTTCCATGACATGACTGAACATTTTCCACCACATTAGGATACCACCATTACAGCACGTCCATACTGTAGTTGAAGGCCTCTCTTAAAAGAACAATCAAGAAAGTCCTGAACTCTTACTGACCTTGATTAAAGGGATTTCTTGCAGGCTGACACCCAGTAATGAGCAGCATGTGTAGCAGAAGAACATCCTTGATCCCCCACATTTAGAGCATTTCAACCTGCCCCTATCTTGCGCCTTTTCCAGCACTGCATGTGATGCCAATTTTAGACCTTGGAGAGGCTGCTTGGCAAGCTCACAAGTGTCTGATGAATCACTAGAGACTGTTGTTTTGTCACGGCAACTTGGATGGAGACGCTGGTCTTGATCCAGGGTGCTCATGCTTGCACTTTAAATGTTGACAGACCAGTGCGTCAGTACGTGGGCCCCTGCATTCATAGCTGACCAAGAATGACAAAACAAACGATGAAAATATTGGCAGACAGGAATAATCCAACATAACTTTAAAGGTGAGGGGTGCAATAACGTGGAAAAGCCATTATCAAGCCAGTGGTTGTGATTTAAAAGGTTATACAGGAGTATTTAGAGTAGACAAATAAGTGCAATTGTGCTGGGGTATTGGGACTATTAATATATAATTAATAGTGTGAGGAGCTAGTGCAAGTTAAATGCTGTGTTTATCGCTCATATCACAAGCTTTCTGTCTGTACTTCAACTCTGAAACGAGCTGCCTGATGGATTAAGGGAAATGATTATTTTCTTTGAATAACCTTAAAGAAAGGCTGTCTTCTAATTGGATTTTAACTGTTTCAATATGTGTGTATGTATGATTATTCCTATTGTATATTTAAACTGATTTTTTTTTTAATTATGGTTGCTCTTTTGTTCCCTATACAAATATGTATTGCCTTTTCGTTTGGCATTTTCCACATTTCAGTTTTCATACTTGAATTGTATAGTATACATATCTTTCTTTTGACATTTTATTATTATTTCTGACCTTATTTGCTGGCTCAATAATGCTGTCTGCTTATAACCAGAATAACTGCATTAAGATCGTTTCGGACATCCCATTCACCCATTCCTAGTTTAAACATGAAATCATCAACATTCACGCTGAAACTATGGTCACTTCATGAGCCGTCATTGAGTCAAAACACAGATGATGTATGATTTTGTCAGTGGTGTGATAACAGCAGGGACGTATTGCATTAGAGCATTAAACGAGGACCCGTTCATTAGCTAAAAGCACTTTAAACACGTCACAAAGTCAGTGGAAATGATGAACTGACAAAGCTAGCAACGAGTAACTAGCATTTAAGTTACACAGCTACAACTGCGTAATTAACGTTTGAGAGTTTCAAGAGCACGTTATGCAGTTACCTGATGCATGCTAGTGCGGCTAGCTTGTGTCAGCGAGCTCAACGTCTGTAGCTCCCGGCCACTAGCTAACATAAATCACCGTGGCTAGTTAGGTTAGCTTATACCAAAGACCAAAAATACAACCGACGTTGGTGTCGTTAAGTTGGGTTGCAATCGAAACGCAAGTCCACCTGCTAAACAAGTCAATCACGATACAAAAAAGATGTGTCCAGCGGTACGTAGTTCCGCGTGTCTTCTTCTACACCGGAAATGCAGTTCCGTGTACAGGAAAGAGCGCTTTACGTACCGCTGCTAAGCACCGAGTTGTGCTGTGTAGGTTGGGTAGAGACCTGAAGGTGGTGGACGGCGAGACGAAGGAAGATAACGTTACTAACTAAAAATACGAGGAAGAACCTCGAACATTTAAAAGATGGCTGACGTTGTAATGTACAGTTAAACGGAGGACTATGGGTTAGCAAGTTAAATACATCCAGCCGTTTAAGCTAGGTTGGGTGTTGGGTCAACTTTAACATCATTAGAGAAAGCGTTGACAAACTAACCATCGGTGAACTGAACTTCATCATGTAACTTCAATCATGTAAACGTTACCGCAAAGTTTGGTTAACCTTACTATCAAGAACACATTTTGCAACAAATGCATGTTTTCTTATTAATATGAAGGGAAAAAACATTCATATTTCATCAAAGTAAGCTAAAAAAAAAGCATATTAAATTACATTTACAGTAAATGCAATTCTTCTGTTGTTTATAAAATTGATTTATTTATTATTTCTTTCTTCAAATAATTAGAAACAGAGTTTTTAATTAATTTTGCTGACACATTTAGTTTCTTTTATATAAACAAATCAACAACAGGCTAAAAAAACTTACAATGATAATATGAATTCAAATTATTATTATTGATGTCAAATGAAATGGTATGAAAATGAATATTGATGTCAAATGAAATGGCAATCCACTGTTCTTATGATTTGTTTTCATTCTAGTCTAATCTCCGGGACTCATTAAAGTCATGTTGAATTAGTGAAATTCTAGTTTCTCAGATAATACTTCCCCAGTTAATTCATGGGAAAACTAGGATTGAAATATGAATATGCATTTGACCCGCCCTAAACCAGATGTGCTGTAAAACAGACTGTTTTATGTCAGATTCAGAGATACCTGCTGTCACACTTTTTTTTTTATGAAACCGACAATCGCATGCAGACTTGCATGGCAAACAGTTGTGCATCGAATGAGATCTTCCAGTGTCTGTGATATTAAGTAGAAATCTGCCAAATGTGTTCTGTGTGCCAGGTTGCTTTGAAAATCAATGCAGTAAAACATTTATGATTATTTCTAACAACTATCCTGACCAGCAACATTACTCATATTGTTCACACCATGCTTACCTGTCATAAAGACCTCATTTCGTGGTCCTTCTTCCACAGGTTAAAGAGAATTTAGCAAATATAGACATGATTCTCTCATTATGCATCACACTGTCTTTATGCTCTGTGTTACCTTTGTCACAAAGTTGGACACAACAATATCATGGTTAAGATCCATCTGCTTGCATGACATATGAATGGATTGACTGTTCCTGACATGTCTTATCATTAAAATTCATTTCTTCTTCTGTTTAGTCTAACACAGAGAAATGAAAAAAAAAAAAAAAAATTCTGGCCTCTGTATTTCAGCAATGTTTATTTAACTGTTGAGAACAGTCCAGATACAAATCAAAGAAAACTGGTTCTAAATACAGCCAGCGAAATGAAAATATAAAAGCATTTATTTGAAATATGGTCTTTCAGGTGTATCCAGGCGTCTCGGCCCAAGCAGCCGACATGACATTTTAACAAGCATTCCATGAATCAAAAGGGCAACTGGACGACTGGACTGGACTAACTTACCGTTCTCAGGTGACGGCACATATGTGCAGCGCTTCTAAGCACGAATCTGACTTTTTCAATCCTACCTTACTCCCTATACCTGGGCTTTAGGTATCGACCAATACCAAGTAGTTTAGTGTTAAATTAATACGCTGTGTGTATTCCATGTGTGGAAGTGACTGGGATCATTATTATATGTGTAAGGCCTTGAATTAAAGAATATTTTTCTAAGATATCTGATAGCAGTATAGCAGTAGGTGAATCTCTTCTCAGATTACCACACTTTCCATATTTGACAAAGTGTTAGTTTTGAATGGTTGCACTGTGTGGTTTTCAGATTATGAAGCCCAACGAGGAAGTTGGTTTGTACAGCAGCTAGAGATGAATGTAAAGACAGGAACCCTGTTCATGGTAAGATATGTATTCAAAGAGTTTTTTTGCACTCTCGACAAGTGTGTTAATGTGCATTTATGTTGTTTGTCAGGATATCCTCAGGGTGATTTTGCTGAAAAGAACATTAAGCCAACTTGAAAAGCTGCTAAGCATCCATCATATAGTTGTGAGAGCTAATTGAAAATCCAAGTCAAACAATACAAAATACAATGTTATCATACTTAAATCATGATACAATCTAATTGTGATTTTAACCATGTTGCGATATGCTGAGTTGAAAAGTATAAGTATCTGACGATAATCTATTGTAATATATTGCAAAGTATTATTTTCAACTGAAAATTGTTTCGCATCATCTCTTTTATCTAACGATAAACTATTCACTTGTTTCATCTAATTTCAATCTTTTTCATTGCAGCAAAATGGGTTTGTCCGTCAAGCAGACAGACTGAACAACACTGTCATAAAAACCATCATGTCCTAAATGTTGCATCATGCACCTGGCAAACCGAACAGTTTATTACAGTCTACATAATCCAATCCCACTGACTTTACTCAAGACTGCCCCAGACAAAAAAACTCAGCCTCATAAAAAGACTGTTTTAAAAGGTGTAATTTGTATTTGCAATATTCATTATTTTATAAAAAAAAATTATCTGTACTGGGCTTTCATGTATTGATACAATATTGCCACACAAAATATCACTGTACTATGCTGTATTGATTATACCTAATAACAGCATGTCTTTCCCACAATAGTGTACCTGTTTCTCTGAATAATCCAGATATGTATTTGATAGAATGTAGTTCCAAGTAACCACAATGTAGTAGCATCTTTAAAGAAAGTGCTAACCAATGCTAACACTACAG
This sequence comes from Chelidonichthys spinosus, assembly GCA_029853015.1. Classification (NCBI taxonomy): domain Eukaryota; kingdom Metazoa; phylum Chordata; class Actinopteri; order Perciformes; family Triglidae; genus Chelidonichthys; species Chelidonichthys spinosus. Next base: position 27,927,111 of record CM056821.1, on the reverse strand, counting down.
ATTATTAGTTTTCGAATTATAAATTACTGCTCGACACTGTCTACTTGGTTTACTTATCATCATTTGAAAGACAGAGGGAGCCTCAAACTGAGAAACTTCAGTGCTGTTGTGGATTTGAAAAAAATATATCTGTTGGATGGATATGAAAGTAAAGTAACCAACAATAGCCACACAAACCAACGTGGATGCAGTATGTGAAACATTGCAAATATGAGCATTTGTCAGCATTTTACCACCATTCAGTCGGCCAACTTGAGCCACAACATGGGCCGACACTATTTGAACTCCAAATGTGGCCACACTTGTGGAGTTAACTCCAATGTTTGGGGAACTTTCATAAATTCCAGTGTTGGCTAGAAAATAATCTCTTATGTCCATATGGCAAAACACCAATAAGTTATTTGGAAACTTTGAGAGATACTATACAATTTTACTGGAATTGTACTGCTATAATTTTGGTTCAACCTGACAGCCATTATCATTGGTAAATTGCAATGGGTAAGTGCATGTTTAAAATTGAAGTCTATTACATGAGACTACTTATCCAGTAGAATTGGATTATTATATTATTTTCTCTTGTAGTGTTGTAATAGGGCATTTGTTTTATTTGTTGATGGTCCACAATAATTTCACTGTCGGTTGTAATTATTCTTTACTTCTATTTGGTAACTGAATAAGTCAGTAGTCATTAAAAGTCGTTGATGGTATAGGTGATTATAAACATTTTTTTTAGACATAAGTTATTATCTCCCGGGGTGCATTTAATTCTGTCAGGGAATGTGCGACGTTGTGGTGAGTGGCCATCATCCCGACCCTCTTTCACAATGGTCTGGTGTTCTGGGGGGTTCCTTATGAAGGGCTGCAAACACAGAATTCCCCACATTACATTACCACAGATTTCCTATGGGGAATTGAAAGTTTACGGCCTAGAAATGTATCATGTTCAGCTGCGTGTTCCCCCTTCCCCCTCGTGGCCTCCTCTTTCTCCCACTGTCCCAAGACCACATCTCCACATCGCACGAGACTCCCCAGCCTCTCTCCCTGTTTATCTTTACTGGCATTGCTTTCTCATTCTTCGCCTTCTCTGTTCGTGTCATTTCATCCTTCCCTGCAGCGCTGTTCACAGCCAGTGTCAGACTTCATTTAACCTCCCTGTAGACGCTGCCCTTGGTGCTTATAATATGGGACACATGGTGGTTTTCTGTGTCCATGCATCCACACAACTGCAAATAGTATAGTGTGGTTTTAAAGCATTGTAATGAATAGACATTAAAAAAACAATAAAACAACGGATATTATAATTTGTACTTTTGCTGTGCTTTAAAACCACAGCAGAACAATGTAAGTATCGATGTGCTGTCTGCTAATTATTATTATACATTTGACAGTTATGACTGCATCTAGTAAGTAATCTATATATTAATTAATTATACAAAATAAAAAACTATTTATACGTGTTGTTTAAACAATCTACTGGCATACATTCAGTGACGACATTTCAATATTTCTTTTACTGTAAGGAACTCTGACGTTGCTGAAGAGAGTTCAGCTGGTTTGATAATTCTGCTATTTGATATAACTCTTAACGCACAGCAGATGAAGAAAAGTGCTCGGGAACTTTGTAGAAAGAAAAAAAAGTATTGGACGATTTTGTGATTTCAGGAGCAATTTATTAAAACAAAATCTGTAGGTCTTGGAACACCTTGCAAGTATAATTAATGTGTCTGGTGTGCCTGTGCTGCATCAGTTTTTTGCTTGGAAGTCTGTTGCTTCACGTCTATGACAGTTCTCTCTCATTCTGCTTGTCTTCAGCCTCTCCTCGTCCTGCTGGGAATACACAGCCTTGAGTCTGAAATGTGTTTACATTTTGAGCATGTTACAAATTATCTGCTAAGACTAACTTTGCGTGACTTGGCAGAAGCCTTCACCTTGCTCAGATGTTGTTTGGGTCAAACGTATTTCAGGGGTTTGCTCTCTCAATTTGACTGTCTTTATCTGACAGGGGTTCTCTGGGCCAGATGTGAACTCAGGCAAAAGGTAAAGCTCTTGGTGTGTGTATGTGTGCGTGCGTGCGTGCACCTCCACACATGTATGAACGTATGGTGTAGGCAGCCTGCCAATATGTCTGAGATATTTTTCTGCACTGACAAGCCTCTACTTATACTCAAAGCATAATATAAACTCAGAAGGAATTAATGTGACATTTGAACTGTGTCGATGTATTTTTGTCCTCCCCGAAAAATTCATAGATTTATCCTCCGGTTGTATTACCACATTTCAACCTCCCTTATCAGATTGAGGGATCTTATTCATGCATATCATGTGTCGAGGATTGTCCAAGAATACTAACGTTTTCTTTTCAATGTGTGTTCAGGAAGAAACCAAATCTCCAGAGAACTGCAGTCATACGAGAGATTGAAAAACTGTAATTGCTTAATGTCTAATACATTTTCACTGTAGGCTCTTGCAAAATATAGAGCTGAAGGCTGAATGGCCCCAGTTTTAATATGATATTCAAAGATTAGGTTTGGACTAAACAGTAATTCTATATAAGATTAAAAAGAAATCACAGTAATAACAGATCATGAATGTTGTACTTCATAATACAGTTTTATCATGTACCGAAAAGGCCAAATCACTTGGGATTACAGATGTTTAAATTGTTGAGACTAATAACAAGGTCATCTTTCATATTAATTGTCCCCCTGCAAATAGTTAAGAAAAAATAAAGTAAGTTATTGCCCTGCGTTATTAAGGGTGTGTTGAATTTTTAATCACAGTATGTCAGTAGAATACTATTCTCTCTTCATCTCACTTCACAGCTTGCCGCTCGGCCTCATTGTCTCATACGTGGCAGATTAAAAGCATGGCTCATATGCAGATTTTCTTCCCCAAGTTGCACCAAGCAATATAAGGTGAAGTTGTCGCTTGCTGCCAGCTCCATTAGGAATCCACAGTGCTTGCAGATGTGGGTTATACGTTACCAGGTGTCTTGGTGTGAAATAATAGCTTGCTGATGAAAGGTTGGACATTTAAACAGGTTAAGGAGAACCACATCGTTTTTCTCAAGAAAAATGCTTGTGAATATTGGAAGAAAAAAGTGACAAAAAATTTTCTTGCTTTCAACTGGACGTGTGAGAAGGCAAACCAATAGGCTAGTTCCTGTGAGTTTGTTTTAGTGTCCTTTATACACCATAAGGGTCAAAAACACAGGGAGGACTATTCACATTGGAAGGGAAAAGGACACTCAATCTTTTTATACACATAACTTACAACCATGAATGATAAGGTACTGTAATGTTATCAAGTTTACGTGAGAGCACGTATGATAAATGATATCGATATCATGCATAGAGAGATATCAGTGAGATTGAAATGAGTATTTGATTAGTGTGGTAAAATAATTGACATAATCTCCTCATAAATACGTATCAGTTTTTTTCGTGTTGTAACTCTGATATAAAGAGATTGCATAGAATAAACATGTCATCATGTTGTTCACTTTGTATTTTAATCTGAATATCTTTTTCAGCAGCAATAGAGTACTTAAGCATTTCAAAATCACACCTTGATAATGAAGAGGGAATCAGTGAGCAGCTACATTGCATTCGACCCGAGTGTGGTCTTCAATGCAGAAAGGACAGACAGATGAAAAACAGATCATCCACACACAGATCGTCCTACATACTCTTATTTTACTGAACATGCTATTGTAGTTTATTGTGCCTCTGTTTTATTGTGTGCTCTGAGCACGTGTACCGGTTATTAAAAAAAAAAAAAGACAAGTCCAGCTTGCTTCAGCACATCTTGGTCAAGCCAACTCTCCATTCTGGACCTTTCGGTTGATTATACAGGTCTCCTCATCTGGCTGGGTGTAGATCATCTCTGGGAAAAATGATACAGTCCTAACTGGGCGTAGTACATTTTGCCATTTTATAAAAAAAACACTTAACTGTTTTATAAGGAAATATAATATTTAACTCAAAATAACAATAACATTGATTGGACTTTAGTGGTTTTACGGTTTGTGTACAAGTTGAATCCATCCCAAATATCTCCTTGTTTCAACATCTTATTTCAAGATGTTTGGAATAGTGTAACATGCCCATCTGATATCTGTTGCTTTATCTTTACGGAACGTTACATAACCAATTTACAACTGAAGGGGAGCTGAGCGTGATGTCGGTAGTTAAGTTTAGTGTCTGTTAACATATATAATATGTGATTGAAGTCATACACAATTTGCGACCTCAGTCCTCTGCTTTTTCAGTCCACCCTCCTCTCCTCCTCCCTGCACTTCATCGGGATGAAGTGAGATGCTATATGCTCCCTCCTGGTCTTCCTCCCTCGCATCGGCCTTCCCTTCTGAGACAGGGCTATGAACATTTCTTTGCCGGTTTTAGTCCTCTTTGCCAAGGAGTAAGCGTTGAAGTAATTTTCTAGGAAAACCTCCTTGAAGTTGCAGTTTTCATTGTAGATCCTCTGTAAAGACAAACATTACGGGCATTAATACAATACAATCCGATGTTTTGCAATTGTTCTATTTCTGCTTGGCTGGGGAATAAACTGAAAAGGAGTGTATGACTTTTCTCACTGAGGAAAAATATTACCTTGCCTTGCAGCTGTCCAGCCTTGTTCATAGCGATATAATACTGACTCTTCACACCTTTGATAGCCAGTATGCCCCCCTCAGACACTGTTCTGATCTCCAGGATACCTGCCAGACAGTCACACAGTTAGGGAAATTAGACTTTATTACAGGGCAGATAAGACGCTATCGACATCCAGCCTTCACTCCAGCTCCACACTGCAATCAGCATTCATCTTCATTAACAAACTGGATGGGAGTTCCTGTGGTTAATCAGTCTGTGGTCTCTCTGGCTTCATTCGAGCCCTGTTAACTGGCCTGGGTGGCCATTACACAAACCACAACCTATGCCATAGCACATATGGGAGACAGATTAGGCCTCGTTCTCCTGGGATTGAGAAAACCACCCCCTTGCATGAGCTTTGCACGCTACAATCTAGGCACACTCTTCAAATACGAGGGAGAGTAAAACAGTTGTGTTTAACTTGTGTTAGTGATTTTTAATAGGCTCCGCATGTTTGATGAAATTTCTGGGAAATATGCCATTATTTTGAATTTATTTGAAGCAAATAGTATTTTCAATGATACGAGTGAATGAAATATCTTAGAAGGGCCTAAATACTATGTTAAAAATAAAAAGGTTGTCTCTTCATAGGAAAATCTCTTATAAGATGTTGGCTTAGTTCTTGGGATCAAAGAAGTGATATTACTATATGGTGAATCATAAATAGAGTAACTCAGAAGTTTCAAATTTGTCATGGTCAAACTAAGGTTGTCAAAATAATATCAAACCTTGTTGTTCATTTTAACATATTGCAGAAATTCTTCCACTTGACAGACAGAGACGAGAAGGGAGGACCTCTATTAGGGCTCTTCAGACTGACATTGAGCATGCTGCATTTTAGTGTTTGCTAGATCGCAAACAGATGGCTGTGTCCCAATCTTGGAATGTTTTTGGCGCTCAGCTCGTACTCTGTATTTTATTTTTTAATATTAATGTCCTTTGACTGTGAGCTCATATCAACTCGGCCCTGCTTTTTCTATTTTCCCGTTTTGATTGTCTTGATCATCAAGTTTCACGTCTTCGTTTGTAAACCTCATATACATTTAAAGTCAGTTGATCATTAATTTCCCTAATAAACTGTATTGGTGGCAACTGTAGGTGTTTTTGCTGTTGTTGAGAAGCATGGAAGTGCTGTTCCCATAATATTACATGTAACGGCTCCAGTTGTTTGGTCTGCTGTGGTTAGATGGAACACATTTCCACAGACATGCACACATATTAACATGTTTGGCTTCGACGCAGACGGGCTACCCTCAGCTTGAACAGATTTGTCATCACTCGCTGGTCCAGCCTCTGGCTAAGTAAACTAATTTGTGGGTAATCCCTAGTCCTGCTTTCTCTGAATCTGTTGTTTTCATTGATGAGTAGGGGTGGTCAGATTAATATTGAATGCTTCATACTTTTGTCCTCAATTACAAAGTCGTATGTGCACTGAAAGTAAAGCATACTCCACATCTTTATCAGATGGAGTAAGATTTGACATTCATCAAATTAACAGGATTCATTTATCTCCACCTGACACCAGGTATATCACGTCACAATATGTGAGTGTCTTAGAACTAGGCTTAAACATACTACTACAGTCTTTGAGTCCCCATTTCCAAGTTGCCATATGGGTTACATGATGTTGTTTGCCTACTTTGAAGTTGTCCATTTGTGCTTTGCTGTGTCTAAACACAACTTTTTATTGCTATTATTATTGCATGTGTGTTAAATACCATAGTTTCTCACTTAGACATGAGAATACTTGATTTGTAAATGTATCTGCTATCTTATATGCAACATATGTTTATTTGCTTTTGAGGATTTGTTTACAGATTCAGAACCAAATTGCCCTGGAGACTTTTTGCAACAATCCTGAACAGAACGTCAGACATGTAAGTTCTCCATACATTGCAAATACAAAAGATTGAACGAAATAACAAACAATAAGCCTATATTTCTGTTGTAGAGGCACAAAGAATGTGGAGGCCAAAATAACGCTGGTCTCTTCAAAGGCTTATTGTTTACATTTTAAAATATCTTTTAGCCGCATGGTTGTATCAATTGTTCTTTATTTCTTTGTGTTTCAAAAGCATCTTTTCCATCCACTTTAAGGCATTCCCCTGTCAAACCAACATTCCAGCCACAGCCACACCGTCAGATAGGAAGAAATGAAAACTTTTCCAGTGGTTAACATTGACTCTAATGCTCTCTAATTGACTCTAATTTCTTACAATTTACCGTGTTAAATAACAATTATCATGGTTGTCAAATGAAATTAGACAATCACTGGTGAACTGGTATTATTTGACAAATTGTGCTTTTGATTGTACGGAAACAGTCATTCCAGTCACAGTAATTCTTCGTCCCATCATCCCGTTCTGACGGTGCACGTTTCTGAGATAGTTAATCAGGCTGAACAAATTTGTGTCTGTGACGGAGGGAGTCTGATGTCATGGGGGCCTGGCACCCATCAGGCTCCCAGACCCTTCAGTTTACTTCATTACAGCCTGTGTTTAGATGGTGTTATGGTTTAACAAGCCAAAGCCCCAACCTGCTTCATTTTACCTCTGTCACTTTGGCTGCTCTAACAGAGACACATGCCCCATTAACACTATGATTACACTATGGAGATCTCTGTACAATAACACCTCCCACGTGCTTCTGTCACTTTGACAGGCCAAAGGTTCTTCACTGACTCAGTGGAAAAAACTCACAACTGAACCCTGCATGAATCATAACCATTCAAATTCTAGGACTAAGTTCACACATACATTCACTCATAGTGGACCACTGATATTATAATAAGACAAAAAGTCATCCTTACTGTAGCAGTTGGTGGGATCTTGAGTCCCGTTGATGTTGCCATTGTCGTCAATTGTTAGGAACCACTGTGTGCGGCTGAACAGCTGTCGGATGCGCACATCTCCTCCCTCCATGTAGTCGTAGTTCCTGGTGTGGCGCTCGTGTTTGGAGCAGTTCATGATGGCAGCAAGTTGCTCTGGAGTGCAGTCACTGTAGACCACACACACACTGCCGAACAGGAAGATTGCATGTAGGTACAGTCCCGAGAACAGATTTTGAAGGTTCCATGTCAGTATCCATTTGCGCATTATAATACAATGCAGTGGGGATCAATGAAAAACATAATTAAATGTGAGATCTGTGCGCTATCCCTCTGCCCAGTGACCCCCTGATCCCTAACTCGTAGCACTTGTGTTGTGGCCGCCGGGTCCCCGTTCCTGCAGCAGGGATAGGGAGTGGGACGTTGAGATTGGGTGGTTGTGGAGGAGACTTTGTGAAGCCGGTTGGGGGTGGTTGTCACTGGAGAGTGGCCCGAAGAAGACCGCTATCAGTATTATGAGATACTGTCCCTTTTTAGTCCTCAGTGACGGTCTGCGTTGACTGCTCCATCCTCTTGAGACCATAGTCCGACAAGGGACGTCATAATCCAATTCAGGAAATGTTTTACAGCATGCCGCTACAAAAAAGAAAGTAAACTGGTTTGATTCTAGCTAATGCAGACGGAAAAAATAGACTTATATGTTGAAATCATTTTGTCAGAAAAGCTTAAAAACAGATTACATGATGACTAGGATTCACCCGTTCTATATTAGAACTCTCCTGAGTACTCAAACATCTTCAAAGAGCTTTTTGTTTTCTGTCTTTGACAGGCATATGCCTCCCTGTCATGGACCAGAACAGTGAAATATGCATCAATACTATTACTATGGTCTGTAATATCCTCTGTACCAGCATGCTTTCGAGCAAATACACTATGCTGTTTTCTTTAGTAAAAAAAAGCCTCCATAAACAATAACAAACAAACCGTAATTAAATGACTTACATGCGCTCTGCGTGATGACAGGAATTGTCAGAGGTGTGTTTCCTTTCAGGGAGAGTCTTAATTTTGAGACTCTGTAGCTCTATGGCTGTAGTCTCAGTTGTAAACCAGTCCCAGCAGTGAAGAAAAGATAAGCAAGAGCTGGGAGCTTCTGTCAATTCCCATGTACGTCTCCCTGATCCTGGCAGGCTGACTCTGTGCATCTTCCACTGTCGCTGTGCACTCTGCTTAGATAAATGCCTCCCGCTGACCTCACTTGAGAGCAATTAGATCCCAACCAGTCAGCTGTCCCTGGCCCAGATGCAATAGAGAAACACCCTCTGCCTGCCTTTCGTGTCACTCACCCACCAGACATGAGAGGGAGCTATAAACTCTTAGAATAGCAGGCTCTCAGTGGTATGCACTCCTAAATTCTTTAAGAACATTTGCATGCACACTCACCCTTGCAGAACTTACTACAGCCTATGTGCCTTTTCCAAGAAACATCTCCCACTTAAATAGGTTTGTGCTTGTTGCAGATCTCATGATGACTCACATTAAGCTATGGTTAAGATATTTGCTCGATGACAAAGCTTTAAAGAATTTCTCCCCCATCATTTAAAATGTCACAATTAATTAGTGGTTTTATTAAGCTGCACTGAATCATTGGTAAGGATGTATTGACTCACTCAAAAAATCTTCAAAGAAGCCCCTGAGTTCTCATTCTTATTGAGCGTAATAGAGGGAAGCAATAAATTACGGCTGACAGGTATCCATCCAAGGGAAGAAAAACACAAGACATCACAGCTCAGAAGTAGTCATCTCTGTGTTAGGGGTCATGTCATGCACTCTTTCACTTTTTGCGTTTGTGTTTAAAGTCACAATTTACTGCCTTACATACCAGGCCTTTCCTTAAACTCACCACTTCAAAAGTTTATATGGGCCCTAATGACATGCTCCCCTGTGGGGGTCAGAGCTGCAGGCCTGAGAGAGAGGGACTTCTGGCTACAGCAAGACACCTTCTCATCTCTAAACTAGGGGTCATAAAGACCTGATCTATTAGGTGTCACTCTGGCCTGTTCATCTGTCCCTTCTATCACCTTAGAGACCGTTCACAATGGTCTTTCGGACGCAGGGCTCCGGACTTTACCTACTAACTTCCTGAGTTGGTTGCACCAGCACATGGTTTGGCGGTGCCCTTTGTTGTTACAGCATACATTTTACTTCTACATTACTACATGTATTAATAATGAGTTAAAGACCCTCTACATGCTCACAACAGCTTAGCCTTCTCACGTTTTGAGATTTTTGAGACTGGGATAGAATAGACAGTTGCTGGTGTCTCTGCTCCAATGATCATCAGATACTTGCATCAATATGAAATGCATGTGAAATTGTAACTTGCACAATTCACAAAATATGGTTGCATATGGGTCAAAGTCTGGAATCCTGCGCATAGCCAAAGGCAACAATATTTTACTTCAGGCAGAGACCATAGTAATAATTCACATTGAAATCATTGCAAGATCCTAAATTATGGTAATTTAATGTTTCCATTCAAATATAAATATTATTCCATGATATTCTGTACTTTTACTTTATAGACAATAATTTGTTTGACAAAAATATGTTTTTTATACATGACAGTGGACTGCAGTCCATGAACATTTTACAGAACCACTACAAAAAAAAGCCACCTTCTGGAGGCATATGTGTGACCCTAGGACCTGTATTGTCAGGGGCAGGTAGCACCTGGTAAGATCCCAAGGGGAAACTTGCTGCCAAGAGAGAAGCCAGACAAGTCCATTCCAAGACCCCACGAATTGGCCTCAACAGAAATGAGTGTCCTTGTCTGGATTCAGACACCTGGGGCCCCTCTTGTAGGCAGACCTATAAGGGAAGGTTGCCGGCGAGACCTTAGTGTCTGGGCCTGGTCATGCTCAAAACAATGCAGGGTCCCCATGTGGGCTCACTTCCTACGAAGATCTGTGTTGCATTATAGTGCCAAGCCACTTGGGTAACAGGTGGGGACCCTTGGAGGGATGACCCTTGGCTTCGTAATGTCACTTCCTTGGTGGGAAGTGGCTGGAGCCAGCGCAGGAGATTGAGAAACTTACTCGATGTAGCTGGCCTCACCTTAATGCACATCAGGAACCAAAATACTTGATAGGGGCTATATTGTGTCCTTTGTGAGAGGAATTCACTAATACACCCAAGCATCCCCCTCAGGCTAGGCCTAAATTGTTGTACTTCTGCAACATGTTTCTGCCTCCATTGTCTCCCCGTTAATGTGGTCTCCGATTGGGGTCCTCAATTTACATCTTCTGGAGAGAGTTTTGAGCGGTGCCTTGGCCCACAGTCAGTCTGTCCTCTGGTTTCCACCCACAGTCCAATCGCCAGTATGAACCAGGAAATGGAGACAGCCCTTCGGTGTATGGTTTCTCAGAATCTTTCATCCTGGTCTAAGCAACTCCTATGGGTGGAATATGGACACAACACCCCAGCTCTGCCACTGGACTCTAACCTTTCCAGTGCGCTCAAGGGTTCCAACCCCCACTGTTACCAGCCCAGGAGAAGGAGGTCTCCTGCCCATCTTTTGAGACCTTCATCTGTCACAGTCATTGAACCTGGTCCCGAGCTTGGGCGTCAATACTACATTCTGCATCCGCCCAACCATTGCTACAATGAAGCTCCCACCTACTAGGGCCAGAAGATGTGGCTGTCAACCTGGGACTTTCCTCTAAGGATTTAGTCCAAGAAGCTAGCTTTTGGGTTTATTGGTCCCTTTCAGATCCAGAAGATCATCAACCTTGTGGCTGTGAGACTTAATTTTGTCCGGTCTATGCATATCCAGCCAATGTTGCACATATCCAAGAGAATCCCTTGGCGCCTGCAGCCACGCCTCATTGATGTTGGTCCTGCCTACACTGTTAATCGCCTGGTCGCTCACCACCGGGGATAGGGCCTTCAGTACCTGGTGGACTGGAAGAGTTACGGACCAGGAGAGAGGTCTTGGGTTCCAGCTTGTTACATTCTCGACCCCCAGCTCATCGCAAACTCCCACCAACGGCATCTGAACCAGCCTGCTATCGCTTCAGCTTCCTCCTGGGTCTATGGTCATAGATTTATATTGTTACTATGGCAGCACCTGGATTTAAAATGATCTGCCTGAGGACAACCTTACTCACTCTCATCTATCTTGGATCTGGATTTAAATCACTCCCTAAAACACACCTGGAGACATTGTTCTTTAAATTGTTTCTTGTTTTTTTTTTTCACTATTCTCCACATTTTCTTATTTCCTTCCTTTATTATTTATTTATTATTATTTATTATAATAATGATTACTATTATAGGTAGTAGTTAGTAATTAGTGGTGGTACTTTGGCAGTTTTACTTTTTTAGTGTAATAGAAGTTAAAAAGGCAAAGTAATGCAATAGGAGCATCATAAGTTATTGAAACCGAGACTTAAATGTTTGTACTTGTTTGTGGGCATTGGTGTGTGTGTGCACTCAGGTATGTGTGTGTGTGCAGGTAGTTTGGTTTTATAGTCTGAATAGCTGCCTGCTGCCGTTCAAGGATCAAAGGCCCAGCTCTGTCTGGAGTTTACAGTAGCATAGGAAGTGCAGTGGCCGTGAGGCAGGCACACTAGACCTTCGTGAGTGAGGCTCTTTAAATTTCAATGACCTTCACTTCCAACAGTCCGCCTCACTACTTTGTTTATCACTCTGTTTGTCTCTCTGTTTGTCTCTTTTTCTGGCTCAGTTAATTGCTGTTTTGATGAGTGTAGCGTTTGAAATCTTGAATCTCTTAAGTCCTATTCATTCATTCCCAATTGTCAAAAGTTATGTTGATTGATGTTGAAGCCAGTACAGAGTCCGTGGGGGTTGAGATGATTGGATTGGTACATGCAAATTCAAGCTCACAATGAAAATCCCTTTCCAACTCCAAATTCAGACTGATCTCCAGCTCAGAGCCTTGCTGTGCGTCTGTCAGCTTCATCCAGCATAAACTCACAGTGACATCATCATCACATGGTCACATTGTTGCTTTTTGTGAAGTTTAACTGTCTGTTAGGTTTGTTTAACTTTTCCTGCAACGTTGTTCCTTTTTACAAGTTATCATAGAGATAATTACATACAAATTTGTGGTTTCGGTAGTTTTATATATTTGTTTTTTAGCTTTTAGTAGAATGTTGTGTTGTTTTTTAAAGTTAACTGGTTCAGACAAGATGAGTCAACAGCATTACACACACACACACGCACACACACAAGAATTCTGGGATTTATTTGCTACTTTTATGGGGAAAAAACATAAGATGTTGTAGGGCTTAGTTTCTGGGAACTTTTAAAAAACTGTTGTCATGCAAATCACATAGCACTTCCTTGTCTTGCAACATGCAGTTGTTCAACAAGTTGTTTCCAGTCCTTCCTATTCTGGACACGGATATTGCAATGTGATTTATCACTGTTGAATCTTAAGAACCTCTTGGAGTGTTAGCACTCAAATCTAGACCCAGAATTTATGATAGTTTCCACTATTACTGCAGAGACATCTGCCTACACACAGTGTCTGCTTGCAACACTCTAAAAGCATTCCTGGAGAGAGAAGAGCCTGTGTGTCCGTATGTGTGTGTGTGACTTTGTGTGTGTCTTCTAGCGATATGACTGCATTAATGCAGGGAGAATGGATTATGTCTAAGGTCAGTCTATTCTTATCATTGTTTTAGACTGTTTGGGTTGAGCTATTGCTTTCTAAATTCCTTGATAATTGGGGATCTCTAGGGATGGAGCCTCACAACATTAGCTCCAACTATAAATAACTAGCTTACAAACACATGCACGGTTGTACACACACTGTACGCTTAACAAACAAAGACACACACAATGGCACATTGATGTTGCAGATTTGTGCAAAATAGCAGCAAACAACTTCAAATGCAAGTTCAGTTCAATAAGTGATAGACTGTCAGATCAACGGGAACAAAACACTAGCTACCTTTCCACCCAATATCACGTCCCTCCAAATCAAATTCTCTCAATCATACAGCCTATTAATTTGAGGAAAAATAATATTTACTTAATCTAACCAAATAAGAGAATATATATTTGTTTGCCAGTTAAACATGATCTCTGTAAAACAAATAGTTCCAAGTGTTTTGGCTGTACTCACCATTTAAGGTAGTGTACAAAGCGGAATAGTGAAGCTTTGTCAGTGACTGCAGGCTTTGTAGTACTCTGTGAACACAGCACGCATATACATACACAGTGTCTCACACACACATCTACACACTTCCACTCTGCTCGCCTCTTTGAAGCTTCTCTTCCTGGGCCCTGCTGACACAGTGTTAGTGCAGTAAAAGGTGACACATGGTCACAGCTCAGGTTGTCACTTCTGCCTCTGCCCGGTCTGAGGTGTGAGAAGGAGGTCGCTAATGTCCGTTGGCCTCCTTCAATATTACGTTATTACACACGTGCATTTCTTCTGAATGCATCCTGAGTGTATTGAATGCAATATATTTGGTCACTACCAGCACTGTTTGATTAAATATTAAGCAGTGATGAAGTATTAGAAGTGAGTTTTCTACACAACGTCTATTGGTAGTCACTCTTCCTGATGCTGCAGTCAGTTGCAGTGCATTAGGGCCAGTGTAATCGGCCTTGTTAGAGAATGTGAACCGTCGTTGTGCTTCACTGTCGGGGGAATACTCTGATCCTATCTAATGTAGGAACAGCTGTTAGGGATCAGTCACAGTCTTAACTGCTCACCATATCTGTTCATGTATCAGAAAAAGCAGAGCCTTGCTTATGAAGACACGCTCTGCCTTTGTGGCTTTAAAGGAGAAAGATGTTCTAAAATAAGCACTTTGTATCAGGGTCAGAATAGTTTATCGAAAAACTCTAATTCCCTTCATATTTATAATTCGATGCATCAGTGCATGAAGAAAAGATACCAGCTGTTTGCCGAGGTATAAATAAAATTGTTTTGTGAACCCTGCAATGTTTCAGCAGCTGTTTCTTTGTATATTACAACACAAGAACCTCATAGTTACCCCTCATAGCATACTCTCTTCTTACATATGGGTGTTTGTGAATATATTTAAATGTCCATGTGCATAGTCATCATATGAATCTTTCATTTGGGGTATTTGAGCAGAGCCAATTCATATTGTGTAGATCAGAGGATACCGTTTTCAAAGCTGCTATTAAGAAGCTTAGTTTCATGACTATTACCTCTGAACAGCTGTCAACATGTTGATTGAGACTTGTAGGGAACAGTGCTAACAACATAGTGCAAACTATGGCAAAAGTGTTAACAGAGCTCACAGTGTTTGCCTGAGGGGAGCCGGAAGGCTTCCGATGACGCTGTCTGTCGGGAGGTGTTATCACATGTAACTAGCTGTATGAATGCAGTGCAGAGTGGAAGCAATGAGCTAATTAGTGGGGCAGGCTCACATGCATGAACGTGCATTAAATCACACATACATAAACAAAGCGAGGAGAAGCTTGGATCACAACACACACTGAGACACACATTTCTTGACATTGCAAATTGCTGTTTGCTGCTGCATTCATGCTCCGAAGCTTGTATATTTCACATTGAAAGCCTGGGCTGGGGGCGATACAGAGGTTGAGTTTATCTCTTGAATGATAAATGGAGTTTTGAATAATACTCAAGAGAATGGAATGAAAAACAGCTGCCGTGTTTTTTCTTTCAGAAAGCCTAAAATGTACATTATATAAGCAGACTGGGTATATTTTTTCTATTTATGCAGACTATAGTTTTTGGTCACAAAGTACAATTTTGAAGCTATATATATGGTTCCTATGCTTCTGCATGAACAAATGTTAATCAGTCCTCAGAGTATTGTGAAACCAATATTGTCCTGGTGTCACGTGACCTCCACATCCACCATTTCCGTATCAGTTATCTGTTAAAAGGTCAAAAAGATCACCAAACTGTTAACACCTCTGGTAGTGGGCTGGTAGTAAAGCTTAGGAAGAAACCACTTTTCATTTTCCTCTCAAAGTCTTAGTCTTAACTTAATTTTATAATATCAAAATTAGATGCACAGAATGTGCATGAAAATGTTTTGTATGTTTCTCATGTGATTGAATTTGTTGTCTGCAGCATCTCTTTTCTGCAGCAACTTTGTGTGTCATTGTTTCCCATTAATTACTTGGACTGCGGCGGCCCGTCATAGTCTTATTTGTCCTACCACAGTTTCATAATACCCTGAAATTTCCTCCCCTATGGTGAGTGGACGGCTCTAGTTCAGCTTGGGGTTCAGCATTGAGACTCTTGGGTGTCAGATGTCAAAAAGTAGCTTGTTACATACACGCTACACACATAATAGGTATATACTTTACATTGAAAATGACATGTCTTTTGCTTTTACTTATCATACTTAAGTAAATTTTGAATGATGTAATTGGTTTAGAATAATGAGATCATATCCATTTGGAGCCTTGCATTCCCTGTGCAGTTCTTTCTGCCAACAGGTACCAAATGAAGGCTGGAAAACAAAAAGCAGCGTTGACAACACTTTTCCAAAGAAAGTATCTAGCTCTAGCTCCACACATCACTAGATGACATCATATGCTCATTTGCATATTGTTGACACAATATTAGCACAAATTAGCAGTTGTGTCGGTAACACTGAAGGTGAGACTGCCTTATCATGTCTCAAAAGGAGAGAGAGACACTCC
This sequence comes from Chelidonichthys spinosus, assembly GCA_029853015.1. Taxonomy (NCBI): domain Eukaryota; kingdom Metazoa; phylum Chordata; class Actinopteri; order Perciformes; family Triglidae; genus Chelidonichthys; species Chelidonichthys spinosus. Next base: position 27,910,944 of record CM056821.1, on the reverse strand, counting down.
GCTGTTTGCAGAAGAGCTGGACTGTGATTATGCCGAGCAGGACTGGGAATGTATAAATTTAATAAAAAATATAATTTTTATCTGATGGTTGGAATAAGTTGATACTAATTTATCAGGTTGTCATTGCGAGCAGTCAGTGCCAGCAACAACAACTTTTCTGTTTTCCCCCTCTAACTTTTCCAAGTGCACTTGGAAAAGTTAGAGGGGGAAAACAGAAAAGTTGCTCTAAATATGTCCACTATTTCTTATTAATTTGTTCAGAATTTTTTCCGCCTATCTTTAAATAAAAAATATTGCTTGATTGTTAGTTGAGTACATTATGAGGACAATCTAAATAAATCAGGATCATAATCACTCCAAGCAGCAGCATGTGTTCTCTGAAATGAGCTTTATTTAAGAATGATGAATTGATACTGTACGTCTAACACTCTTACTCTTGGAGATTGTTGTCTTCTCTGACACAAAATACTTCCAGATGCCTCAGATGTCTCATTACGCCGAGTCTCTGCATTACTCTCTCTGTCCTGTTTTTCACTTCACCCTCTTGCTGTAGCCATTAGCTCTTTTGGTTACATTAACTGTGCCTGTCTCTATGTTTCCCTAGCCATGTGCAGCTGTATTGCGGGTTGTTTTTATGATAATAATAATGTTAAAACCCCTGCACAACATGCTTTTAAAAACAGACGAACAAATAGCGTGCTAATAAAATGCCATGGCTCGTCTCATTGCAGAACATTACATTTAAGTCCCTGCGGGGGGGATTTCACACAGCAGGGCATTGTCGTAATAACATATCTGAGGTTCAAACACACCACGTGTATTAACTGCATGAAAAGACCCAGGTGTGAGGCTTCACTGCTCTAAATGGGGCATTTGATGAAGTTGGCATGGTTCTGGCATTGGAGAGCGGATGTGAAAAAGTGGACTGGGGTGCTGGGGTGCACATTACAATCACCCATGCATATTTCAGTTTCTTATAGCAACTGCTGTGGTGGATGATGATTTTTCTTATAATATGAAAAGTAAACCCCCAGGAACAGGCTTCATTCTTTTTTAGTAAGACTGATAAATGTAATGCTGAACGAGATACTGCATTAAGATACAGATGCTAGTGGAACAGAGGCTCCAGATGTGGCCTGACAACTTTGGCTCTCTATCGACCCAGTGTTTCTGTAGTTCCAACATCTTAAAACAGTTTGATTCCGCTTCTCTCTCTCAAAGTAGTTCTCTCCTTCCAGTTCAACTTTCATTTATATAATTTAAGATTATATAAGTAATAGTTTTGAAACAGGAGCCCCAGCTCTGTATACATTCAGTTTGCATTCAGTGTTTCTCTGTGAAGCCTGATAATGTAGTTGAATGCATTTCCTTCATAAAACATTTGCAGAGCTAAATGTTAATTCATTTGTGGCTGTCTTCTTCTTTCCCGCCTTTATTGGCTCTGTGCTGCGTTCCTTTATCTTCACCTGTAGAGGAACGAAATAAAACCTGTATGGTGGCCATGTTAAACCCTACTTTACAGTCAACTTTCATTGGACTAAGGTGGAAATTTTTTGGGCCAGTCGTCAGCTTCACATGTAACCCTTAGCTGTTTTGAGGCGCTGCTCTGGCTTTAGCATAATGCTAAGATGTACATGCTAACTTTCTTCTCAAAACAGGTTATTGGTTATCCGAATTTGCCTCTATTGACATGCCACTTGTGACTGAGACCATCATGCACTATGCTAACAGGAACTACGATTAAATATCTTTAATCACAAGACAGAATCAATGCCTGACTTTGTATCAAAATAATTATATTTTAGGAGATATTTAGCATTAGTATCATGTTCCCGTTTTTCTGAAGAAATTGAGAACTCACTGTTTCACAACTTTTACTCTTGGACAGTATATGATTTGCACTCTAAAATGTGTGCCCTGGAAGTCAATTCCCTTAAAAAAAATGTGCCAAAAACCAATAACCTAAACATAAACAAAGAAAGCGTGTGCTCTGTGAATCACTCGTATGGAACTCTGTAGTTGTCGTGGGGTTTAGAGCCAGCGAGGGAGGCGGAGTGCGGAGATGCACACACACTAATTAGCTGTCCTTCGTGTTTGTATCTGCAATGGCAATAAGTAAAAATAATAAGCATGCAAAAAGGACTCACGATCAGAATTGATCTCCCTCAAGTGAAAGGCCAAAGATTCCTTCTGGGTCAGAGCTAGTTTTGGATCCATTTGAAGTCCTCCTTAATCTTCTCATAGCTACTGGCTTTAGTGGAGCCATAACGATAACACTGAGTCACTCAACTGTTCATTAGCTTCTGAGAGGAATGTCTGTGTCATGTGTTATGACAGAAGTTAGCAAGTGCCAGTATATTGTTTTTTATTTTCACAACCCTCATTACAAACGGCTGACAAGTTCATGGATTCAAGAGTGTATACACACACACACACACACACACACACACACACACACACACACACACACGAGTAGGAGTTTATATACAAAGATTTCTCAAAACATGGAGCAAAACAAATAGCTTTAATCAAGTTTATACCAATGACATTCAGAAGATAATCTTACGGGTATTCACATGTTTAATTGTATCCACAATTTAAGGTGTGTTCACACGAAAGGCAAAACTAATTTTCTCTTCTCGTTACTCGCACAAGTTTGACCGCAGGGCCATTTGTGTTTATTTGCGTCACTTGTGCTTGATGCGCCGGAGAGGAGGGGCTTACCTCCATGTATACACCGACAATCTATCATGGCTGAAATAATTATTATTACTGCTTTGTACATGTTGTGGAAGTCCAAGATATGTCGGGTAATCAAACGCCGTCCTGTTATAACATCTCCCAGAAGTGCTCAGTGAATTTCATTTAGCTGTATTCACGGTGAATAGTGAACCACACATTGGCTGATAGTTTGTTGTGTGTTGTTCCATCATCATTTAAAATAACGTCATGAAATAGGCATGGATATGGCAATGACCGTGTTGTTTGTACCGTAGACAGTCAGTGGTTTATACACGTGCTTCTATGTTTTGTCTCCAGTTCTGATTCAGTGGCGACAGGAGGAGAATCTCAACGCAAATAGGCTTTCACGTCACAATGTTTTGTGAGTTGAAATATTTCAAATCAAGGGAATAAGCGCATGAATTTCACATGTTTGCCTCATTCGCATTGCATCATTTGTGTCATTCAAGTCATCCTCACTGCTTGTCGCAAATTTGCGTCTTTGCATTGAAATGGCTTTGCGTTTAACAAGCACCGCTGTCTGTGGCTTTAAGGTAACAGTGCCTTTCAATCTCTGCCGTGCCTCACTTTCTCGCTGTTTCATTGTCAGGATGGATGTCTTTTTAATGGTGGAGGTGGAAGAAGCAGAGCAGGCCTGGAGAACGGGAGCTGATGCTGAAGGGAGAACAGACATATTGACCTTGTAAATTCCCGATAGCTGTTAACTCGCCAGGAAGTTTCTCTGTCTGCCCTATGTGATTGGTCTTGAACTTGCTAAGTGATTAGGTGATGATCTGTTTTATGTTTTTTTTTTAAAAAGGTCACAGGTCAAGGTTTTTTTGGTGTTTCATTAAAGTGCTCCATCACCTGGGAAGCTGAGGCTAACCAGAAGGGGAGGAGAGTTTAGTAGATGTTTGTAGAGATGGATGAACTGGGGTGTTTCATGTGCAGAGCAGGTGTTGTCTAGAGGAAAGAGCCCGGTGGGTTTTGCGTCTGTGTTTGTGTCCAACAGAGACCCATGTGAGGCAACATGCATGCGAAAGACCAGGCCACAGGCCAGAGGAAATAGCTTTTGAGATCAGTTATGTCCTGAAGTGGCCTGGTTTATAACCAAAGGTGTGCTGCTGTCCTTCAGTTGATCAAAACAAAGCTACATGTGTTTCTGTTTACCTGTGACATCTGTTGTAGTGTATTTGTCGTAAAAAACACTTGAAACATTTTACGAAATTGCTATTATGCTTAGTAACCAAGCATGCACTGTAAAAACAGTCAATGAAGACGAACTATGCAATCAGTGTTTTTCTTTGTTTGTTTCCAATTAATGGTGCATCATGTTCAGATGATGTAACAATTAAAAGTAAAAGATGAAAGGCAATGTGCTGCTTTATGCATCTTCATCAAACAGCTAGCAGAGTGGTATTTCATTCCTCTTATGACTCTCCTATGGTCGCGGATTTTACCGACACAGACAGGGATGAAATGGAGGATGAGGACAACCATGAAGAAGTTGTTTTGGACTGAGGCTATATGTACAAGCTGAGATCCGAAGCCAGTAGTGCTGATGGAGAAAAGAGGGACGAGGCTCATCCCCGCAATAGAGCTGATGCATCCCAGTTTATACTTGTATGTAGATTATTGCTTAATTATCAGCTTTTTACTACGATTATCGCGACCAAAACTATTCACAATAATAAGTAATGATTATATGTCTACAGAAAACTGGAGAAAAAAAAAAAACTATCGGCAAAATTCATCTTTATTTTTAATCCTTTTTTTTGGCAAATGAATTACACTCAAAATGGAGAGAGAGTCTGTAACCATAATTGTATAAAATGACACACAATAATAACATATTTTTTTATTATATTGTTGTTATTTATTTTTCAAATATCCTCAAAGCTTTTTTATTGCGACACCCCTTGTTATGCTGTTATTTTACTTTGTGTACTTGCTGTTGTTGCATTTTAAGCCTTATTAATGTTCTTTAGAATAGACATTTCCTCATACGCAAAATGAGTATTGGGCACAGAGTGCATCAGTTTTTATTTTTTCAGAAAATGGCAAACACTAAAATACCATTGACAGTACCTACTAAAATAAGAGCAACATGTATAACTTGTTTTTCTTTAAATAAAAAGTAAAAAAAAAAAAAAAACAAAGTTCAGCACAATATGTGGTTAAAAAAAGCTGTTAATATCTACTTTGATGGATAGTTTCCACGTGTAATGGTGATGACTTCAACCAAAGGTGGTAGAATTGTTGCATTGTTGTTGAGAAGTTGAATGAAAATCTGTTGTTAATCTGAGTCAGCTATTGCAACAATGTAGAAAATGTGCCAGCTATACATGTTGTGGAATGCATCCATTCCAGCGTGCTGGGTCTGTTTTGAACCCCATTCACTGGCGTTGTGAACTAACTCATCTCAACTCATCGGCTATCTCCGATCCCAGTTGATGTGAGGTTATGTGACAAATTCTTTTTGAACAAAAGCGTCTGCCAAATTGTTAAATTTAAACATTGTATTCAGAGTGGTGGGAGTGCTTTTATTGTGGGATTTTATTTATTATATAATTTCTAATGTATTGTTTCTAATTGTAACTGTTTTAGATGACTGTCTTTCTTGTTTCTTTTTATATATATATTGTCGTGTAATCACTTTCAAATGACTGTAACCAAAGTAAATATTTAAATTGCCTTGTAAACTCGACGTCATTGAAAATGAGGGTAACCTCAATGTCTCTCGAGAATAAATAAAGGTTATAATAATAAGCAGAGAAGTTACTGTCTCCCCCCAACAATATTACAACCTTGCACCCCCAGTATCTAAGCCTTTCTGGCATGCTTTTTCCACTATCAAAAGAGGACATCGTCATTTCAGGAGATGACATGCTGAAAGGATGAAAACACTGAAAAAACAGTCCTGGCCAAATGGAGGGATAGCATGAGTTTACAGATTAGTCCTTCCCACAGGACGGAGGGGCCTGTTTCACAATCTGCTTCCACTCAGCCCATATCTTGAGTTGCGTGAGAGATTTCCATATCTCACACACTCTTGTAAATCACAATTGAACAGTAGTAACTCAAAGAATGAACTCCAAACACGTCTGCTTTCAATTTGGGCCCAGGGGTCCTGCCAAGGCTGGGGCAGGCTCAGAGACCACCCCTCAGCGCATATTTACTGGCCTCATCATCACCTCCTAGGTCCTAGGGCTGCAGGAACACCTGCCCTGTTCCTGTCACACTAAGACACTCACACCTATACAGCTGGGGGTGGGTAAGGTGTAGGGAGGTGTGTCTGGTGGGGGGCAGGGGGGGGATGTACACAGGTGATATATTAATGTATTAATGTACACATAAAAGGAAGCGGCTCACATCAAAGAAAAAACATGTCATTTTATTTTTCTTTATTTTACTCTTTGCACAATTGTAAACATTGTATATTAAATATTAAATTAAGGATTACAATAGAATAGAAGTTATAATAGACTTCATTGAGAGATGTTTCCGTTGTATAATATGAATCTTTGGTAAAAAAAAAAAAAAAAAAGAAGAGGGAAAAAAATGACATCAGTTGCAGATGCTGGCCCTATCTGATCTTTAAAATTACACAATTCGCAAGCCAGAAAATATTCTCTCTCTCCAGTACACTGCTCGCCTTACTCAGCAATTGGACACACATTCTGGAAATCACACACTCTACATTTTACACCCACGTTTTGTAACATGGAATCTGTGCATGAATGAGTTTCAGAGCTCATCAATATCTCTGTGTGACTTCTATGTGGTCACACCACTCACCGACACCAAAGGGCAGAGAAGATTAGAATGGTGCTGCAAAACCTGTAGAGGTTGAAGAAAGCTGTCCATTAAATCCAGCTCACTATGGTGCAGTTCTTAAACATACAGTGTGGGTTGCCATGTCCCCTGAGGGTGGTCTTGCAGTTGTGGTTCGCACATTCAGTGGGCACGGGGGCTCTGCTGGGGCCTCTTTTAAAGGGCCGGATGGAAGCTTGGGTGCAGAAGAATGCACGCTGGTGTGGCAACATTTAAATAGTAATATTTAAATTATACAGGGAGCATTCATAGCATCATAGCATTTCGACTTGTAATGCTTATTAATGTGCAGTTGCCCTGTCCACATTGGAACAACGATGTGATTGCTTAATCACCTACATAGTCAGTGACTGGACACATTTGTGCTGAACTGAATGAAACAAAAGTCATAAAAGGGAACATTTTCTCCTCAACTGTCGTGCGGTGAAGCCATCAACAAGCCGGAATCCTAAGACTTTAACCAGACAGCCACACTTTGACGCAAATTCATAGAAAATGGCCCTGACTGTCCAGTGATTGCATGCCCACCAGGACCTCACAGGGATAATGTGTTATTGGACTGATGAGTCATTGACTGTTTACAAAGCAATTTCTAAAGCAATGAAAGATCACATAATGATTACAATATTTCATTTCACTTGTTCAGTTGTCCAGTAGTAACACTGCAGTGGAATAATGTCTTTCTAGACTAGATCTTTGGGCAGAAACCACAAAGATTGTAAGAATAGGAGAGAAAGAAACATTGGTAGAATAAACTAAAATTCTGTGGTCTGGATGAACCTTAAACCGAGGCCATGTGGGATGTGCGAAGGCCTTGTTAAAGCAGCCAGAATAATGCATGGGGGATTATGGACACTGCTGTGTTTGCTGATCCGAGAGATAACCTTTAACGGCTAACTTCATCATGCAGACCTGGCTCACACATGCCAGAGCTTACACAAGGATGTATGTGAACACTTTACTTGGCGCATTCCCCCTCTCTCTAAAATTAATGAACGGTTCCTCCATAGTTGACTCTATTACATTAAGACAGCCAGTAATAAAACAAACTCACGCTCTGTCTGTGCAGCCGCTGAGTGATGGGAGTCTCACATGAAAAAGCATGACAGGATTTTATAAGAACCTGAATAATTAGCTTACATTGGAGCTAAGTAGGAACAGAGGGTGGTGGACTCGTGTTTGCTTTCCATTTTCGGCTCTGGCAAAGATTCAGGCCACCTTGAAGAATCTGAAAACCATTATCCCGGGCCCGTTGGTCAAAAGTGCAGACTGTATAGGATATCAGAGTGCTGTGCCTCACAGAGAGACAGAGTGATGAGGAGGAAGATGGAGGTGGACAGAGAGGAGAATGGGTACGGGAGGTATCACGGATGAGATATCGTGCGAGGGGAAATGGAGAGAAATTGAGAACAGAAGTTCAACACGCCATCCTGTGTAGACATCTCAATTACAGCCGACTTGCCATGTCATTCATGTGGATGTGTTTGGTTTCACAGAAACAAAGGCATCCTCACAAAGTGATGTAATTCCGAGCGGCCGCTTGTCCATCTGAAGTTACCTTCATGGTTGTCTGACACACCACCTTTTGCATGCAACAGAAGATTAGGTATAGACAGGCCAGCAGACAGGCCTGGGCCCCCCCCATTGTCTCTTCCGCACGCACCCATTGAACATGCATAAAGAGGGGTCACGCACATGAAGACAACATCAATCGCTCTCTCGCATGTCTCTGAGCAAGCTGCTGACTGATTCCTTTTAAAGGGAGCCGGTAATAAAGATACGTTTAACTGTAGGTCTGTGAGTGTTACATGATGGATGCTTCCTTCCATGGATGCGTTGTAGTTGGTTTGACTACTTAAATGTGTTTACTGTATCTACGTGTGTGTGTTTGTGTGTGGCGGCATCTGGGAAAACGGGTCAGATGGCGTCATTGTGACCTTGTCAGTCAGCTGATCCCTCCGCTGGAGAGCTATAAACATTTCATTGGATGTTAAAGAGCATGTTTATTTGTTTATTCATCTTCAGTGGTATTAGTGGAAATTAAGATAAGGAGGGAGCAAAACTGATGATCTACTCTGCAGATGATACATTACATTCTCTACAAATGTTGTATGCGCTTCTGTGTTTGACAGCTTGGACTTGTTTCTTCAAAGCCTGGGCTGGGAAATGAAGGCATAATGGTGTATTAAAAACAAGATTAGACTAGTTTGAGGGCATGACTTGGATTGAAATATATAAACTCAACTTCCATCATTCTTTTGCTGTATTTGGATTGCGGTATTTGGACTGGTTCTTGAGGCTCACACCAAATAATTATACAAATTTAAATAATACACAATTTAAAACTAACAAAAAATAACCTGTCTGGTGCAAAAAAAAAAAAAAACAAAAAAAAAACACACATGTAGTACTCTTGAAACCCCTTAAAAATAACTCAAATTACATTAGATTAATATTTTTTCTATCTACTTGCTCTGTGGGTGGCATATTCCAGACAGAGGAAAGTTTTGCATTTGCAACCAGATGAGCTTTGCTCACTTTACGTGCTCACTTTTATGGCATCAACCAACAAAACAAACATATGTATTCAAGTTTTTCACCGAAGAAGTATTTAGCTAGTACACTTAAAAGTATCATCACCTTGATACAATAACTGTAGAATGTTCAATATTTTTTGTACCACATGTATGTATTTTAATAATTTGGTTAAAATCAACGTGGGATTGTCTGTGTAAGTGGAGAAGAAATTGAAGGGATTACTATAAAAATGTATCTGGAAAAGATACAGCAGAGTATCACACAGTAATCACAGTTCAATGCTGGTCAGTTTAGTCTTGTCTCTTTGTGTTGTATTTAATAATGGATCATTTCTGAATGCTTCCAATTTCAATTGATTGTGTGCTCTGGAAGTCCTGGGAAACACCAGGATATTTTCCAAGTATTCTCAAAGGAACCCAGGTTGATTTTTAAGAAGCAAATTACCCCCTCTTTAATGATAGGAGAGTATGGTGATATCTTGTAAAATATTAGATCATTAAATGAGATCATCTTAAAGTAATCATCTCTTGACAGCAATCATGTCAGAACCTCGGCAGTCTACCTTCGACTCTCACGCTAACATGCTGATATCATTTAAACGCTCCTCTTCTTAAAGGATTGGGTTTTGTCGACACTTTGACAATAATAGACTTTCATCACCTTAAATCACACTACAGATATTTAAAAAAAACAAAGGAATACAAGTCGAGTATGTTTCTTAAACAAATGATTCACTGCGGTGAATAAGAAACATCACAGCGCATTCGACAAGTGAGGATCCCCTACCTCCTAAGAAAAGCAAGTGTAGAGGAGTCTCCAATATGTTTTTTCTCTTTCTTTTTTTTTGGTCTGACCACCTGCAACCTGCGTATGTCATGCTAGTGCCAATTAAGAAATAAAGTAAATGAAAGCCAGACCTGTGCTTTGGGGTCTAGTGAGTTGTAAGGGGGGAAGTGTAATGGGAAAGCAGCACACTCCCTCTGCATTATACACAACAGTCATTAGGCAACCCATCTGCTCAATGCTTGCATGCTAAGCTGTAATTTGCAGTCTCTGGTGTGTGCGTGTGTTTGTGTTGCTGTGTGTGCACGTGTGTGTGTGTGTGAGAGAGAGAGAGAGAGAGAGAGAGAGGGGCCAGTAGTGGTGGGCTTGCAGAAGGGATACTTGTTTATGTATATCTATTGCGTGTGTGTGTGTCTGTGTGTGTGTTTCTGCTATTATCTGGATGTCATCATAACCAATCAGGGCCTGATACTATCTTCCCCGCCCCCCAGCCCCTATCCCCTGCCAGAGTCACGAGAGCCAAGGGTCTCCTTTGACCACACACATGCACACAGTCGTGTTTCCATTTCTTTAGAGAACATTGTATTGACTTAGATTCACTTCCTAGAGACTTACCCTAATCCTAACCATAACCTACCATTGCCTAATCCCAAACCTTATTCTAATCTTAACCTAAACTTAACCTTGCCCTTTCCATAAACCGAATCTTCCCCCTAAAATGTAATGATTTATGCCATGGGGTCGTGACTTTTTTTTGTCCCCAAAAGGAAGACGGTGTCACTGTGAAAACAAATATGTATCCCCACAACATGAGTAATACAGACACACATACACATAAACACATGCTGACACCGACACATAGACACTGCGTCATGCTTTCACATTTTGTAGGTAAACATCTCCAGATTGATGAAGCCGGATGGAATTCCCGCCTTTGTGGGAGATGTGCCCAGAACCATTTGTAAACCCTCTTCGCTGCTGCCTCTTAACTCTTTACAGATTGTAAAACTCTGGATTTCCATCATAAGTTCTCTGCTGAGGTTCTTGACCCTTATTGCTGTGGGTCGTGACGGACCAAAAAACAAATGCAGTCACGCAAAAAAACAACCCAATTTATAATTAACTGTCCCAGGCTGAAACCTCACAGGTATGGTCAAACATATTAATTTCCACGCCATACTGAGAACATTTGCACGCTAAGCCTGTTGCTTCTGTGTAAATATGTGGTTAACGGACTTCAACATAACATATACAGTTTACATGTAGATACCACTGTGAATGATATAGATTTACTGTATTGAGTTGCATGTTACACAATAATCTCATGAATTCACTCCAGGGGGAAAGTGTTTGCCTGTTTCCCCTTTACAAGCATAGAGTCTACAATCACTGGCAGTCGGCCAGCTTTTACTGTGGACATAGCTAAAACCAAGCCATATGCCTCATCTAAATCAGTAATACATTGTGTAATAACATGTGTTTTATTATACTTAGCACGAATCCTGTGCTCATAAATGTGAAATGTTGTGGCAACCAGGTTCGAGTTGATAAAAACATCTGCACGCAAAATGTCATCCAATGTAGCGTTGGCCCAAGTATCCTAAACACTAGCAAGGTTCCCACACGTCCTGGAAAACCTGGAAAACAGGTGACCGATTTTCCAGTCATTGAAAACACTTGCAAATTTGTGATTCAAATGTGTGCCTAGGAGCAATGGTTTCAAATGTGTGTTGGGCATTGTTGAGAGAGTTGGATAACTAATGAATGGGAGGCTGGGGTCAAAACAAATGAAATGGAGCCCAACTGTACGGGAGAAAAACTTATTATTTTACTTTATTTTTTATTTATACTTTTAAACTTTATCATTGTCATTCAAATGCAATACTACATTGTTAAGATAAAATGGATAAAACATGACATGAACATTGTAACTTTTGTAGCATTGGCTCCCTGTGGGTTCCTACAAACAGCATTTCGTTGGGCCACCCTGTAGTACAATGACAATAAAAGGCCCTTGTCTCCATGTATAGTGCCATCCCTGTCAAGACAGCTAGATCATCATTGAAAATGTCCTGGAAAATGATCTCTATAAAAGAGTGGGAGCCCCAGCCTAAGTCCAGGGCGCTTCAAAACCAGTCGAACTCCAACTTCTTTATCTCAGGTCAGCAGGATCATACTCATGTGGGACCACAGGAGTAGAAAAACAGTGACAGCTAAACTGGTATTTTCTCATTTCCCCTCACATTAAATTGTCTAAATTTTGCAACTGTTGTTTTGATGTGGGTTTAATCAAGCCTCTTGTTAAACGTCTGGTTACGGCGATCTGTGATGGACTTATTCCTGTGAGTTAATAACTCTTAAAGTGTTGACAGCTATGTGGCTCATCTCCACAGCAGCTCGTTGCCTGCGCTGCGATTTCACCGAATGTGGGAAATGAAACACAACATTGTACCTTCCTTCTCCGGGGAGGTTGTGCCTCATGGCCAGACACGACTTACATGCGAGCACCGATGCACCAAGTAACAGGACACTTGCTCTCTCCAATGTAAACAAGGCTAGAGCCAATGGATGAGCGTCAATCCGCAGTATGATCAAGACGTTTCCCTCCCTCTTATGCCTTTCCTAGAACTATAATTTGTTGCCATTTAACATTGAGGGCACTCAGAGACAGATAAGGTACATCAAAGTAATCTCTCAGCCTGGTCCCTGTTTCCATGCAATGGAATGTTACTATTTGTGACTGACTGGAAAATCTCACATGCCGTCCTGGTAGCACACCACCAGCTCATCTCACAATATGGGTGACTCACTAGAAGAGGTATAAACAAAGTAGATCCTAATGGATGAATGTGAGGGCTTTTATTTGATCCAGGGGATGCTAAGACTTTTAGCCTTAGACATAACAAGGTCAGACACACAGAGCTACAATAGATTCTCTGCCATAAATACGTACATTGAGTCCCTATAACGCCTGTGTTATTGCAATTTAACTGCATGTAACTGTGAGCTTTGGCTTTTAGTCTTGTCGACAACATTTTGGGGCTTTGTACTGCTTTGGCCTTTTAAGATCCTCCCTTCTCCATCAGCATTGAAGGCCCAATGAATGTTTGTAGCTTTGTGTACAGCATTGTTCCAGAAACAACCGGTTACATAAGGTTGAATCTTGGATACACATTTTATGTCTGGGGATTTCTCCAATATCTAAACTACTTTTTTTTTCATATAATGTGGTGGATCATATAGAAGCAATTACTTAGATCTTGGTCCAAAAAAGTGTTGATTTGCAAACATTGGGTCTTATAATATTACTGCTGGTACTAGCGTTGTATATAGTATTTATCCCACAATGTGAAATGATTATGGGACGATATGGTTGGGATAATTTGATCTATAGTCTCAGTATGTGGGAGCTGAAGACACATGCGACCTTTTCAACAGGAGCAGAGTTTATGCATCAGCAGAGTTTTTATTACTCCACTTTTGACTCTCCACTTTCACAGCTGTGGCTCCTTTTGAGATCAATTTGTCAGCTCAGGGCATAAATCACTGTGTTTTTTCTCACAGGTCAAGTCATCAGTGCCACTTTTTTGTAGGAACCCACATGTCTGCCAATGGATTTCACATATCTCATATTAATGAAGACGTCTCAATGGCCATCCATTTTTTGAGTGGTACTGAATGTGGTCCTGTTTACTGGAAACCACTAATCCCTTAGCCCTTGGCATTTGAAATATGTCAGGTCAGCAAAATATACCTCTTCTACTGGTTTGATTTCCTGAACCGAACTCACAGGGGAGAAAGCACCAGGAGAGTGGGAGAAGGAGAGGGCAGGAAAGATGATTGTTATATCCTGCGTCCTGGACCTGACCTAAAACCTGGTCTTGCTTTTATGCCACATCTGTTTTGATTTTCATCAGCAAAAGAGAATAATAAAATTGGGGCAGCTTGGAGCTGTTAGTCTGCCATCTCCACTGTCGAGGGGAAGTCACATCAGCGAGCGTGGGTGGGATATTCTGGTACTCTGTGCTGCAGGGAGAGATTTGTCTGGCTGGACTTTGTGAGATGTTTGCCGTCATGAAACAACAATAAATTCTTTCCAACTTCCCCTGTTCTGCATTCAAACAAATAACACCATAACCACAGAATTGTGTAGGGACGACAGAGACCACAGAGATGTCTGACTTCACACTCTTTAAAGAGGAGTACTTTAACATAAGAAAACACGCACCAACGGGGCTTTTCGCCTGGTCTTGAGCTAAGTCAGTCGTAACTTGTCAATGTAAGTCTGACTTAATATTTTCATAGGTGCAATAGTTTCCGGTTGCACCATCTAGGCTACTTGTTAAGACCAGACTTAAATCTTACGCCAGTCAGAATTCGGAGGAACAATCATTTATTGCCTCATAGCCATAGCCAGCTACGAGATCTGGACCTCAGTACTTATTTCCTCTCGCTGCATCTGAATGACTTGAAACCGGTTGAAACTGATAGCTGTTTACAAGACACCTATCTGTGGCGGTGGTGATGTGCCAGGTGTGTGTGCTGTGATGCTCTGGTGCCAAGAGTCATTCACTGCAGGCGGTTCTAAACACAAAAGCTAATAGGCTATGTAGCCTAAACTAAATATGATATATTCACAGTATTAGAAGTTATTATTAAAAACTATTGACATTATTTTCTACAATTCTCTAATGGTATTTAATGTTATCTTGGAAATCAATCCACAGCTGAGTGTCAATAGCATCCAATACCTTCTCTGTGCTCCAGGGCCGGGGAATGTGATGGTGAGTCAACATTAATTAAATATTTAGCAGAATTTCATCCTATAATTGAATTGCATCGTATCTTCCATAGGTTGCTAATGGAGTAGTTAGCACAAATAACATTGCCGGTTTGAATGATAAACTGGATCTATCGTGCACTTTATTGGAGACGGTGAAGTTAACATTTGTGTGGGCAGTAGGTCAATCATCATGAGATTTATGCCTGACGATAAATGTTGAGCAAGACAGCAGTGGGTTGTAACAATGTCTCAAAGCAACTCACGCTGCTAGGCAGTGGGCATAGTTGCGTGGGCTTTCACATGAACAAACGTAGTTAAGACTAGGCGTATGTTTGTTTGGTCCAGTCTAAAGACAGGTCTTAACAAAGACCGATTTTGCAGTTAGGTCCAGCCTTAGTAAAGACCAGTTGTTGCAACCTGCCTCTGAAATCTTGTTGTCAGGGTAACTGCACCCAACCAAGAAATAGTACAGCATATAACCCACTAAAGTGAGCTTTAGGGGTATCAATACAAGGATATTGTTACCTTTGGACAGAGCCAGGTAAGCCGTTCCCCCTCTTTCCAGTCTTCATACTAAGCTTCAATTTTCTTATCTAACTCTTGGCAAGAAAGTTAATTCACATCTCACAAAAATGTCGAAATATTCCTCTTAAATTGCTTTTTCCCCCCATATTTTTTTAATCAACAAGCTGAGTCCTAACCCCAAACCCCCATGCAGTGGCCCAGATGAGCTCAGCTCAGATCAGTCTTGTCAAGATTAGTTGTGTTCACTGCATAGTATTTTTTCCAACCTCTATACATTTATTATACGCACAAACTCTACCCCAGCATAACATTTACCACACATACCACAGTATGCTAGCGTGTGATTCAGGGGGGGTTGCACGTGGACTTGGCTGCCGTGGCTGCTCCAGCTCTTGGAAGTTGGATTTCATCTGTAATAACAGCACCACTTGATGGACGCTGTTGCATAAAATTGAGACACGCTTCTACATACCTTGTAAAAATGAAAAGAGCAACAAAAAAAAAGAAGAAGAAAGAAAAACAAACAGGCTAGTCACGCATCTTGCACAAGTCGAGAAGTGAGAGGAGCTATGATGACCTAAGGGTAGGTTGTACAAGGTTACAACCGCAGATTCTCAAGACATTAACAGTATGTGCATGCAGAGGCACACATGATAAAGCAGGTGTGTATATTAGAGCATATATATACACTATTTGAGAGCTGTACGTGTGATTGTGCGTGCGGTTGTGTGTGCATGTATGAGTAATGATCTGCAAGGGAGTTGGCAGTGGTACAACAAGGGTAAGCACCTTGTGTTAGCACTTTCGTGGTGAGAACAATTTGTGTAGAGTATACAAGCATGCGGCCCGCTGAGAGAGGTACACAGGCTCCTTCTGCCAGATGCCATGCTGGAGATGTATTAAAGACTCGTCTCGTGTTTAAGGAACTGTCAAAAATGAGACTATATTAACTCCATTAAGGTTATTAGGTTCGGCATGAAACAGTTTTTGGCAACGAGAAATTAAACAGCTTATAAAATCTAGTGTATACATTGACGCAGAGGGAATAAAATCAGTGTGCAAATTTTTTGTCAAATCAATCATCACAGATTATCTGAAAGAAGAAGGGCTGCTTGGAGTTGTTTATAAGGTGTGATGTTGCACTTTTGGATCTCTAAATAAGGTTAGTAGGTTTACATGGCAAGGTTAAACATGATGTTTATCACACCATCCTCCTGCCTCAGTCAGATAAATAAAAGTCCTTGGCGCTAAGTTGGTGCCTGAGATAGAGTTGTATTAAGCTTTGCCCTTCAAAGTACTGCAGCATCGTTCCCACCACAGCTGGGAATGCCTCCTTTAGAGATTGTCAACGTGTCGACGGATCAGTCAGGCCGTGGCAATAAGAGTGTAGCTAATAGTGTAGAAGAAGCCTAATGCCACATAATTTGAGGTGGTTGTGTGCGTTGTGATGACAAATCAGGGTGTATTAGCACCCATGTGTCTTTTGTGTCACCAACCACAGCTTCTCTGGTGTTTGTTGATTCCAGCCGAAAAGTGCTCCTCATTCATTCGTCTTTTTGTTGAGGCAAACCCAGCGCAATTAACAACATGCTGACAGACGCTATGCACGCACCTCCGCTGCATCTCGTGCATGCAACAAATGGGTGCGCGCATTACTGTATTATCCACAAAGACACACACACAGAGATAATGATCCAGAGCAATTACAATATTTTGTAATTATATTGATGCAATAACTGTCAGGTAGATAACACGACTGAGGAAAGTGCACTGTCTATGCCACAGATGTAGTAATATTGCTGGGGACATTCAGAATGCTCTTAAAAGTTAAAGTCTGAATATATTTGCCTTCCAGCACTGATGTCGGTGATTCATGCCTGGATCTTGTAAATATTATGGCCGAACTGACCACGAAGGATGATGGACTTCGGTTTTTGCAAACAAACTTCATCAGTTTTTCAAAAATAAACTTATGACACATAACTTGATGACATGCAAGCAGATTGCATAAATCTTCCGAGCAGGAACGTAATGTCTTCAGTAATAAAGAATCTTTCACAAGGTTCATTGTTGAATGACTCCCTGAGTGAGACAGAGAGGCTGGAGAGGGATGTAATGCTGCCAACGGTCTCTCTGTGTGGCAGCCAAGACTGTTGAGAGAACAGTCACGAAATCCTTTTGACATGAACAAGGCTGACTGTAATCTGACACACACAACTGGAGGTATTTGCACTGATGGAAATTAACAAAATACATTTACTCCAGTACTGTATATAAGTACAATTTTGAAGCACTTTACGATTCAAATTTTACATTTCAGAGGCAAAGTAAAGTAATGTAAAACATATAATAGTCATATAACAGATGCTTAGTTATAGATTATAATGCACACCAGTATATGAAGTGATTAAAGCCAGCACCGCTCAATCAACCATAATGAGTACTTTTGCTTTTATTAGATGCATTTTCGTGAGAATAAACGCTAATCTTTGTTGGAGGGAGGGTTTTGCAGCCTGGCCTGTAAAAACATTCACACCACCAAATGATTCAAATGAACCTGGTTGCACTTGAACACAAAGTGTGTGTGTGTGTGTGTGTGTGTGTGTGTGTGTGTGTGTGTGTGTGTGTGTGTGTGTGTGTGTGGTTACTTCTGCTTGGTCACTGCTTGTGATCTCCCCACAGATTTTGTGTCATAGGAACTCTAGTCAGTGATGGGTACGTTGGTAGTGAAGTCGTATATTTTATGTGTATACATTAATATTTTCAATTTTATGCACACAGTATGACTACATTTACAGGAGCCACGTTATATATCTTAACTTTATTATAGTCTATTTCAATCTCCGATAATACCTACACAAATAATTGTGTTCCTGTAGCAGAACTGTATTGTGAGGGGTATGTATTCACTTATTCACATCCTTTAAAAGTAGCCTTGACACAGTGTAAATAAATAATGAATTACAAGAAAAAGCCCTGCATTCAAAATGAAACAAAAACAACATACATATCATCAGCAAAACGTTGTTTTTAAGTAAAATTCTCTTTATTATTCAGCAGAGTGGCCACTGTCACTTTTACATTATTATATATTATTATGATTGCAGATGAATGTGCATAAAACAGTTTAATCCGAAATCATGTAGACATACTGTATGTTTACACAACACATGTTTTGCATGAGGTCAGATGAATGTCGTGGACCAAACAGCCACATCACATGGAAATCCCCAAGCAAAGTACAAGTAGTTCAACTTTCGACCGCTGGATGTAAGAATGAAACTCATTCTAATATTACAGTATTCTGTCTGAAAATCCATGTAACTACAACCGAGTCACGCTACAACGTCCAGAAGACTGCCGTTGACCAAACGTGTTCCAATGGAACGTTATTCATGTAGCAACAGCACCATCTACGGACAGAAACCGGGCCGTTGCTTCTTGCCACCCTGACACACACCACCACCTCACCGCCGCTGCAAAACACAGCACAGGCCGGGCTACCGACTGTCCCCCCGATTAAGAGCAAGGAAGACCACCAAGATGTCTGACATGGAGGACGATTTCATGTGCGACGACGAAGAAGATTACGACCTGGTATCTGTAACTGAAATTATTTACTTTGCGCTCACATTTCAACCGTTTGTCCGTTGAGCGCTAACAGTGCAGGGTCGTCAGTACGGGCTAGCTAATGATAGCTGTTTAGTTAGCGTGTTGGCTAATATCATACTGACAGCGGGTGACTAACATTAGCCACCTAACTAGCTAATAGTTGGATTTATCCGCTAGGGTTGTACATTGGGCTGATGTTTTAACAATCATTGCCCGTACTGGGCAGATAATGTAGGCCACATGCGCTCAACTGTTAGGTTTTAAGTGCAGGCATGAAAAGCAAAGCAACCGGCTAGTTAGCGAGCTAACTTAACGTTAGCTCAAGGCTCATACTTGCAGCATCAAGCGCTGTATTCGGGGTGCAATTTGCTATCCCCACCTTTGTTTTAGCTAGCTTAGAGTTTCTGGCGTGTTTTGTTAGCAAACGTGTAACTCATGTTGGAATCGGATCTCGTGATTTGAACTTTCACATGGCTATGTGCTTACATTCAGGAATACTCAGAGGACAGTAACTCCGAGCCTAATGTGGACCTGGAGAACCAGTACTACAACTCCAAAGCCTTGAAGGAGGATGATCCCAAAGCAGCGCTCAGCAGTTTCCAGAAGGTGGAGTAATACTGGTTAACAATCGGTTCTTTCCATAGTTATTTAAAAGCACAATATTCACCTGCATCTTTACCATGTTTTCAGGTATTGGAACTAGAAGGAGAAAAGGGAGAGTGGGGATTCAAAGCACTGAAACAGATGATCAAAATCAACTTCAAGCTGGTATGCTCAGCAAGAGATGCCATACTTTGTTTACATACAGACACCAGACATGAATCCCTCAGTAATTGCTTTGTTTTGTGTCTCAACCCTGTAGACAAACTTTCCAGAGATGATGAACAGGTACAAACAGCTCCTTACGTACATTAGAAGTGCTGTCACCAGGAACTACTCGGAGAAGTCCATCAACTCCATTCTGGACTATATCTCTACCTCCAAACAGGTAGGGATGGCAAATGTGAGACAGGAAAATACATCCACCAGCAACACACATTGTGTCCTTGGACCCTGCAGTATTGGATATTATAAATATAATAATTCTGAAATACATTTCATGTGCTGCCAGATGGACTTACTACAGGAGTTCTACGAAACCACATTGGAGGCTTTAAAAGATGCAAAAAATGACAGACTGTGGTTTAAAACGAATACAAAGGTATGTAAAGATTCTTCAATTATTCCAGATTGTCTTAAACTATCATCTCCTAGTGAAACATGCTCTAAATGCTCTTTTTTTGTGTTCCTCCCCTGCAGTTGGGGAAGCTTTACTTGGAGAGGGAAGAGTACGGGAAACTGCAAAAGATCCTTAGGCAACTTCACCAGTCATGTCAGGTAACTAGATACATTTTTATCCTTTTTTGTCTGTATAAGCATTAATATGTCTTTAATACAAAAATTAATTGTATATTGTAGATGGCATAGAGTAGTGGTTGATCTACCTAATTGCTTTTTTATTCAGAACAAGGTGTTTTTTTTCCTCACAGATATGTGTGTGTATGTAATTTCACCACAATAATAATCTAATAAATGTTCTAAATTTATATCAACTACAGACAGATGATGGAGAAGATGACCTGAAGAAAGGCACACAGCTGTTAGAGATCTATGCTCTGGAGATCCAGATGTACACGGCACAAAAAAACAACAAGAAATTAAAAGCCCTGTATGAGCAGTCACTTCACATAAAATCAGCCATTCCTCACCCGCTTATAATGGGAGTAATCAGAGGTATGATAATGCTCTTATCTCCTTCATTCATATTGCAGTCGTTTAGTTTTGTGTTGATTGTGACTGTCACTCCACATGCTGTCATAGCTGTCTACTGATTGACCTGTGCTTTTTTGCTCCTGACCAGAGTGTGGTGGGAAGATGCATTTGAGAGAGGGCGAGTTTGAGAAAGCCCACACAGACTTCTTTGAGGCCTTTAAAAACTATGATGAGTCTGGCAGCCCAAGGAGGACGACATGCCTGAAGTACCTGGTCCTAGCCAACATGCTGATGAAGTCAGGAATAAATCCTTTTGACTCACAAGAGGTATGAAAATAGTTGTTACCATTTGAGATGTTTATTTTTTACTATGCATACACTGTATGTAAGAATATGAAACATGCAAGCAGTTGAGATGTACGTCACATAAGTTTTATTGCCAGATGTAACTTTTCATATTTTTTCCCCCTCAAAGGCCAAACCATACAAAAATGACCCAGAGATCCTAGCGATGACAAACTTAGTAAGGTAAGGATACTGCTTTTCCATTTGACAAAAGTCTTGCTCTTATAGTGTTGGCAATTTCTACCCACTAATTTGTTCAGAGATCTTGACAACTTTACTAGGCAGCAAAATGGACAGGCAACAAAAATAGTGAGACTGTTTTGGAATTTGACAGTTGTTTAACCCTAAATGTGAGAAAAGTGAGAAAACAAGAAGCTAAAATGTTTCTAACAAAATGAATTGGATAAAGACTTTGTGGTTTTTATTTTAAAACAATAGCGTTACTTAATGCTGTTCAACTGTATGAGCTTTGTATTGATGTTCCAGTCGTTTAACTCATTATGAGGAGAGCGCGACTCTTAAGAGGAGGAGGAAGGATTGGAGGATGATTTTCACCAGTTCCTAACACATCACATATTATGTCTGGGTTTAAAAAAATATTTATGATTCAAATTAATCTTCATTTGAATAATTGCGTTACAAACGTGGATAATTCTGCATCAATGCAGTGACAGCATAATTGGGATATATTATTTTATTATTTCAGATCAGTGTGAGCGTATCTTTCGTTTCGCTTTCATTTGCTGTGATGTTAGTTTCGCTTCTCTCTCCGGGTGTAGCTCTAAGTAAGAAAGTACAATTTATGTAGGGCTTTTCCCAGACATAAGTGCTTAACAAGGCGTGATAAAAAAAAAGAAAAAATGATAGAAGTGACCATAGAAGGGCACAAAACACAATACAGCAGAGAGCTTTATTAACTACCCTTTTATTAACAGTTTTGAGCTGAAAAACATTTCATAGTATTTGTATAAAGTATGGATCATGACTGTTGTCTCCTCGACGCCTTTAGTTGTCTTCTGCTTCCTTGTTTGGTCTATTTTGTCCTCATGTTTACATAAATAACTGGCATTGTTTCAAATTGCTCAGTTTCCATGCAAGTATTTATCATTTTAATCCCATAAACAAGAAACTAAGGACGGACACCCAAAACTATAATAAGAATAGTGTTTACAAAGAAAATAATGTTTTGAAATATGTTTGGCAGTTATCAGGATGAGAGTTTTTGTGTGGGTCACGGAGGCACAATGTATGTGGTTTAAAAACATTGATTGTTTTTACTTCCAGCGCCTACCAGAACAATGACATCACCGAATTTGAGAAAATCTTGAAAACAAATCACAGTAACATAATGGATGACCCCTTCATTAGAGAGCACATCGAGGGTGAGTGGTGAACGTGACTTCAGTCCACATGCTGGATAAATGTGTTGGAAAAATTATAATGTATTTTCAACATTTTGTGTTGCAGAGCTCCTGCGGAACATTAGAACCCAAGTGCTTATCAAACTCATCAAACCGTACACAAGAATACACATCCCATTCATTTCTAAGGTGAGTCCATGTGATCAAAACACGTCATCTTTCCTCTTTTGAATACATTCCCTTAGTTGGAATATTATTAGATGATCGTTTGCACTCATGGCCATGTGATGTTATGTGGATAATTTTAAATGGAATATTTTTTGCTGTGTATTCAAAGCCAATCAGACATCAAGGAAGAAATAATATAATAATTGGAAGACGGCACACAGATTGTTTCACGTTTTACACACATAAGTATCAACGGTGGAAAAAGCAGATGTTGCAATATTTGGTCTGGCTTTACATGGCTAACAATTTGGTAGTGTAGGCTGATCTTTATTGACATCAGCATAAATATTTCAGCTGCTCAGATTGACAAAGTATAGTTGAGGATCTGTCTTACTTAAGATGACTAACAAAAGAAAAGGAGCTTACAAGGCAGCATTAATATGAGGAAGTGTTTTCTCATGTCATGGGTTCATGACATCACTAATGCTTGCACATGAATGGTATCCTTCAACACTTTTTTCAACACATTCTCTTTATTTGTTTATATACTAATAAGTTCACATACTTTCATGAGGGACTCTCCAGAAGTTGTTTGAAACACATCTAACACTATTTACAACAGGAATTGCAATGTATGAAATTCTGTGGATCCATTCATGTTAAATCATGCTAGTTGACATGCTTGTTTACAGAAATAAGGATGAGTTTTTTCTGTTTCTCTTGTGTTTCAGGAGCTGAACATTGATGTGTGTGATGTAGAGAGTTTGCTGGTGCAGTGCATCTTGGATAAGTAAGTTTCTCCCCTACATGCCTTCTGAGAAGTTTGAGGAAAAAAATGACGCCTTCAGTTACATCTTGTCAAATTGATTGTCATGCTGTAGAAGTGATCAGCTATTTACAGCCCAGTTGTACTTGTTCTCTGGTGTAAATAACTTTCACTAGGAATTGAAAATGCCAGATTATTGGATATACTAAAAAAGGTTTAATAATGTGTTTAATAACTATTGCATTGTTTTTTTTGTCATCATGCTCTGAAATGTAGAAAGGCTTGTTTGTAAATCACTCATTCAGAAAGTTTTTTTTTTTTCTAAAAGGAAGAGTTCTGACAGCAGACCATTAAATGTTAATTTGGGGACTTTCAGTACTACGTATTCTCAATACATTATGCCACACATGTTATTGTTGTCATTCACTCTAATGTATTATCCCAAATGACCAGCCAAATCAGATAAGATAAGGAACTGTTGAACTGGCATTTCGAGATTTAATTCCTAGAGCTTGACTAAATTGTGTGGAGGATTGAGTTATATGATATATTGCCAACTGTGCGCTTACTTTCTTCTTTCTTTTAGCACAATCCATGGCCGAATTGACCAGGTCAACCAGCTACTAGAACTGGACTACCAGAAGAGAGGAGGGGCTCGCTACACAGCTTTAGACAAATGGACAAATCAGCTGAACTCTCTCAACCAAGCCATCGTCAGCAAGCTCACATGATGGCATGTAAAATCAAGAGACAAGGAAAATGGCATGTTTGAATACATCCATAAAGTATGCTACCGTGGTTCTTCAAGTAAACCCTCTGAGACGAGATACACGGCACAGGTTTTGAGAATGCCACCAATTTCAAAAAGACTCAAGGAACCCGAAGAACGTGTTCAGAGCGTGTTGTTTTGTCGTGATGAGAGGAAATCACCGGCACTTATTTGTGTTTTTCATGTTCATGATTGGCAGATTCTATCATGTCAACACAGAAATGCTTCAACTGTTTAAACAAAAAAAAAAGTCCAAAGTGTATGAAAACGTGTACACGGTATTTTAACGTATACTGTTGCCTGTTGGTAATAAAGAGATTTCTCTCAGCACTAAAAGGATTCAGCTGATTTTGACTACCAACAGTTTTGTGAGCACCGAGTACAAATCGAACAAGATGTTTTCAATTGTCATAAATAAGACCTGAAGAAACCTTTTTCTCTGAATTGATTTGAATCGCCCTTTGAATATATTTCTGTGCCTTCGTGACGTGCCGTGTTCGCCCAGCCAGTTTGAGGTTTTTGAGCCTCGACGGCTCCCGTTCCAGGTGACTCCCATTTCCACACTGACAGTGGTTAGTTCTCTACTCGCAGCGAGCCCAAAGCTACGAGCTAGTCTGTGGAGAGCGCAGCCAGCTGACGCAGCAACAGTCGGCGGGGGCTGTGGGGTGCAGCTAGTGGTTAGTAGGAACTGGGTGTGAGTCTCTAAGCCTTCACTCATTATTGTTATTATTCACAATGAAGAAATTAAAAGGGCCCACATCCTGACGTCCACGTTCTGGTCAATGACTGTCTGTCGCGGTGTCGGTGACTGACATGGACGCTAGTGACAATAAGGTAAAGTGTAATTTAAACATGTATTTTTGTGTTGGCGTCTGGCGTTAGCCTTGTGGGAGAAGGGGCACAGCGTTACTTACGCCGCCGAGGCCCAACATCGCATTTAACGTTATTCAAAGAAGCCGCTATTCCGTTGATTCATGTTATAATTAGCAGCTTTGGTTCAGCTGTGACTTAAATTTGCTATTTGGTACATTAGCCGTGCAAATCCGCACGATAGGTCTAGCGTTATGTGTTTTGTCTTGGGGGGCGAAATGGTTAATCCAAACAGTTATCCCGTTTGGCTTGCAAGCTAACGTTAAAACGGCTAACGGTAACCGCAGCTCGTTACAAACGGAAGACGGTAGCGTTCGTTCCTCGTCTTCTGTCACGTCATGTGTCTTCGGTCATTTTTACAAAAATATTTGGATCTATTTCCATGTCAATAATGCTGTGCAATAAAATCAAAAATACGGTCTTGTGTTAAGAGTTAGCTTAGCTAGCTAGCTAGCGTTAAAGCTAAACATCTCAGCTGTCATTTGATGATGCTCGTCATTTTAACCGGGGCGGCAGATAACGTTACAGCTAGCAAGATTTTTTCGGGAAATAGAGCCTTTTGCTTGGTCTCAGTCAAGTCTCACGTTGGAGAGGTAACGTCAGACTGTTTCATTCGGTTAGGAATGTGTGCATGAGAGCTGTGTTGTTGTCAGGAGAGGTGGACAGGTTTCGTGGATCGTCACTAGAGGAATATCTGGTTCTTCGGCATGTATGGCATTCTTATGACGCTGGTTGCAAAAGTTTAATTTAGTGTGGTTTGGCTTTGTTTCCAGAACCTTGTTGTCAGGCACGTAAAATTTCCTGCATTTTAAATGTGTAACCTGGTGTTGTGATATTCATCAAGTTTTGTCTTTATTATTTTTGAAACCTCTTAAAGGGTTGTATGCATACATACATACTTCCTACACAAGCTCATCCGACTTTCAACACAAAAACAGATGCTGTATGTTACTGTTCGAAAGCAACTGGTGTGAGAATAAGTGCTTAGACAAACAGAGGCTTGTGAGATCAGTAGCCCCCCAGTCTAATCACTACGAGATCTGTCATCCCTAACCAATGCACATCTGGGTCTGACCTCATTGCCTTTTCCACAATCACAGCTATTCTCACTCACAGATACTACAAAGACATCCACAGTTGATTCAAGAGATGGATCCCCCTGGACATCTCTGTTTTCTTCCACAACTTTTCTTTTTTTTTTGATAGTTGGATTTTTTCACTACTGTTCAGAATTCAACATTCACCACCAGGGCACATGAGGCCTCCATTCTATTGCTTGCTGTATAATTAGCTTATCTGCTGATACTGTCCCCACTTGATCCTCTAAAACTTAATCCTATAACAAAACCCTATCAGCTATACTGTACAGGTTCACACCAACTACTGTAGTCGTTAACCCTTGCAGCCATGTCAGTCTAGGCATAGTGGCTGCTACTACCTGGGGGTTTAAAAAAAATCTTTCCAAACAACTGTAGTTTGCCCTTCTTTAGTGAACTGGTAGAATAGGCTCCATTCACCATGATTCTATATGGATCGGATGGGTTCTATAGATTATCTAAGGAAAAGTGAGACAACCGCCCATGGACTGTAGCAGTGGGAGACAATAGCTGTCTGTCTGACATCCACTGGCCACACTGATGACCCTATTCATGCACCCCGACCACTGTTTCAGAGAAACGAGGGGGAGCCTGTACTCTAAACCCTGTCACCTTTCCTCATCCTTTGTAAAATAGCAGATTATTTTTAATGGGACTTCTTGCACAGATCTGTCACCTCAAGTTAGAGCAATGCCACCATGATGAGGAGCACACATGTGTTAAAAAAAAATAGTCCCAGACAGCAACGGAAAAAGACTGACTAAATAACATTACTGCCCTTATTGTCCTTCCTTAAATTAAGAAAAAAGTTTGGGGCTTTTGCTACAAGTAGGTAATTTCAAAATCACCTTTACTTGCGATTTATAAAGGAGATATGTGGCCCTGCTTATTAGTTGGTGTCAACAATTGTCTGCTTGGAAGTATTTCAGTGTTACTGTACGAAACCTTCCTTCAACCCAGACCTTAATCTTTGGCCTTTCTGTAGCCCGGTATACCATTTCCTACAGCATGACAGCTTGACTGTCTGGTTCATAAATCTGGAGACCCATAAAACTCGACAGACTCATGGAAAACGTCATCGATTTTACTGCAAAATGACTCAGAGGACACTATTAAAACTTTGCCATAAATATCTTACCACAGTGTTTTTCTTTTCTTTTTTAACAAATAGCTTAATTGATTGATTTACTTTATTTTTTATTTTATGTGTATCTTTTGATAAGTTGTAAACAGGAAATGGCATTTTGTCTGGCCTATCAAAGTCCTAAATGTGTAAAAATTAAATATATAAAAAAGTAATTGTACATTATCACATAACCATAATGACACACAGTTTTTATAGGTGTTGGGGTTAATGTAGGGCTGTACTCTAGCATCTTTGTAAGAATTTCAGAGTCTTACTTCCTGCTTAAGTGAGTTGCCAGTAGTAATTAAAAATGATATGATGTATATCCGTAAGTCCATAATTTGGTGGAACTGCAGTATACGTCTCATACCTTGGCTGAGTCTGGTGCGTTTATCTATCAAAGGCATTGAAAACATGGCATTGAAGGCCTCAAACACCTGCTTTAAATGTGAATCTACTGTTACCTTGCAAATCAATTAAGAATATTTTTAGTCATAAATGATACCCATCATAAATTACATGCCCCTCAAAACAAACTTGTTTTCGGCTCTGAGGTAGAGAGACTCGCCTCTTTGTCGACCGTATTAACAAGAAGCTGGTTAATGTTTATATGATTCACCTCTGTTTATCTAGCTGCAGATGTCTTAGTCACATGAAAAATTGACTGTCAAAAATAGCTACAACTTTCTTTGACATGTTGTGTACTTTGCTTCCATCCTCTGGCAGTTGCCTTAAGTCATCTTTGAACTCAAAAAGGTTTTATGTGCCTGTGTAAAGGCCCGATACCTTTTTTATTGATGATGGTAGACACACAAGACTGTAAACCAACTGGAAGTAACAGGGAAAACAGTGCTCAGCTGCGATATAACATGAAACAAATGAGTGGTTGGTCGGTAGACTATCAACACCTGTCTCTTTGTGAGACATTCAATACTCAAGTTAATAACTTAAAAATGCTTGTGCATTGATCTGCTCATACCATTGTAGGTTTTACAGTGTATTGAGTGTTGATCTTGGGAAGTTGAGTCATTAGTCTCATAAATGTTATGCCCTAGAGAGAGAGCCTAATGAACCCTGCAAACTTACCCCAACAATAAGGTCAACTACTGGAAGGAACATTGTGGTTCATATCAGCATTACTATGCTGATATGAATTGTTGCTTTCACCTGAGAACTATCCCATTTGATAAGGAGGAGATGGCAATAGCAAGAATTAAATAATGTGACCTGTTGTGTCATGCTGTTACATAGAAGGCAAACAGTGAGCTTGATAAAATACAATCTGAGAAAGTGGTGACTGACTTGAGCAACTTTTATTTGAGAAATAGATTTCTGCTCTTTGGCACATACCTACTTCTCACTCAAATCAACCATGTCGTAATAAATTGGCTGCTGCTGCTCAAAATGTGAAAGTAACGGCTGTTTATTTGTCTTTCATGCAGGATGTGAAGCTTTCAGCTGAAGTGGAACCGTTCATCCCACAGAAGAAGGGTCTCGAAGGATCCCTAGTCAGCATGAGTCTTTCTCAAGAGGCAGGTGGAGGAGGAGGGGGCGGAGGTATAGGAGGAAGTGGTGGAGGGGTGGAGACCACTCCCATACCCAGCTACCTCATCACATGCTACCCTTTCGTCCAGGAGAACCAACCCAACAGGTATGGTCTCTCTGTCAGCATTGCTAGATTTTTGAATGGACGAAACTCTTAAGTCAGTCGTTTTAACCCCATTTCTTTTTTGAGCGAATGGCACCAGAGGTTTTGGTTCATATTAATTATGGGTTTTGCCGATGTTGTCCACTTAGAAATATAACCATTCCTTGTGGTATTGTGGGGAAGTCTGGTGTCCCCATTTCCAACTGCCCAAGAATACTAAACTCTCTTCTGGACTGTTCTATTTTGAGAATAACTCTTCAATGCACTGCTGCTTACCACAATAATGAGAAAACATGGTGTCCCTAATGTTGCGTTTCTCAAAAGAGATCATGATCAGATCCTTAGTGTATTGAGTTAGAGTCATTAAATTGCTTGACAGTTTAAGGCTGCTAAGTTATGAATGGAAACCTCCCCAGAGTTGGTTTACATGGAACCACAATCCATGATTCCAGTGACTCTTTCTTTGTTCAGAGTGATCTGCTGTATCCTTGCACACATCCGCTCCTTTGTTTCCTTTCCCCCCTATTTGAATGCAAGGAAATGCCCGCTATACTCAACTTGCTGTGAAAAAGTCATCTGGATCCTTATCAACATTTCTGCATACCATGACACACCCCCTAAAAACCAACTATCACCCACATCAATGCAACTTCACAGATGTTAACTTGGGGAACATCAGTACTTTCTGGCTGAAGGGGCGTTCACCTTTTTTTGTGAAACACAATTTCATCTGTCTACACTACACAAGTGACGATGATCAAAATAAGCAAAAGAAAGTCCCAGAATTGTTTACACAATAGTGTGATTAATTCAGGATGTAGCAATCTTGTTTCTCTAAACTGAATATGTAAGTTTCTCAATGTTGAATATCTGCCAATACAAAATATTATTTTGTTTTCTTTTTAATCTCTTCCTTTCCCACATAATTCATGTGCACAGTGCACACTTTGCCTCAAGTTGACCTACAATAAAATTACACTTGGCACAGAGAGCTTGTGACCGGAAGGTTTTCTGTTCAATCCCCCAGACCGGCAGGATAAATCTGGGTGGTAAACCGGGGGGGGGCTCATTAACACCAAGGAGGTGCCCTTGAGTGTGGTTGTATTGGGAAGCTTCCAGGTGTGAATTGCTCTCAGTCAAACTCCCCACTGAATAAATTAGTGGGGGGAAAAGACTTGACAGCTAATTGGGTTAGTATTAAGACGATATAACCTGAATCACAGCCTTTCTATTATGGTTTCAAATAACATTTTCTATTGTCTTGAGTATTTTTGTAAAATAGCTATCGGAAGAGCAGTGTGATT
Organism: Chelidonichthys spinosus; assembly: GCA_029853015.1. Lineage (NCBI taxonomy): Eukaryota > Metazoa > Chordata > Actinopteri > Perciformes > Triglidae > Chelidonichthys > Chelidonichthys spinosus. The sequence continues at coordinate 27,880,942 of CM056821.1, read as the reverse complement.
CTGTTAAAGATTAATAACACAATATTATGAGAAATTTGATTGCCTCTCAAAGACAACATATGAGCTGGTGGCTCATAGCCAACGGTGCGTACAAACTTGCTGACAGAGCAAACAGTGTTTACCTGCGGGAGAACCAGAGGGTGGGTGTTCTGCTTTTGCGGTGAAGCTATCGGTCGGGTTGGTGTTATCAGCTGCAAGCCCCAGTTGAGAGCAGTGCAGAGTGGCAGTTGTGACCTAGCCAATGGGACACGCTCACATGCCAAATTGTGCACTAAAACCTGCACAGCCAACTATGTCAACAAAGCAATGACAAGCTCGGATAACAACACACACGGCAAGGGCTCCTTCATTTTCTGCTCATTTAATGTCATGGCTCCTCAGTCCCAAGCTGACATAAATAGTGAAATGCAGTTATCAACCATGAAAAAATTCACTGAAATAGTTAAAAACTTAAATCCAGTATTGCTCAAAACGCAGGCAGAGCCTATTGAATATATATTTGATTTTGATGGCTGTTCTTAGTTGTAAGATAAGAAAATCAGAAGTAATATAACATGTACCCCTCTACTCCTTCACAGGCAACATCCTATGTATAATGGAGGGGAGCTGCGCTGGCAGCAGCCTAACCCCAGCCCTGGTGGTTCATACCTGGCCTACCCCATCTTGTCTTCACCCCAGCCTCCTGTCTCCAACGACTACGCTTACTACCAGATTATGCCTGCTCCGTGCCCTCCTGTGATGGGCTTCTACCAGCCCTTCCCTGGCTCATATGCAGGTCCTGTGCAAGCTGGAGTCGTCAACCCAGTCTCAGCAGATGTGGGTGAAAGACCACTACCTCTGGGTCCAGCATATGGGATGGCCAGTCAGCGGGGGAGAGGCATGATCCGACCCAATATTCTCCCAAAGGTACAGAAGCTCAGCAGCCTTATAGTGACACTGCCACATTGACATCATATGTTATTTGTCACTCAAAAGTGTCCCTCCTCATCCTTAATCTATTTAGTGAGCATGCTCTTTTTCTTTCTCTTACAGCAACAGTTGGGTGTGTGCCAACCCCAAAGGGGTCGCCGGCCGCCAACCAGGAGTGTAGCTGTGCAGAAGGAGGTGTGCACCTTGGGGCCCGATGGTCGGACCAAGACGGTCATGCTAGTGGATGCTGCACAGCAGACTGGTAAGAATACTGCATTATATGATTCACCTCTATATCATCTCTATACTATATCAAATATAAAAAGGAATTAAACAAAGACTTAAGATGAGAAGCCTCTTACTTATAGCAGTGGGGAAATATTGAGCTTGAGTTTACATCTAAGGATATGGCCATTGTCAGTGGTGTTCTTCTGTCCTGTGGCTGAAAAGAAGCTGGGGCTTAAAACATTCTATACTTTGTTAAAGTTGCCTGCTTTATCTATGAATGAGAATCTGTCCCGTCAGAGAGGAAGCAGGACACAATGCCAGTAAGACTGCCGTGTAGTCGTACAGGTTGGTGATGCTTGTGCATAACTTCTGAAAGAACTGGAATGCAGAGTTTCCAGTTGGAGAGGTTGACATGTGTGCAGCTCGTGATGTCAACCTTGATGACTTATGACCCTGTGTAAAGTTTGGCTACTCATTTGTGGTTTAAGTGACGCCTGATAAACGTCATACAATAAATAAACGTTGTCCAAGTTTGTGGTTCCCAAGTCTCATATATATTTATTGTAATTGTTTTCAACAATTATATGTTCATGACGGCAGCAGTTTAATTCCCCGTTTGTAACACGATGTAACAAGTTATTTTCAGGTCTAAGCTTCTCCTACTTTGTCCTCAGATTTCCCAGGTGAGGTTTCAGGGCGGTGCGGTGCAGAGCGGGCTAGTCCCCTGTTGTGGAAGAACCGAACAAAGAGAAGACGGGCGTCCCATCCAGCCGAAGGTTACAACGAGCAGGTTGCCAGTGAGGCAGACATAGACAGTGACAGTGGCTACTGTAGCCCCAAACACAACCAGGCGGCAGGGGTAACGCAACGCACCACCGAAAATACAGCTGCACCCACAGTAAGTTGCCTACTTACAATAAGCTCAGGACCCAACAGACTTAAAATGAACAATAGAAATTAGTTTCAACTCATAATCTCCTCTCATACTAGTCAAGATAATAATCCTTCAGAACAGCAGTTTGATTCTGGTGTCGGGCTGTCGATGAGGTTTGAAACTAACTAAAAACACGTGAAGCATAAAGTACAGATGGGTGTGCACACGGAAAGTGAGCAAGTATTCAGGTGCATGACATTAAGTGATTTCCTTAAATTAACGTTGTCAGGTAGTGCTTGACTACTTCAAGCTGAGTACTGCCCCAAAATTATAATTTAAATAAATGGGTAGAGATTGGCCATTATGTTCGGAACTGGGAGTTTTTTAAATTTAATGCATAAGTGGAGTACTTCTTTTCTCTGAACTCTTTGAATTTTCTGTGTTGTATAGGGCGTAGAGGCTGGTGTAATGACCGGTAAGTTTGATACAACATCTTTTGAACAAGTTCACATCCTGCTCTCATAGCCATATTTCTTATTCATTCTCTATGTAATGTATTTGAAATGAATAATGGAGATTTTCTTTTTTTATTCACTAGCAGGTACTTGGGTAAATGTAGCCTCTCAAGCTTCCCCGAAGTCCTGGGGAGACAGGAACGGCCAGTTTCACAGAGCAGACCAGAGGAAGATTCCTGAACAGAGAAACTTCACACAGGTAGAGTAGATCTCACTGGAGCATACGCTAAGTTGCTGTATTTCGGGGGAACAACTATGGTATTGAAAATAGGTCGAATGCAATACATTTTGGCATAACGGCTCCAATCTGTGAGTCACACTTAGGTTTACTTCTCTGTTTTGTTTCTGGAGCAGAGTCCATGTGTAAACACTTGTGTTGGAGGGGAAAAGGCAACAAAGAGGCAGTAGTTTAGCAACAACTGAAGGCAGTGTTATCAACAGAATGAATAGACTGATATGAAATGAACATGAGTTATAGTTGGTATCCTAATTTAATCTTCAGAAAAGTAATCGCTCGTTCATGTAATTATCTGATAATATTTAGACTTAACAGAGAAATACTTATATCATTTGTAAATAATTAGCATGCCATTGCCTTGGCATTTGAAAATGGAAATTCTTTAGCAGAGGGCTTTAACAAATCATCTCTGACATGATGCATATCAATCACACACAGGCAATAAACAATCTAAACACAACAAAGCAGAGTTATATACATCTGTCATCTGTCATTGGGGAAAGTTATGAGCAAGAAAAATGTCACCAACAATAGTGTTGAAGAACCAGTTGTATCGGCTTTAATCTGCTTGCAGGTTTTCCTGTGTTATTTAATTTTCAACGTTAATCGTTTGTTATATAAAATGTGCAAAAGTCAACATATTCAGTTTAATATGATAAAATGGCAGTGGAACCCTGTTTCACCCTTGTGTTCTCCGTCCGTCTCTGCCTTTCAGGATTTTCACAGTAGCTATCCGGGGCGTGTGCCGCCCAACCAGTCAGAACAAAGGCTGCAGCCAGCAGTGGGCACTGGCACTGAGCTCACCCCAGAGCCCCTCTACTTTGAGGTGAGAGAGGGTTTCTTGTGAATTTCTTTGAAATGAGTTCTGTCTGCATCACTGTCACCATTACATTAATTATAGATCTATTTTAGGCAGAATTCATTCTTTGTGCTAAAATGATCTCTGCGTGTTTTTCAGGATGAAGATGAATTCCCAGATCTTGCTACTGGAGGGGCTGCCCAACGTAGCACCAAACCAGAATCTACCCCAGCCCAGACACACTCGCAGCCTAAACTGCCCAAAAACCTGGTAGGGGAAGGCACTTTCTGAAGACAGCACATGACACAGAGAGCCTTCACAGACAGCTAATTGTTTTGCTGGGCTTACTAATTATTACTAGGGGTGTGTCTCTATTGTAGCAATATGACTGCAAATCAGAGCAGGTTCAATATGATTTCAGACCGCTGCACTTAGGAGTTGACATTTTTACTTTTTTGAAGAATAATCAATATTTTATTTACTTCCCAAATTGTAAATATTAAATCAGAAAAGTGTGCCTTGTTACAGCAGTAAACATGGACACTGGATAAACTATTTCCTACTGCATTCACTTTGAGCCCAAGGGCAAGATGGGCTTCATACATACTTTCTTAACTTGTTTTTATGATTAATTGCTGTCAGCTGAGGAAGTTGTCTAGTTCATCTCTGAAGCAACCACACAGACCTCGTCCGACCCACAAACCACCAACTTTAGGTCATACAGTGGCACATTGTCAGGACTGGGACAGGCGTCTGAGCACCACGGTGCTGTGTGTGTGTGTGTGAGGGAGAGTGGCTGTGAGGTGGACTTTTGCACGCAATGTTTTTATAACTTGATATTAACTTCTTCAGAACTTGACTTTGCCAGCCCGCAGGGTTGGGCTGACCTGAGCATCACTAAAATCTGCACTGTCTAACTGTCTAAATGAATAGCGCTCCTATTGTGAAAGCCAGATGTTCTGCCCTGAAAATCATCCCCCAGTCATGGGCTCTTTGACAAATACTGCTGTAAATAAACAGTAGAAAGCTCAGTAACACTTTTGACCTTAAACCGGGAGTATCTGGGAAGCATTGCTAGCTAGCAGTGTACATATCACCTTTATAAGTCAATAGCAAAATGTTGCACGCCAGCAGGAAAGGCACATGTCGCATTCACCAACTCCCATACACTCACATTCAGACTACAGTGCAAATATCGATACATCTGTCAATCTTTTTTAAGTTTTGGTCAGACCCTATGAACCCGAATGTCTGACTCTTGTATCGGTTCACCCTTTCACCCTTACTGATTACTTATTTGTGTCTCTGCACGCATCACAGCTGGATAACCTGCCAGAAAATTCCCCTATCAACATTGTGCAGACCCCCATCCCCATTACCACCTCTGTCCCCAAGAGGGCCAAAAGCCAGAGGAAGAAGGCCCTGGCTGCTGCTCTGGCCACTGCACAGGAGTACTCTGAAATCAGCATGGAACAGAAGAAATTACAGGTATGAACTTACAGTGTCGGCTAGTCATGTATGATCGGTTTGAATGTTATGGTGTGCTTGCTCATCAGTTTTGTTCCTCACCATTAATTTTCTCATGATTTAGCATTCTCACCTGCAGTTTCATTTGACTGGTTCATTGGTGTGACCTTCCACTGTTTTTCTTTCCTCGCCTGGCAGGAGGCATTCACCAAAGCAGCAGGGAAGAAGAGTAAAACCTCTGTGGAGCTGGATCTGGGAGACATGCTGGCAGCTTTGGAGAAACACCAGCAGGCTATGAAGGCCAGACAACTCAACAATACCAAGCCATTGTCTTTTACAGGTAATTTTAAAATGGTCAGACTCACAAAATATACGCTCCTAACTTTGTTTTAATTTTACATATATATGTGTTCTGTGTGCTTGTGTACTAACATTTGTTGTCGTTTTCCCCAGTCGGAACAACTACTCCATTCCACAGTTCAGGCTCGACCAGCCTGCCATCCATGTTGAAGGGCCATCAGCAGCCATACTCGGCCCCACACAATTCCCTTGATTCTACCGCACCCCGTATCAAGAGAGGGAAGGAGAGAGAGATCCCCAAAGTAAAACGGCCAACAGCGCTTAAAAAGGTGAATGATTTATGGTTAAATGAATAATTTCTGAGAGGGAGGAGGAAGATGTCATTTAGTCTGAATGAATATTGCTTAAAGAATCTTTTTATCTTTTGTTTTTGATGTTTTTGTTCTGTGTTTCGATAGATTATCTTGAAGGAACGCGAAGGGAAGAAAGGGAAGACGAGTGTAGAACAGGAGTCTTCAGGCCAGGAGGAGCATGGAGAAGAGTGTTTAAATTTTACTGATGATCTTGCACGAGAGCCTGCCTCCCAAGAAGGTGAGGGTAAATCATTATTACGGTTTAAGACTATTCAGATGTGTTGCTATTGTACATTTTGTAATTGTTTCTTCTGGTCTGCTGTTTGTACCACAGATAATGGCCTGAGTATGCCCAGCGATGCATCCCTTTCCCCAGCCAGTCAAAACTCTCCATATAGCATCACTCCAGTATCCCAGGGTTCTCCTGCCAGCTCTGGCATCGGGAGTCCCATGGCCTCAAACGCCATCACCAAGATCCACAGCCGACGTTTCAGAGAGTGAGTACTCGTTCTCACTGAGAGACAGAATATTGAACAGGGCAGACCTTTTGTAGGAATCCCTGGCATTGGAATGTCTCACAAATGCGATGAAAAATGGTGAGCAAATCAAATAGTTCTCCTACTCACAACCCAGAGCCTTGGCTGTGAGAAGCATACTCCGAAAGTTAACGGGTGTCTTTAAGGGCGGTTTTGTACAATAAAGAATTGTAGAGTATGGCACAGATGCCAAACACATTGTCCCTTCTTAGTAAAAATGTATGCCAGTGGTCACAAACGCAGCTTTGTCCCTCCGTGTCCTCGGCTGTGGGCCTATTGTCCCAGCCCACCCTTCTCTAACAGATTTTGCATTTAAAGCCTCCAAAAGGCCTCTGTGACCAAGCTCCGCCTCTCAGCTCTGACTGCAGTGATGCTTGCTGCTCAGGCCACACTACATCCATCTCCTGATTAATATTTCTCCAAACCTCAAAGCTACTGGTAGTATGCATGATGGCTTTGGTCAGATAGCAATACAATTTTGTGGCATAAACATAACCAACAAGCAAACACAGTTGCCACAAATAGCAGTATACACTTTTGCAACAAAGATTAAAGCCTCACAGGGCTCCAATAATTATTTTCTTCAGTCTTCTTATGGTTATTCATTTTAATCATGAAATGTCAGAAAAACCCAAGTTGACATCGTCAGATTGCTTGTATGGTTAAACCAACACTCTAAAATCGAAATTAACTGTTGCATGTGGAAAAAGAGAAGCCGTGCATCATCGCAATTTAGATGATTTAGATTCCTTTTTTGTCATTTTACTAAACTATTTATTAAAAACTAATTTGAGTAATTACAAAACAAACAGGGATCGTCTTCATGCTCGGGTAGATATAACTCCACTATATCTTTACATAGCCGATAGATGTTTGATACCATATTTATGCTCTGTAGATCATACAGAGAACCTTTAACATTAAAGGCAATCATAATTGCTAGGTAGCCACCCAACACATGAAAACTCCGTTTTGAACTTCTGTAACCTGTGTTTTTTTCCCTCTCCCCTCCCTTCCTGCTGTCCTTCTGCAGGTACTGTAACCAAGTGCTGAGTAAGGAGATTGACGAGAGCGTGACTATGCTGTTACAGGAACTGGTTCGCTTCCAGGAGCGAGTCTACCAGAAGGATCCTACCAAGGCCAAATCCAAGCGCCGCCTCGTAATGGGTCTCAGAGAGGTCACCAAGCACATGAAATTGAATAAGATTAAGTGCGTCATCATATCTCCCAACTGTGAGAAGATCCAGGCCAAAGGTAAAGAATAAAGTCCGTCCATATTTTATGAAATTGTCAGAGTTCTTACTATCTGCGTTAAACATAGCTAAATCAGGGTTAATCAACATTTTTAGGATAACCTTATTGAATGAGCATTTGAAATGAAATTGATGAACCTAGAGGGAATTATCACCAGAATCTGCTGTTCCCTTCGGCTTTACAGAGCTACATAGAGTTTGAATTCTAGGTCATTATTTCACCAGCCTGCAACGTTATTGTATTGGTTCACTGTCAGCGCACACATCAAAACAAAAGCTATAAAAACCCACTGAACACTCCCTGTTTAGCACAAAAGGCACAGACTAGCTGGTGGACATAGTGACATTTCCTTCAGGCGTTGGCAGAGTTGGAATCGGGCGTTCATTTGCCAACCTGGCAAATAAAAGAACTACCTCTCCAGATAAATGATGTTGCTCCGTAACTGCTGGATGTGTAAATGTTGCCATGTCAACTTAAATAATGGAATGTCATTGTTTTGCTCACAACTTGTTCCTACTGTCCCCAAGTGTGCAAAAACTCAGTTAGTGCAGCAGTCGCATATTCATAGTTTTGCTGTTGTTTTCTATTATTTATGTTGATTTAGTTCCTTAAATTTGATGGATCTGAGTTACTTATTCTTCACTATATTGCAGGTGGTTTGGATGAAGCTCTCTACAATGTAATTGCCATGGCTCGGGATCAGGAGATCCCCTTTGTGTTTGCCTTGGGTAGAAAAGCTCTTGGTCGCTGTGTCAACAAACTTGTGCCTGTTAGTGTGGTTGGCATTTTCAACTATTCTGGAGCTGAGGTAAGTCTCTTCCATCCACGAAAACGCTTTGACTGTTATTATCTATCCACGCACCATTTATCTAAGCGTCGGGTAAATGAATCAACAAATACAATGTATGCAGTATTACAGTACATTTTCTTTTACCCACTTACTAACTTGGTTAAACTTCCTTCAGGGTCTCTTCAACCGTTTGGTGTCTCTGACAGAAGAGGCCAGGAAGGCCTACAAGGACATGGTGTCAGCTCTGGAGCAGGAGCAGGCCGAGGAGGCTCTGAAAAATGACAAGAAAGTCCCGCACCACATGGGGCATTCCCGCAACCACTCCGCTGCTTCCGCTATCTCCTTTTGCTCCATCTTCTCTGAGCCTATTTCAGAGGTCAATGAAAAGGAGTATGGTAAGGACCTTCATTTCTCTATAATCAGTGGTGGAGGACATATTCAAGGATTGGAAAAATATCAGTTACTGAGCCTAACAACTTTATTAATTCCTTCAGAGACCAACTGGAGGAATATGGTGGAGACTTCTGATGCCCCGGAGCCTGTAGAGGCTGAGCCAACTCGCCCTGCACCTCCCATGGCTACCCAGAAAGATGTTGAAACCTCGGCAGCCCCCACCAACACCGCCACGCCTGCCCCCGCTGCTCCCACTGCTCCCGCTGCTCCCTGCTGCTCCCCAGCCCAGGCCAGTGCCTCCAACACTGACACAGGGTACCAGTGAGAGAGACGAGGTCCGGGTGGACGACCGGCTGGAGCTGGCCTCTCAGCAGAGCACAGAGACGGGCTCGCTGGACGGGAGCTGCCGGGGCCCGCTGAACTCCTCCATCACCTCCACTACTTCCACCCTGGTCCCCGGGATGTTGGAAGAGGCAGAGGAGGAGGAAGAGGAGGAGGAGGACTACACTCCTGAACCTATTTCCGTGGAGGTGCCCTCCCTCAGCAGCCGCATCGAATCCTGGGTATCTAAGACCCTGGAGAACCTGCAGCTGGGAAAGAGCCAGGAAAGTACGGAAGAGGAGGAGGAGGAGGAGGAGGAGGAGAGAAGAAGAGGAGAGAGGGCAGAGTGAAGAGGAGGAGGACCTTGATTCAGCGGACATCACAGAGATGAGGACGGAGGGCAATGAGCAAGTGGAGGCTAAGAAAGTCACCGGTTGATGTCTCTCTCTTCCCCCCCCCCCCCCCCCGTTCTTACATCCACTCATTCCCTCTCTCCTCTGTTGCTCTCACATCCCTCTTCACAGCAACCAGCATCTTCTCTCCTTCCTCTCTAACCCTTGACGCCAGACATAATCTCAGGTATCCGACCAACACTCACTCGCATAACATGAACTGACCAACTTACCAACACACCATGTCGCAGACCAAACAGCAGCTACAACAGTCGGAGGGACAGTCAATGACACCAACACTCATCTCATAATTCAAAAGGATGCCCTCACTTCTTCAGCCCATAACCTGCTACACTTGAATTCAGAGGGAAGTTTTTGACTTTCCTCCTCCAAGACTGAACTCTTTTAGAGTCGGTGACGTTTTTTGGGAGCAAGTGCTAAAAGTGTTGAACTGCTGACTGTAGCTCAGAGAGGAGGAAGGTTGGAACCTTTCAGCGTTCATCTTACGTCATACAGAGTTTAGGAGTTTTAAAGCTCTGCGAGTATTTGTGTGCTTGTGTGTGTGCGTGTTTACAGCCACATCATTTGCTTTTCTTTCTTTCTTTTTTTGCCGTGTTCTTTAGCTTTATCTTTGTAAATAATGTTTTTCGCCTGCTCCACGAGGGAAGGAGAGACATTAATTACTTCTTGGTTGATATTGAGCTTTCCTCCCAGATTATTACAGTGTCATTGTCTTTCTACAAAAACCACTCCCACCCATCAAGTCTTCAGAGTGTTTTTTTTTTCTTTCTTTTTTCAAATGTTAAAATAATAAGTGTCCCATTCTGTATTCGGATGATTCAGATGACTTTAACTTCTAAGAAGCAAAAACAAGCTTTGTGTATATAACCTGTCTGTGTGGTTCTACTACAGTATATAATGGTTTGTCATATTGATCTTGCCTAGTGTGAAACTATTTTGGTTGTTTTCCTCTGACTGGAATTGTCTTGAGTTCCCAGATGTCTGTGCTTCATTTAAAAAAAAAAAAGAAAATGCTCCTGTTCTCTCTGTCAGGGTCTAAAGCTGTCTCTTGGGTCAGGTCATTACCGAGGCGTAGGACACGCAGGTGTTTACTGGTAGTCATGAAGTTTAACAATGCCCAAGTTGACCAAAAATATTGGCATCCAACTCTAACCTCGCCCCCTCCCAGCCTCAAGTCAGTTCACCACAGCTGAGAAGCAGGAGTCCCCACTGAAGGCATCACAAACCCTTGTAAATACATGTGTACAAAATAGATTTTGATTTAGCATTGTATTAAAAAAAAGAAAAGAAAAATACAATCATCCTGTTCATAAAAGCCATTTGATACGTTTTAACATTTTAACAGTTGGAATCCAATTTGATAATGGTATTTGATAGTGAATCACCGTGAGATTTCAGCCAGTCAACGTTGATGCGGTGTGTGTAAATGCAGTATGCCGGGCTGTATGCAATGTAAAGCCTTGAGATGGGAGCGAACGGTGTTCTCAATATACTTGGGATTATGAAAGTATTTCTCGTTTGATAACACGTATGCTGTGTGTAGGCTTTTTTGTCGCTATGACTTCCATCAAAGTGTTAAAAGTAAAGTTAAGTTAATTGACAGCAAGTGTGTTTTTTGCACTATGTAAATACAGTACTGGTAAAGGTCTTGTAACTAATGTGAAAAAAAATCCCCAAAAAAACAAAACGGTTCAATGAAGTACTTTTTTCAGCGTGTTCCTCGTCTTTATATGGATATTTAAGACCGTTTCCTTCAGACTGTACATCACTAGCAACGTTGTTTTAGGCTGTTTCTCATAATCCTGTTTCTCATAATCCTGTTATCACTCTTAACCTATATGAACTGATGATTAACATCATTAAAATGTTGTTTAAGTAAACCCTTTGACTTGTGCATTGTCTTCTATCCCCTGTTGACTGCTTCATCAGCATGTACACAATCAGACAGAACTATTTCCATGTCCTGAAATGTGAGGACTCGATGCCTTTCTTTATTGTATATGATAGTAAATTGCATTTTGGTTTTTGGGTTTTTAACTGCATGAAACAAGCTATTTGAATTAAATCATGCAACAGGTATTTTTTACTATTTATTTTTTACAATATTCCATAGAAAATACAATGCTTGGGGTGCTCAAATGGCTCACTTGTAGAGCTGGCACCCCATATACTATGGCTGAGTCCTTACAGGGTTTGAATCCGACCTGTGGTTCTTTGCTGCACGTCATTCCTTCTCTATCTCCCCCTTCCACCCTATCACTGTCCTCTCTGTTAATCACGGCAATTGGCCAAAAAAATACAATACTTCACTTCATGTCTAGAAAATAATCTTGAGATAATCAATCATTAAAATAATTCTTAGTTGCAGGCCTTGATGCAGTTTTACTTAACAACCACCAAGTGGGGACAAACCTCTGCTGAACACTTAATAGCAATCATATTTGTAGACATCTGGCTTATTTACATGGTATGCAGACAAGTTATCTGTAATGAAGTAATTTAGTTTGGAGGAAACATCAATAGTTATTTACATTTACATTTCTTAAATTGAATCTGTATCTCCGGGACGAAGTATGCAGGTACATCTACGCTCTGCCTTCCTTTTCTGTTGTTAGATATGAATCTTTTAATCAGAAATAAGTGCATTATGTAAAACAGTAGTCGGCGCCTGTCATATTGGTCTGATTGGAATCAAATGGAAATGCAAATGTTTCCAGTTAAATCCCCTTCCTCTTGTGTGTCCATGCAGGCCATTTGGAAATAACATGCATTCGGGATATTATGGAATGTGTTATTAGTGTAAATCAAGTCAGTTTAGATTATTTCTATAAAAGGTGTCAAACCCGAATAATATTTTTAGTTGGAAAGCCGGTTTATTAACAGTAACAGCATCTCTCAGGTGCAACTGATGTGAGACAGCAGCACTCATGTACTGTATTGGTTCTGCCTCAGTGTATAAATGTGTGTGTGCGTATGTGTGTGTACAGCATGAGTCACCCTGCCCGCCTGTGATTGGATGGTAGTTTATGGGTGAGGGAGGGGAGAGAGCCTTAGGGGCCGTCTGTCAATCTTTCCTCTGCTCCATTCACATATTCATCTGCATGCATCGTCAGAGGGGGAGAGAGAGGGAGACGGAGGAAGAGAGCGAGAGCCTCTCATTCATAAAAAAGAAAAAAGAGAAAAGTTCATTCATAAAAGCTGCACAATTCGGCTGTGCCTCAGAGAGGAGAAGACAGAGGGGAGGAAAGTTGATGTGGAGGTGAAGCAGAGCTGGAAGCCTGGCAACAGACCCGACAAAGTGTATGGTCATTATAGTGGGACTGTACTCAGCATGGCTAGAGCGGAGCCGACCGGACTTTAGGCTACACAGGACGTCCCCGGTCCCACGCTGGTGAGTTGCATCTACTGTATGGTACAGTAATAGTCTGAGGACGCCAGACGCTTACATCATTACCCAAAGATCACCTGATTAGCAAGACAACCAAACGTATCAACTTAATGCGTTTGACACCTCTTCTGTTTTCTGCTATCTGTAGTCAGATCTGTGTCATCAAGTCCAACCTCTGTGATTGATAGTCTAATTTGTTTCTGCTTCATCCTAGTGCTCTCCCTCGTCCAGTTCCCTGATTATGAGAGAGCAAACCTTACCCAGGTTAGAATCACAGAAAGCACTCTCACCAGGTAGCGCATCACCTCTGCAGTCGTCACAGACGACAATGAAACCCCCTGTGCTGCCTGCCTGATTGTCACACCTTTCTGTGTCGTCTTCCACAGGTATGCTGAAGCGCACCAAATACAGTCGTCTGCGCAACGATTCGCTGACGTCCCTGGAGGACCGGCCTCAAAGAATGCTGCCCCTCAAGAGGGACCTATGCTTGGATTCTGATTTTGCCCAGCTGGATCCCGGGACCCCGACGCACCACGGGCCCTCCACCCTGAGGGACTTCATCCCACGTGTGGCCAACATCCGATTGCAGAGTCCCATTTCCCTACGGGGCCTGAGGGGACAGACCAACACGGCCCGGGACACGACCACCGACGGACACACTGACAGACCCTCGTCCAGAGCCACGTGGGGCTCTAACCAGAGATTTTGTAGCCAACCCTCCCTCAATGGGCCCCTATCCACGGACCAAAACCTAACTCACTCGGCCCTGCGCTGTACAAAGAGACCCATCACCCTGCATCGGATGGTCAGCCTCCCCTGGACCCCCAGCTATCCTCCTTGCTCACAGCACAGAGACGGTCTGTGCCGTCTGAAGACTCCCCCTGCAGTGGATGACTGTACAGTGGTGGCGGCAGCAACCAGAATGGTTCACCATCACATCAAGGTACCTGTCACATGTCAACTCATAGCAGTGCATGAATACACACTGCATGAAAAGAAATCTGGTTGTGCATCAGAGTGCTACTAGAGTGTGTGGGAGTTCCCTTGCCTGACACTTCTACATGTTTTTTCACTTTTTCCCCCCAACAATTTGTCTAGAATTGTTCAAGCCTAATGACTAAAATAATGATTGTATGCTAGTGTAAAACTTCTTCACTTTACAATATGCAAGAAAGTGGAGCTATCCTCATATCCAGGGTCCCATCGGAGAGTTGAGGTACGCAGTTTCATTCCTACTAGAGCTCACACAAACGCATCCATGTGAACGCAGGGCACACACACACACACACACACACGGACACACACTCACACACTCTGTCTCCCTGGGCTCTATCCACACCATCACACTCACTTTAGTACGTTCATCCCCTCCCTCTCAGATAGAGCTTCCTGTGTAGGCAGTAGTGACTCATCCTGGCTCTCTGCTCCTCTCTAGTTCTGCTCCGCTTTCGTTGTGTGCGAGTGTGTGCGGTGTGTGCGTGTGTGTGCGTGCGCGGTGTGTGTGTGTGTGTGTGTGTGTGTGTGTGTGTGTGTGAATGTATCCGGTATCAGCAGAGCCCATGCTGTCCTAGAACCGGAGGTGTGTCCGCATGGATGATTAAGAGCAGGGCCTGTGAGCTGACCACTGATGGAAATGAGAACGGACTGTTTGATTGTCCTTTATAAACAAGCACACACATACATTACACACTGACGTCCACTAACCCCACACATACACACACACACACACACACACACACACACACACACACACACACACACACATATATTGATTTAAGTCTGGTCTTCATCAGTGGACTTACTCATCCTGCCTCCAGCCTATAGGCTCAGCTCTGCTGAAGCTCACTGCCAATAGAAGTGGGACTGGCCAAAGTGTATCCAAGCACATGGCCTAAATGTTGTCTGGTCGCATTAACTACACATCTAGATGTCCAGAACTATTTCTCAAGTGTCAGATAACAGAAGATTATCCATTAGCACAACTGTATTGTACATCTAATGCTCCAGCGCTCTGAGACAGTCACATTATCCATAAAGGTGCTAAAACTAAAATGTAATTATTTATTCATTTATTTCTAAAAGTTACAAGGAAAAAATATATAGTTGTGATCTATTCCAATGGCTGTATGCTCTCAGTCCTGTTAACTTTTTTTTTTTTTTTGTCAAATATATTTTAATTATATCCTGGGTAGTCACTACCAAAGATTGTTGCCGTTGTCAACAATCAAAAAGTGAGAAAATAAAAGCATCACATGAATTTGTTATGTCACAAAAATTATGGCACAAATACAGCCATACAGTTTTGAGTGCAATGTGTCCTTTTTTGTCATCTGATTGCATTTATCCATGTGGTAAAGTATTAATGTTAGCTTTGCACCCAAAATGCAATCACAGCAAATAAATTAATACAAATAGTAGAAAACATTTCAGATTGCAGGCTACTGGTCCTGACCGACGAGGTGCAGAGGCATTCCTAAAAAAGTCTTGAGTCTTTCTTTATGTGCACCAGTATTTATAATGTTCCTTAAGCAGCCTCACTCATTTTAGATAGTAGTATAGTTGGCTGGCATAAACATCTTACTATCTGCCTGACTGATCTTTGAACCCCAAATAAACTGAGGAGAAACAGTACGGAAACATTGCCAACATCGGCACTCTGTCAGGGATCACTTAAGACTTTTATTGTAATTGTATTACTTTATATTGGAATGAGTGAGTAAGTGATGTTTTCTTGTGTTTTCCTAGTACATGGGTAGCGTGGAAGTGACCCAGTCCATGAGAACCCTCGACTTCAATACAAGAATGAAAGTCACACGGTAGGAGGTCCTCCCACCACACAAGCACACAAACATAAAATACATGAGAATGCGCTCTCAGAATAACATGAGGCGTAGATGTGAAGGGAAATAACAGAGGAAACTACTTTACAACATATACTCTATTTGCCAAGCAAGACATGTGTGGTTTATTTGAAAAAAATGTTTCAAAGGGGGAAATCAAATTAAATGTATAATGTTTCATAAAGCGGGGCTTTCTCCTCATCATTTGATATTGACATATTTGTGCAGGATGCCAAAGCGGCGAAAGGACACAGCTACCTCTGTTCACAACAACACTGCTGAATGATGGGGCAGAAAATCCAATTAGATGAATTTCCTCCTAATGATCTCTCATAGTCTTATTAAGAGGAGAGAGAGAGAGAGAGAGAGAGAGAGAGAGAGAGAGGGAGAGAGAGACCTCAATCCGTTATATACAATTTGTTTTCAAGCAGAAGAAAAGTACCTCCTGGAAAATAGTCTTGCTTCCTAGATAGTGGGATGATGCCTACGTGTGTCTGTGGGTGTTTTGTATGGTTTGGCCTCTTTGACCCAAGCGTCAGCAGCTGCAAAGCTCTGACGAATTACTGCCTCAATATGAGCACACGTACCAGAGTATCTTTATTAGTCGCTGTTTTGTTTAATTCATTTTTCAGTCAGCTTTTTTTTAATCCATCCCCCTGTAATCTATATATTTTTTCAATATGAATGTATAGCTTTATCTAAACAGGCAAAGCTCACTGATGTTCATGTTGCTGATAATACTTTTGCTTATGTAGGAATTTAACTGCATCATTTTTTACTTTGAATATGCTTACATGCATGTATTTGTACTTTGAATTCTTCTTCCACCATTGAGCCACTTGATAGTTTGCTGGGTAGTTCAGTCTATACCAATTAATGTCTGTTTTGTTTGTTAATGTTAATCTGCAGTAACTAAATTAAAGAAAGGGAAAGTACAATATTTCCCTCTGAAATGTAATAAAGTACAAGCAGTGGCGGCATACATTCTCAGATCCTTTAATTAAGTAAAATTTGAAATGTAAAAATAATACATTAAAAGTAAAAGTCCTAAATTCAAAATGTTACTTTAGTAAAAGTAGAGATGTTTTATCAGCAAAATGTAATAAAAACAAAAGTAAAAGTAAAAGTAGAATAATGCAGAATGGTTCCCTTCAACATGTTATATGATTATAGAATGTTATATACATTATATAAAATACATGTAAGAGTATAGTAGACATGTAAAGAAGCATTAAACAGAAATCCTCTAATAACACCTCAAAATGGTACATAAGTAAATAGTTACATTGCACCACTGCATACTACTTTTAAAAGTACAGTTACAGTTTGTTATATTTTACTGACATGCTGCAGATGAGCTTCTTGTGATGTGTTTCCCTTCCTCTCATGTTCTCACATGCAAGTCACATGTCAGCAGGGCGCACACGGGTCGCATGTTTACAAAGGTATCTCTGTGTTCGGCCTGTCCGTGTGCTTTGTGCGTCTGCATGTGTACATGTTCATAATGTGTGTTCCTGTGTGTGCAGAGAGGCAATCAGCAGACTGTGTGAGAGGACATCCGCAGTGAAAACTAAAAGGGTAAGGTCACACACGCACGCACACACACACACACACACACACACACACACACGCAAATGCAATCAACACAGACTCAACTAGAATTTTTTTTGCATCATCAGCCCGTGTGCAAGGGACTCTCTGCTCTTCTGGGTCAAATCAACCTACAGTTTTCTGGGAGCCGGATCATCCTCACTGTCTCCACAGACAGCGTGACTCTGATCGCTGCCTCCTCCTTACAGGTGACCGCTTCAGCACGCTTAACCACATTATAACCGTCACACATCTCAATTATTGAGGCATGAAGTTAAGCTTGTTTTCTTCTTCTATCTCTCCTCCTCTTCCTCTTCCTCCTCTTCCTCCTCCTCCTCCTCCTCCTTCTCCTCCTCCTCAGAAGATTGCCCACCACCCCATGCAGGCCATTTCCTTTGCCTCGGGAGGAGATCCAGTATGTTCATATTCTCAAATGTTTCACATGAACAAACATGTTCATGTGCAGATAGGGACACACACACACACACACACACACACACACACACACACACACACACACACACACACATACACACACACACACACACACACACACACGTACACAATGAGTAATTTGATTTAGCTTGATTGCTGCTTGGTTTGCTGCCATTTGTGGAGGATTGAATTATTTCCTAACCCGGCTCTCAAATCTTCTATACTTTTAATTGGAGTTGCAAGGTCCATATTAACCAAGACGCCAAAAGAACAATTTTAGAGGAAAACTTGGGGATTAAAGCTATTTATCAAATCCCTGGGTCTTAGGTTAAGAGAGCCTCAATGTTGAGGCACATATTTAAATAATTATCCAGCATATCAGTGGTTGTGATGTGATGTGGTTAGCTGAAGCAGTATGTATAATTCAGACTAGCTTACGTCTACTATTTGAATTTTATTTTTTTGAACAACCAGGATGCAAAGAAACTTTATTACCACTTAAATTAAGTTGTTTTCCAATCACTTTCCAGCATCTTCATTGCCTACACTTAAATTCCCCTTAATATTATGTTTTAACAGTAAAAAATATCTTCTTTTTCTCAGTTTGGTTTTTTTGTTCCCATTACATATACTTTCCCATTATTTATATACATTATAAAGATAAAATTATCATCCCTGCTTGGCTTCTGATGGATAATTCTGAGGATTATGCCCTATTATAAGCAACAAGTCATGAAATCCTTTTTCTTATGACTTAACCATCAAAGCCGGTATGTGCTTTCATTATCTTTACACCTTGTCAAGCCCGTTTCAAACTAATTACTCTTATCTATTTTCCTACTCTTTCCCTCCGAGCCAACGTTATTTCCATATGACAGAATTTGGGTTATTCATACTGAGTGAAAAAGAAAAATCAATGCTGCGTGGTTGATGTCTGAACACCAGCAGGATGTGTCGATTATTAGCTGCTGTCTAGGTCAAATCCTGCTTAGTGAACTGTTTGCCTAACAAAACCAAAAAAAAACTGTTGGTTATCATTTGGTTTGCATCCATGATCATATTTTGTTGCCATTTTTCAATTCTGCAACGTGGCACCGGCCAAAGATTAGAGAGAACGGGTGTTTCTGTCTGGGAAACACAACACCAGCGAAGCTGTGGATGGGATTATAGCTCGCTGTTTAATTAATTAGCTAAAATAATCTTGTAGTGTGCTCTAAGCCTCATCTCAGCTGGCTTGGACAGAGAAGATAGCGAGGAATTAAAATCAATCTGCCACAGAGGCTTTATGGCGAAACATATTCAGCTGACTCTGCTCTTGGTATCAGAGAACCTCTGATAGGAGGTGAATTCATTAAAGAGTGAAGACGCGTGGATGACCAGCTAACTGAAACATGACCGCTGCGTTCCCAATGGTTACGTTAGGTATTCAAGATGTACAGGTTATAAACTGAACTATAACAACACAGTCGGGAGGTTCATCAGTGACCTTGTGTACATACAAAAGCAGAGAATACTTTTAAAGGGAGATTATGTAATTATTTAAAATAAATAAGACGTTATTTCTTTTATAAATGGTATATAAAAGGTGAATTCATGGGTAACAACATTCAACCTCCCTCCATTTAAGGAGCTGAGGAGTTTTGGTCTGGTCTGGTATGACCAGTAGCTTGTAGGGGCTAATTAATTAATTAGCAAACTGTAGACAGTTACTGCTGTGTATTTCATAGTTGGTGTTCTGACTTTATTACGATTGTATATTGTTAAAGTACATGTGTACACTATGTATATATTAGCCGTTAGCATTTTGTAGTTGCCGTTTGTGGCTGCTGTTCAGCAAAGCTTACATCGTCTTCCTTTATGTCACACTTGTTATTATTTTTCTTTCCATTTGTTCACAGGACATGGCAGATTACATCGCCTATGTTGCCAAGGACCTCGTTAATCAGCGGGGTAAAGCACAGTTTAATGTTGAGCTTTCATTGGATTTACCGGCTTCGTTGTGGAAACACTCAATATTTTCTGATTATTCTCTCTCTCTTCCAGCATGTCACATCCTGGAGTGCCCGCGGGGTCGTGCTGGTGAGGTCATCAACAGCATCGGTCAGGCCTTTGAGACGCGTTTCCGCCAACTTCTCAACCACACGCCATCGCTGCTCTCCAGCAATCCCAGGTTAGTCTTTGTTTCTGCTGTAGCTCTCTTATTGGTGGGTTTAATGTGTTTCACTCATCCCATCAGGAGTGCAATTTAGCAACTTTTTCTTTTTGCCTGAGGCGACCTGGGTCGCCTCATTCTTGGGTCACTTGGTTTGTCAGTTTGTATATTTGTGTAGAACTGAAAAACTTTGCTGATCCATCACTTAGTTGATTGAGAGTACAATTAAACTGCAACTCTTTTGATTGGCTAGTAAGTCATGTGACAGCTTCTCCACAGCGGAGGCAGTGAGGTGAACGTGATGTCACTGTTCTTGGTGCAGGTCAGCGGTGAGCATCTGTCCCGAGTGGAGCCCAGAGGAGACGATAATGGACCAAAAGGCCGGACAGGAAGGTGGAGTCAGCCAGCACCGTGACTACTACAACGTGATCCCAGGAAAGACGCCACCCGCTGGTGGAATGGAGGATCTGCGGATCACAAAGGAGGAGAACAAACAGGATCCTGACAGGCAGGAGGTGAGAGTGAAATCTAACACTAACACACCAACAATATTTAGTCAGCAGCATGGAGATAGTTGTTCTCTCATGACTTAAGGACATAATATAAAAATGATATGAATTAACTTAGAAGCATAGATTATAAACTGTAATTTACAGTATAAATTGGAAGTTGTGTTATTGTATATTTCGGTGGACTGCGTCATTTGGAGTAAGCTCATTTCCCCCCCATGACAACCAAAACATAATCTAACATTTTAGAAGAAATGAATGATCTAATTTTATCTTCAGAAGCAGTTGAGCTTTAAGGGCCTTGTTCAAGGACACCTCAGTTGTTGGTAATAACTTCCCAGAATTATTTTGCTAGTCAGGGAATTAAGTCGGCGACTTTCCGGTCATGAGCGCATGCCTCTAACCTTTAAGCCATCAGTGCTCCCGAATGCACACACACACACACACACACACACACACACACACACACACACACACACACACACACACACACACACACACAGAGATCTTGTGTGAATGACTCATCTAGTGCTGTTGCAGGTTTGTTCATCTCAGCCTGTTTCACTGTATGAGAACTGCTCCATCACAGAAGAAACTCCAGCTCCACCTGCAGGTAGAACTCATCAATACAATGCAATGTATTTATCTACATTGTACTGTATGTGTGTATGTCTGGAGCTATATTGTTTTTTATGTGAATGAGAAAGAGTAGATTAGGATTAATTATTTTTCAGGTAAACTTTGTGTTAAATGATTAAACCAGATTTGAATTCAGCTCCATCTGTGCTGTGTAATTTTAATTCAAATATTAATGTTTTCTCTCCATTAAAATACATTAATTAAAACATCTCAACTGTACATTCACAGTTTGGAGTAATCTGAAGAAAGGTCTAGAATTAGAATGATTAATTTAACACTACGTCTATAGATTTGGTGCATAAGAATATAAAACAAACCATGATATTATCCAAGTTTAAAGTTAATTCTGATTGGAGCAACCCACCCTTGTGTACAGTGACATCCTTCCTCTATTTTATCTCCATCAGACTCAGCGGTATCTGAGGTCAGTGCTGAACCCTGTACTCAGCCTGAAAGACGGACCCAGGACCTGATCCAGGAGGAAAGCTGGTTCCACGGCAGGTAGGTGATCAACATCCCTGCCCTTTACTACCTGTGTATTTCCATGTTCCTGTGTCTGCCTGCGGATGTATACCTTCCTCCTCCTTTCTGAGTGACTTTGTGTCCTTCATCCCAGATTAGGAAGAGAGCAGGCGGAGTCACTTCTCGCCTGTAGCGGCGATTTCCTGGTCCGAGAGAGCAGCTCTGCCTCTGGTCAGTATGTACTCAGCGGGATGGAGGGGGCCACCGTGCGCCACCTTCTGCTGGTGGATCCACATGGACAGGTAGGGGGTCGCGGTGTTGGACTTCAAATGCACAAAGCATGAGGAGAGGTGAATGGAAGCTGGCCTTAATGTTTTTAACCTTGTTGTCTGTGTTTTTTGTGTGTCCAGGTGCGGACCAGGGATCAGGTGTTTATGAGTGTCGGTCACCTGGTGCGTTTCCACATGGACAACCAGATGCCAATCATCTCTGGAAGCAGTGAGCTGTGTCTGAGACAGCCGATCCTACAAAGACACTAACACACACACACACACACTCACACACACACACACACACTCTCATAGCATGCATACATTAGCCTTCAGCGGTGGTTCTCAATGGTTTTGGAGCTGAGGCACACTGTGCCCAAGCAATAAAACTTTAAACCTTTTACACTTTTAGGTACTTAGAACATTTCAACCAGAACCCGTCAACATGTGAGACATTACTGAGGACATATATTGTATATATGCAGTGAATGGTTTGATTTTTCTTAACATTTCAGTAAATTCTCACTCTTGTGCACACTGTGCCTCGCTCTGTGTTGAGAACAGCTGCTGGCCTGCAAAACATGCTGTCCTCTCTCCCTCTCTCTCTCTCTTTATTTCTCTCTCTCTCTCTCTCTCTCAGGCTGAATTTGCTGGTGTTTACTTAAAGTCTAAGCACAATCACTGGTGTGAGGAGGAAATTACCAGACTGTTGGCAGACTTTCAAAATCATCTTTCTTTGACATGCTAAATTTGTCTTGTGTTCATTTGTTTTGATTTGTTATTGCTTCGTGTCCCCATTTCCTCCTGCTTGACCTTTAAATCCAACTTCGTACGTAAAATGCTCTTTGTAACTAGAATCCACTGAAACAGATTTGCAGTTTTAGTCTCAGATAAGATGGCACATTTGCAAATAGTAATGTTTTTGTTCCCCATAAAGTGTAATCAAATACAACGTCAGTTCTTTTACAGAATGGATGTCTGGATTTTGTCTGTAATGTCTTTCTTGTTAGTCCTCCAACCACAAAAAACAACTTTTTTTCTTCTCACACCTGTATCATTTGCTTCGAGTGACCTCTTAGCCATTTTTCACATCTCATAATATGATGTAAATTATTAGTAAATTGAGAAAACACTCACAACACAATTATATTGGTACTACATGGACACACAACTGTCAGTAGCTTAGAGGGATACAAATCTAACGAGGTGGCTGTCATATAGAAAACATATGGAGCACTTCCATTTCTCCCTTGTTTTCATCTATGTAAACATAAATGAAAACCTTTCAAACAGTTTACAGTCAGTATGTAGCTATTGGATATCTGGATTTCATCATAAAACTTTGATAAATTAATATATTTTATACTGCTGCCAAAATATGTTTATTGTGGAGACACATAGCGAGTGAAGATATTAGTCATCCCCCTTCCAATAATATCATGCCTATTCAGCAAGCAAACTGCACATTAGTCAGATGACTAATAGATTATTATCTTAACAAATTTGAAAAATTGAAAAACTTCAATTATTTAATTTTATTTGCACGTACAACTGATACACAGGGACGATATTTGTTGTCTTATTTTGGTAGAATCCAAGATGTCTTTACTGTTTCCGGTAAAGTTCACCTGCCAATCAAAGTGCTCAATGCAATGTGCTGCTTGATTTCAGTTTGTTTGGGGGGTGTTTAAACTGAAACGTGACCAAAGACACACGCAGACAAGAGCTCTGGTAAGACGTCTGAAGACACATGCGCACCAAATATCACCAAAATAAAAGTACATACTGTTATTAAAAAGGTATTTAAAAAAAAACAAAACGTACTCACAATTAAAACCCTGTATGTTAGCTTAGCGTTAATGTTATGCGTTTAGTATGTAAATGTCTGTTAGAGTAACAAGTAGTAGGCTAACAAATAAGGTAACGTTAGTACGAAATGGAGATACTGAAGCAAAGTAGCCTACAAGTACCTCAAATGTGTACAATTTAACAGTTAACGACTAGCATAACCTACATTATGCTGGGTAAAGCTACTTTCCGTCGATGCTAATGTCATGCTAGCTGGGTACACATTAGCATACCACTAGCTTTTGCAGTGTTACCTGAAGTCTTAACTTTAAACCAGACTTTCTTTCTTGCTTATTTATTTATTTGATATGTATACTCAGGTTCTCACATTACATTGACATGCACATACTGCAGGCTACTTGAAGTTAGTTTCATGTATATATAAAGTAACTATATATAAAGTAACTATTTTAGTACATTTTGTATTCCAATTTAATTATTTGTATCGCGCGATTGTAGCGTGAAGGGGTTACATTGCATTTCAAATAAATTAACCTTGAATAAGCTTCACCTCGGAAAACGTAAACGGTTCTCGCTCCTTTAATGCCAGTGCAAATGACGTTGTTATGGCAACCTTGCGGCCACAATCATATCGGGAAAAGAAAACGGAGAATACAGTAGAAGAAAAACTACTGAAACAGAGAAGACATGATTGACACTGAGGATATTCAAGTGGCCCTGAGGTATGAAATCAACTTTGTATTACTTTTTATTAAACGTTTTGTTCTGTTGTCTGTACATTGTTTTTGTAAGTAATATGTATTTATTGATTTAATAATACATAGGACAAGGTAGTCTCGGTGGTAATATTGGGTGATAATATATACGTAAAAGGGAGCTTGAGTAAAGAAACTTTTGTAACGTCTTATTTTGTTAGTTTTTATGTTTGCTCATGACAAATGAATATACATCCATCCATCCATCCTGGATCTGTAACTGCTTATCCAGTCTACCACAGGGCTGATTTACAGAAACAGACAACCAATCACACTCATATTCACAACTTTGGGCAATTTAAAGTAATCAATTAACCTATCAGGCATGTCTTTGGAATGTGGGAGGAAGTGGGAGTACCAAGAGTGAACCCACGTTTACACAAGAAGAACCTGATGATGTTGATATATGGATTTTGAGACATTTATTGATTAGTCATCCATAAAGACCAGTCTGTAATACATATATGGTAACATGCAATGTGATTTCAGAAGCTGTTATTTAAAGTAACATATCTTGATCCCTTTTCTCTTTTTCCCTCTTAGATGTGGAGGTGAAAATTCTGTCGAGGAACCAGCTAAAAGTGCCACAGAAGGTGAAGAGGAAATTGGCACAAGAGAAACTGAAAATAGCTCGAATGGGAAACTGCCATTCAGTTGGCAAGCTTTTTTGATTGTAATTTTGATGGTGCTTTTGTGTGGTGTGACCAGTGTCCTCTTTCTGACAGTGGAATCACTACATCGCAACAACCAGCTGCATCTGGAGAGCAAAGAACTGAAACAATTTCTGAATTACACTTATCAAAACCTCACCCTTCTGAGAAATGAGTGTGGCCAACTGAAGCTGCTCATAAATGCAACCCAGTACAACTTCACCTTGTTGTCTGCAGAAAAAACACAGCTGAGCCTGCTCTTAAAAAACATGTCGCAAGAAAAAGCACAGTTGCAAGTGGAGAACAAAGATCTGAACGTGTTTCTGAATTCAACCCTGAAAAACTGTGACCTTGTGGAGAAGGAGAACAGACGACTGAACCTGCGTCTGAATGAATCATTTCAAATCAACACCCTGGCATCTGCAGAAAGCAAACAGTTAGACTTGCTGTTAAAAACTGAACAACAAACCTCCATGCAGCTGAAAGCAGAAAACGAACACCAGCGTTCAATCCTGTTCTCCGACAACCTGTCGTTCCTCTGGCGATTCTGCAAAAAGGACACACTGCAGTGTTCCCGATGTCTGCCTGGCTGGGTCGAGCACGCTAAGCGGTGTTTCTTCATGTCTCAGGAATCACAGAAGTGGGAAAAAGCACGCAGAAACTGTCTTGACATTGGGGGTGACCTGGCTATTGTTTTGAATGAAGAAGACCAGGCATTCTTAACCAACTTGACTTTTATGGTTCGACAGCAGCACCCTGCAGGGAACTTCCATTCAGCCTGGATTGGGTTGCAGGACATGGTAAAGGAGGGGGCCTACATCTGGGTCAATGGCAACAGAATGCATAGAGATGTAATTTACTGGATGCCCCAGGAGCCAAACAACGCCATGGCCTCCTGGGACGTATCCAAAGCAGGACAGGACTGTGTCGCCATTGTCCCGCCGCGAAGCATTGGAGAGGAGAATTGGTTGAACTCCTGGGATGACATCGTTTGTGGTGGCAAGCGGCACTACCTGTGTGAGACCATGGCTCTCGGTCTGACCTGATTGACAGACCTGGGATGTAGTTGCATGTTGTTGGTTAATATGTGGAGGAAAAAGCATCATCAACAGCCAAGCAAAGTACTCAAAGAGAATGAAACGTTAATTGATTTTATAGGTGTTGTTTTTTTTTACATTCCGGTACCAGAACCTCTGGTAAGACACAAAACGCACATATAATTAACTGCAGACAGGAGATTCTTCTCCTTGCGCCTGACTTCACATTATTACAACTTCAGGAATCTTGAATCTAGTCTGCAGAGGCCCGTAGCTTTCATGCTTTATATTCCAGGTTGTTATTTCAAATGCCCTTTCAAATTGTGATTTTTAAGTAAGTAATATCTAATTGGGTAATAACTCTTATTTCACATGTTCTTCATTAATAACTATGAAGGCATGCTTTGAAATGTTCTTTCATAAAGACCTTGGTATGTCTTCAGTTTCTTTACTTGAGCGCACACCTGGAAAAATAGTTGGAATGGAATTTCATTTTTTTTAACTGCCTGGATTTATTTAGCCACAAGATGGTGCTATCCATCTTTACTAGAGCTCATTCCCCCTTCAGCATAGACCAAAATATGTTTTCTTGATTAGTCAAATATCTTCACGCTGGATTCTTCAAAAAATGCTGTGTGGTTGTTGAATTTTACTCTAATTTTGTATATAACATGTTCATGATGAAAAATGTCAAATATTTACATGCTCAAACCGCTGATGTAAACTACAATGACATCCTGCATTTTGTTCGTTATTCCGGTGTTTCGTGAAACAGATGTGTGCCTGAAAGACCAGTGAAAATGACTGGTAGTAAACAGCCTATAATAATTGCTGCAACACTTCTCCCAGTTTTCAGCAGCCTGTCACTTGCAGATTTTGGTGAAGTGAAGGATGACTGTGTGCTGAAAGTATGTAGCTGACTGTTTTCGGGCTGTGGCCCTCATCGTCCTCTGAGAGGCTTGGAGAGTCTCGCCCACATTAATCACCCTCAGCACAGCTTGTTAGGCTGAGATCAGGGAACTGCTGGCAGCCAATGGGGAATGAAGCAGCTCTGCTAAAGACCGATGCAAACACTGATAGAGTATCTAAAGAAAAACAACACTTAAAGCCTTTCTGTTCAGATAACGCACACAAATGTCACGTAAATTCCCACAATCCCTAGCTTTTGGGTGTCAAAGAGAGAGGGCTTATCTGGTTTATTACCAAGAGCAGGAAATGAATACACTTGAAATGCTATCTCTGCCCTTTTCTTCACGCTCTGTGCACAAGTTAAATATGATAATGATATCTGCATCTTATCTGACTCAGTTAGTAAACAAACAGAAACTGAAAGTGTCTCTCGCCTTACTAAAAAATTTGATCTAACTATCATTTATTAGCACGAAAGTTAACATAAGTAAGGAATTAAGTGGGTTTTTTTTTGAGTGAAGTGATTTTCCTGCTTCTATTACACGTTGGATTTTCTCTGAGTCACAGGAACCTCGCCCCAAATCAACTCCCCAATGACAGCAATGACCTAGTCTGTGATGCCATTCTTTCAGACTTGTGTGGCCTGCTGATGGTCACATGTCGTCAAGCCTGTGAGGTCAGTGTTTGACCTCTGACCCCTTATTCATGTCAGAGCAGCAGCTGTGTAACCTGTGTAATGTCACTGGTTAAGCAGTTTTGGGAGGAACACTTTTTGAATGATTCTCCCTGAAAAGTAATAAAAAAAACACAATGACAATTTGAGTTTGGGTTTTTCCTGCTTTCCTATAGATGATCCAATATCCGAGGGCAGGATAAAATGCAAGAGAAGCAGTTCCTGCAGTTCACTAAATACTGATCTTGGAATGACATTTTAGCTCTAATCTTTTTTGTTTTTACACACAGTTTGTAGTTTTATCTCCTTTGTGTACCTGTGGCAAGGATATATTAGAAATCATTTATTGATACTATTGCATGCTGTTTATATTTATGTATATTTAGACTGTACTTATATTAACTGTATTTGGTTTTTGCCCTTACCATCATTGCTATTGTGTACTTTTATTATTTTCCCTCTGTACTGAAGGTCTCACTTCTAAATCTTGAGACTTCCTGATTAAATAAAGTACAGTAGTTTGTTGTGGCTCTGGTCCTGTTTTCAATGTAATACATTCAGGTGTGTTTAAAGAGATCACTGTCAAACACTAGGTGTTTTAATTACCTGCATTTAGCAAGTCTTTTATAGTCATTTTTAACTTCAAGATTTATTTACACTTCTATATTCCAATTTTCTGGTTTGCTTATGTGAATTAAGTATAGTAGACTGAATGTATTTGGGTTTTGGACTTGTGGTCAGACAAATCATGTAATTTATTCAATTTCAGTTTTCAGACTTTCTAGAAACAAAAGAAAATAATCGACTGATTAATCGATAATGAAAACAATTCAGTTGCTGCCTTGCTAACAATATAACACACTATAACTTTTCTTTAGCTTAACGGCCACTGTGTTCACCTGCAACTCGTTTTATGATTATCTAATTAAAAAAAGAACATCACTGATTTAAAGCACCAGTAATAAAAGGAGACATTATTACACAGGAGTTCCCTGCTTCCACCTGCCAGATAAGACAAAAGAGGTTTTTAGGCTTTGAGGAGAAACATCATTTGGCCAGCAGAAATGAAAAGTCTGCAGATGAAACAACAGGAGACACGTTATCTTAATCTATGCAACCACATGTTGTGTGTGTGTGTGTGTGTGTGTGTGTGTGCACTTGTTAGTACATGTGTGTGCATTCCTTGAAGCCAGGCAGTGACATGACATGACTCTGAAACAGGAAATGATAAACATTCATTAGAATCTTCAGGTTCTGTGGCTTTGGTTGCGATCCAGAGAATTAAAAAGCCTGAACTCTTTGAATTCCTTTATAGAATAAACTTGCTGATGAGCCTGAGGGCATTAACTTCATACACACACGCACGCACATGCACACGCTTGCACACAGACACACATATTGCGCATATGACAAAGCATTCCCAGACCCTGAAGCGCCTTAATGGAACAATTAAAGTCATAAAAAGCACCCGGAGTACGAGAGCATGAAATTGTTCCTCGTTTCAATGTTATCAGAGTCACGCAGAGTTCAAATCTGGGAGGAAACGAAACAAGACTTGGCCACTGACTGGGCCGTACTGCGGCAGTTACTGGCATGCCAGAATCTACACGTATGTTCCTCCGGAGGTGGAGAGACGCGTTTAAGTCATGTGAGGTTGGCAAACAAACGCACACAAACAAAGAGACGGACTCGTTTTTGGTGCTATCGTTTCCTCTGTTTCCTCTTTCCACAAGTCAGGAACCAGAGAGGGCATGCTGTGCAGAGGAGCGAGTCCAAAAGTCTCCGTTAAATGAGTATACAGTAAGTTGCTGTTGGCCAGAGTCAGTGCAGAATAGACGAGTGTGTGTGTAACCCCCACGGTGATCGCCTAACTCCTCAGCAGTGCTCTACTTGAGCTTTTACCTCCCTCCGCTCTCAGGCCACAGCCCTCTACCCCAGCCTAGCATGACGGCTTGTCTCTGAAGCTCTGATGGGTGTGTGTGGACTGCTGGCTGTTGGCAGGCATCTCAGAGTGGAAACACACACATTCACAACACACTGTGTCCTCAAGCTCAACATGCCCTGGAGTTTCTTTACCTCTTCCAAATCTTCGTCTTTCCACTCTCTCTTTATCATTGCCCCTGACCAAACTAGGTCAGTGTCAGTTCATGCCATTAGCTTCTGCTCCAAGTGTATGACTACGTGTGTACGTGTGTGTGTGTGTAACTGAGTGTGCGTTTGTGATTGTATGTGTGTTTCCGTGTTCAGGTCGCAGCAATGTTTATCTTCCACTTGGCTTAAGAAGTTACTTAAAAATGTTTGTTTTCATGCTCTGTGCTGGTGAATTGGAATCGAGTCTGGGTGTGTGTGTGTGTGTGTGTGTGCATGCTGTGTGTGTGTGTGTGTGTGACATGGTGATGATGAGGGGGTGGGGGATTCCAGGATTCTTGCACGAGGCAGCAGGCAGATGTGGGAGACTTGAATCAAAACTTTTCTGTTGGCCAACTTCAAAAGGCAACTTTTTTCCTCCAGTGTTGGTCTCTCTTTTCACTCTCCATTCCTCTGCTGTTTCCTCATGCTTTGGCCAGCGGCGCACACTTCTCCCTTGGATTTTAAGCAGAGGGGCTGAGATCAAAACTTGAATTTTAGCAAACATCAGGAGGGATGATTCAGTGAATCTTTGTCAAACTGAGACTTTATGTTTGTCCTTTTTTTTTTTAATCGAGAACCTGGGGCGTCTTTAGCAGATCACAATCACATCATTAATCACATTGTTTTTCATCACCTTGATACAGCGTTTTCCTAATTTTACCAGAATGTGCTTGTACATATGATTTTGAGGTGATGAAATATTTCAGAAGCTCCAGAAGATGATGCATTACTGTTTGTGGTTTCACGGACCAAAGCTGCTCTCTATCTGTGATTGGTGCTAACATTACTTGATAAAGAGCCGTACTACTCCCACATCCCAGATAAGTGTGTTTGGATTTGTTATATTATTGTTCACCCCATCATTAGTATAGGGTAACACTGTACATCTATCTTCTCAAACAGATGGTATATACATACTTGGTCATGCATAGGACATTTACCATATACAGCTAGAAAAAATAGTTCCTATTTTGGTATGATAATGGTGCTTTATGATCATTTACATATGGTATCACCGTCATTGAATGTGTAAACTCAGTTTGTGGCAAATGGAATGGTTAACACTCATCAGCATTTTTAGCTTCGTCATTATGGCATGGTATCATGTGGAACTTAGCATGTAGCTCAAAGCACAGTGCAACCTCACAGAGCCGCTAGCATGGGAGTCTTAGTCTTGTTTTTGCACATAGAAGGGTCTTTGGAACCCCAAACAACGACAAAACAAAGCCATTGTCAACAAAAAGTTGTCTTTTCTGTCACTGCCATCTTTTCATCTACAACATATTTGTTAAAAAAACACTATTGTCATCTCCCTCACCCCCTCTGTTCTCCCTTTTGTAAAAGAAAGTATCTCTATCTGAATGGATAGCATAAAGGAACCGGAGTAATGTCTATATAAGTATATTTCTATGTGTCTATTTGCATGGAGTGTGTTTATGGGCCTCTACATCTGTGCTGAGTGTCTCTTACAGACGGTGGCAGCGAAACCCTGGCGGGAAAACTCAACGGGGAATGTTTTTCCATCCCTAAGATGGTCAGATTTGCGTGGGGGGACACGGAGTGTGTGTAAATCACATGTGGAGGGGAGATAAGTGGGCAGCTGGACCAGTCTGGATGGATGGCTCAAGCCAAAAATACTATCCACTGTGCCCCGCTGGGGACTGACTCAAATAAATCTGTGTGTTCAAACACAGTGTGTGGACAAAATACCACAAACGCCTTATATAATATACAATATCACAGCTGACAGCCTCAAACATGTCTACGATGTTGAATCAACACCAATGTGTATGAAAATATATACTGAACGCCCAAAGGGTAAGGGTATTTCATCTAGACCTCACAAGTTGGCGTCGTTAAAGCAGTAGTTCAACATTTTGGGAAATATTCTTATATTTTCTTTTCTCGCTGAGAGTCAGATGAGAAGATTAGTTCCACTCAGTGTTTCTTAAATGTGAATCTACAGCCCTTGAGATGGTTAGCTTAGCATAGCATTGAGACTGGGAGCAAGGTGTATGATTGTGCTACAGCGGCTATGGAGGTACCACATAGAGATTGCAACTGTGATTGGTCAGCTTGGGCCACTTTACCACATCACACACACACACACACACACACAACACACACACACACACACACATATGCTGAGGTCGCTTGGATTTCAAACTTTTAGGCCTAAAGTTCTGGTGCCTAAACCTAACTGACTCTTTCAAGGCTCATATGGTGCTGTTGCCCCACATATAGATATACTTTTATTATCTTTTATTTTATCCTACAGGTAAGGTTTTTTTTTGTTTGATTATTGTGTTGAAGACAGACCAAACCAAGAGAGATATATGACATGCAACAAGGTCCCCAGCCTGATTGAACCAGGGACATATTCTCTATCATCAGGACTGTCAAACACAAATTTAAACATGATTTCTGTGAGGTATGTAATTGAACCTGCATCTAGAGGTGATAGCAACAGGGGGGAATCTGAACCAGGTATCTTAGGAAGGACTCCCCAAAAATCCAGTTAAATTCTTTCACACGTACAAATCTTTTTTGTTTAATTCACAGTCTTGTCATCACTGTGAGGATGGATCTGGGAAGTCACTGCTTCCGGTCAAGAAAGAGTCAAGGACATATTAAGGATGGTATTAAGCAAACCAGGTTGGTAGATCTTATTATTTGGATAGAGCCAAACTTGCTGTTTTCTCCCGGTTTCCAGTCTTTAAGTTAAGATAAGCAAAGCTAAGCAGCTGCAGGCTGTAGCTTTATATTTAACAGACAGGCATGAGAGTGATATTGATCTTCTTATCTTATTCTCAGCAAGAACACAGATAAGGTGCAACCCTACACCCAAAACCCACGAGCATTCACTCCTACGTGTTTATAGCAGCAGATTCCAGTGTTTATTGCGGACATCGAGACTCTGGGATGCGAGTGGCTTTCTCACTACGCATCTCCATCCATGGGGGGTGTTCTAGCACAATGTCCTGTTTTCTCAATCAGGGGTGACGCCAGAGGCAGAGTATGGCCGAAAAACATCCAGGGTGAGCACACCAGCTATTAAACTCTGCTCCCTTAGAGACACTTAGAGATGACTCATACTGTCAACCCCGTTCTCCCTCCTCCTCCTCTTCCTCTTCCTCCTCGTAGATGTTGCTTAAAAGAGGCATCGTCACCATGAAGGGGACCAGCTACAACTTTTTTATGATCCCTAAAAAAATTCTATTCTGTTCTTCTGGGGAAACATTTTTTTTTTTTAAGGGAAATGAGTTCACGCAGCGCCTAGGTACACACAAGGAAAACGATCCATTTGGAGGGGAAAAGGGATTCCTCCCTGTTATTTTGTGGTTCTGTTGAAGATGTTTTGCTGCTGTGTGTGTGTGTGTGTGTGTGTGTGTGTAGTATGTGATAATAGACGGCCAAGCCCAAACAGTTGATAGAATTCTATCATTACATTATCCTCAGGATGAAAAAAAAGGCCAAAACCAAAAGCGTGTGTGTGTGTGTGTGTGTGTGTGTGTGTGTGTGTGTGTGTGAGAGAGAGAGAGAGAGAGAGAGAGGGTGAGAGAGAGAGAGAGAGTCGGGGAGGAAGGGGGAGGACTCATTTCTGCTGCAGCTCATTTTCTTGAAATATTTCACATGAATATTGGCAGCAGTTGTGCTGCAGAAGACAAAAGGAAATGAACCGGGCCTGCTGGAGCCAAAGACAACACGCTGTGTGAGAAAGTCTCGCTACAGTTACTGCTCGCAGCACACTGAGAGACAATCTCAATCTAAGCTATTAAAAACTGCCTTGGGATATATGAAACACATGAACACAGAAAAAGGAGTTGGTGAAAGAGTACTTGTGACGTATAGGAGAAAGGCACTTCTGTCATGGTGAACGTAAAAGCAAGGAATGAGGAAATTGTAGAACATTTGTTATTATTTGAAAATAATAATATTTGGTAGTGAGGTACTCCACAGAAACAACCCGACTACACTCTCAAAAATGTTTATCCAACCTCAGTTTAAGTCTGACTATTTCAGGCTTCTTGGTTCAGCCATTTCAGGCCAGAGGAGTAAACATTCCCCTGAAAACCCACGTTCAGTTACTTACAGTAAGGGGATTAACTGAGAAAAAGGATGGGTTTGAGACTCAGAGGTGGGTGGGGGCAAGAAGGAGGGTGGGCTGGGGGTTGGGGGGAGGTGGCGTCTTACAGTAAATGACACCACCTCTGTGTTGAGGAAGAGCAGAGGGCAATCACGTCTGCTGGGCATCAGTTTTCTCCCACATTACGTCTCGTTGATGAGAACCATGACTTGAAGCTTCCCGGGAAACAATCCTGCAGTATCCTCAGCTCTGACGTCACTCTGACTGAGTGTGTGTGTGTGTGTGTGTGTGTGTGTGTGTGCGAGAGAGTGAGAGAGGTTTGGATTTGGAGAAACATTTATAACCCAAAGCCTGCGTTCCAATCATCTGGTTGCAAGAAGTTTTTATGAAGTTTGATATTTTATAAATATAAATATTTATAAAATGATCATGGATACATAGAAAACTGACTGCAGCTGTCAGATAAATGTAATAGAAGAGAAAATCTATGTTTCCCACTGAAATTTATGAATTACAATAAGTAGCATAGAAATATTAGGAAATACTCAAACTGTACTTAATTGGAATTGTTTAACATTTGGGAAAATAGTCTTACATCTTTGTGGCACGGAATAGCACACACGTGAGTGGTATCTGTCCTTCTAACTCACAGCAAAATGTGAAACTATCCCTTTAAGTACAGTACTTACGCGAATGTACTGAGTTACTTTCCAGAGCTGGCGGAAGAAAAGCTGCGATATTCTGCGAAGCGGTGTCGATGCCCGTCCTAACGAGTGTCAAAGCCAGCGAGCTGTCTCTGACTCCGACCAAATCACCCCAAACTGCTTTGCGCTCTAACACAAAGCTGTTCACCCTCATCTCAGCGCCTCACAACCAGGCCATGCTTATGTTTCAGATGTTGATCGCAGCTATGTTCAGAGAGTCGAGGCTCCAAGACGACCATGAGAGGCTGTCTTACTGTCAAAACAACCCAATCAACAGTGGCCACTTCTGCCCTCTGCCTCTCCCCCAGACTCTCCCATTCCTCGACCCGAGACCTTTTATCCTTTCCTCTGGACCTTTGCAGCTTTCCAGCAACACATGTTCTTGTCTTAAAACAAGTTCCTGTTCTCATTTACATTCTTATATCAGCAAACTTACTTACCAGTACTTCCATGAATGTGGGTTCTATAGCCCCAAATAATATTTCAGTGACAATATGATATAAAAACCAAATACGAGAAGGTGACCTGTAACTGTAATTATTAATTAATATGGGCTTGAGTCAATAAATATCTGAAAGATTGTGTGAAATAAGTGCTTGACAGCTGTTATGAGTTCCTGTCTTGCATCGGTAATAGATTACCAAGTACATAATGGAAGAGACTCTCTGATGACCAGCTGCAGATGTGTTATGTGCAATACATCCAAAAAAATCAATCTGCAGCGTGGGTGTGAGATAGACATATAATTTCTGATTGAGCTTCTTGGTGATATGAATATCAGATATGAATAACAGATAATGGCTCTGGTGAGTGTCAAGTCAGTTTTATTTAGATGGCCCAGTAAACCAAATCACAAATTTCATGTATCATTACATCAACAAAATGTACCCAGCCATATCTAAAACAATTAAAATTAAGCCCTGCCTTAACCAGCTGCAGAGATAAAATGATGAACTCATTAATGCATTATTAGTTATAATTCAATTATATAATAGAAACTATTCAATTCTATTAGAACTTATTTATAGTACTGTGTCATCAGTATATAAACATTTGGAATAAGAGGTCATTAACATGCAAAAAAAGAAAGTATTGCACTTATTCAAATGAAAATGTACATTATTTGTCTCCTCCACTATGCAGCTGGCAGAAAGATGAGTTGGGACTTGGTGAAGCGATGACCAGGAAAGCTGCAGGACCAGAGCCAGCAAAAAAGTCTGGACCATGATGTGGAGGTATGGAAACAGATAGCATCAGCATTTCAAATGTCATACAGAAGGTCGTGCGCAGGCAGGAAAGGGCTCAAATTGAGAGACTTATGAAACTGAAGATGTGGCAGCCTTTCATGGACTGGTTGGAGACTTACAGGCGTGTTTTAGGAGGTTGATCTGCAGAAAGCCAAACAGGCCATAACTATTGAAAAAAAAACAAGCTTTTTAAGGACTCTGATTAGAAACGTTGAATTGGATAGAGGTTATTAAAATGAAATCTGCAAGATTGCACCGCGGCTGTGCAACCTGACAGTTGGTTGTCTTGAGGCAGACAAAGACTCTTGGCAGTCAGTTCAGGAGTAAACGTGGTCTTGTCAGCAGTGATGGAGAGGCCTTGCGGAGGGCAGGACTTTCCAGGGGAAAAAAGCAGCACAGTATTGTTGAGACTAAGCTTAAGGTGGTGGGCAGACATCCAACTGGAGATGTCAGCGAGGCTAGTGGAGATGCATGCCTCAACCTGAGTGTCAGAGGATGGAAAAGAAAAGGAAATTAAAATATATATACATATATACCCACATATACATACATATACACACATACTATCCTGTGCACTTTACTGTGCTTCAGCAGGTAATTTCTTTATGGAAGAAGTAAGCTAGCGACTCAGACGTACAGTGGTATGGGTCAACAAAAACCCCAAATGCAATGTTTTGTCTTAGTCTTGCACTTGCCAAGTTCTGATCATATTTCATGAGACTACATTCTTGATCAAAACTATAAATCTAATGTGCAAGTCAACACAATCTATGAACGAGTGCCGGTTGAAGTTGTGTTTGGACGTGTGTGAGAGGAGAATGTGGATAATGATGAGGACAAGGAAGAAGGGAAAAAGCTGATAGTGGAAACTAATGTAATGGAATATACAGTGTCAAGAGTTTTTTTCTTTTTTTTTTAGAGCAATAGCATACTTGAGAGAGGAGCCAGGCTTACTCTATATTTGCTGGGTGTGGCTGCAGACATGAATTGGTGTGTGTGAAAACTATCACTGCACTGGACAAAATTCCTCAAAACATACAGTATGCGCAGTGTAAATATGTATTGAGCATAATTCAACATTAAATCACGATGAATGAAACTGTTTTCATAGATATACACTTTGGGATTTTACGGACTTAAAGCGTGTATTTAGAAGTCTCAGACTTCTGGGTGCCGACAAGCTTGAGGCAAATTAGCGAGTAAATACCATTTCAAAGTTTTATAATATGAAATGATGATGGTTCATCGATCAACAAGGTTTTGTTTCTGAGATTATGGAGACTCTCATTTAAAGATTATTGCTTAGTCTTAGACAAAGCATACAACTTTGTTTATTTTTTTGTTTAACATTATTTATCAAATGAATATAGCCATTAATTACAGTTTATTAACCCTTTGTGCACATGCCACAATTTTTCAGTTAAGAGTGAACAGGTGCATTGTTTAAAAAAATGTAGGAAAAAAACATCTCATAACTAACCTTGACACAGATGTAGGGGCGTATTAGAAGATATGTATGCCATAGTTCTCTTGGTTGACGATGATACTGTAACAGTTAAAAGTCCAAGCTAGAAGTCCAGAGCTTAACTAGTGCTTTCTTTTTTTCTTTTTTTTTTTTGCACTCAAACTTTTGTATCGCGAGAGCAGGGGGAGAAATGAAAAAAAAAAAAAAAGTTTTGGGGAAAGTTGAGCAGAGCAGGGATGAGGAAAGAGCTCTGCAGTGAGGGAGAGACACAGTGAGTTCTGCCATTCTCATCCTCTGGAATGCATCAGCTCCTCTAACTTATCTGTGCAAACGCAACACGCAACTGGATGCGCACGAGCGGACTCCGCAAGTTACGATGCGCATCTATTTATAGCAGCTCAGCGAAAGGTTTCAGTGACTTTTCCTCTCCTGCGCACTTTTTTTCTTCTAATCGTTTATTCAGCATTTACCTGCAAAGTAAGCGTGAAGTAGTCCTCTGTCGGGTCTGAGGCGAATCTCCTGTTGGGGGGGGGGGACAAGGTAACGACTCATTCATGCGCAATTTTGCACATTATCATATATTTTGTTTACACTGCATGTTTTTTGCGACTGTCATTTTCTAACTGTAATACTGTTTGAAGTCATATCACACCAGCCACCCCTCGGCGTGCAAGCAGAGTTGTTTTTACTTTTGTGCGCAGCATCTCCTGCACTATCTGCGCCTTTTTCTAAACTTGTTTTGTGTTGTTTTGCAGCTTTGACTCCAGACTGCAGAGGTCGACAGGACCGGGAGACTAGTTTAGGAGACTTTTTCTTCTACCGAGCACTGGAGTTGTACACACTCGAGAGTGGATATGCCGGACAGTAAGCGTGGAGGACGGCTGCTGCAGTTGGCCGTGGCTCTGGTGGCCTTGCTGTCGCTCTGCGCCGAGCTCGGAGCCCCCGCAGAGGTGGTGGACACCGAGGACGGCGAGCCGTTAACCAAGCAGACCGACTCCAGAGCCAGCAGGGCTAAGAGGAGGGGAGGGTCGGACGTCCTCAGAGGGTAATGTGATCATG
This sequence comes from Chelidonichthys spinosus, assembly GCA_029853015.1. NCBI lineage: Eukaryota > Metazoa > Chordata > Actinopteri > Perciformes > Triglidae > Chelidonichthys > Chelidonichthys spinosus. Next base: position 27,842,743 of record CM056821.1, on the reverse strand, counting down.
ATAATCCCTAAAACTCCAATTTGGGAACTTTTTTTTCTTTTCATTTCTTCCACTGTTTGCCAGGTTTCTTCTTTTTTTTTTACCCGCAAACTTTTTATTTAAATGAGAGAGTTTTCCTCTGTGTGTGTGTGTGTGTGTGTGTGTGTGTGTGTGTGTTGGAACAGGTGTCTGTTCTTCTCTCGTCCTTCATGAACATTGAAGGTCAAAAAACACTTCTTTAAGTGAGGCGCACTGAGACCCAGGAGTGACATTATCTGTAATGGGAAGTTTGGACCAAAGTTTAGTCATTAAATACTGGCAAGAATATTACATTCCTGCTGACTGCAATAATAAATTTCATCCAAACAAAGGAGGCCATTGGTCCTGTATGTGGCTGTGGCAGAGAGAGAGAGAGAGAGAGAGAGAGAGAGAGAGAGAGAGAGAGAGAGAGAGACTAACAGCCTAATCCTTCTGGCCAAAAACACCACACCCCAGTTGTGGATAAATCACATCTGCAGCTGTACACAGTGGGTCACTTCTGGAGAGGTTGCGTGTGTGTGTGTGGAGAGAGAGAGAGAGAGAGAGAGAGAGAGAGAGAGGGAGAGAGAGAGAGACAGACAGACAGAAAGAAAATAGAAAAGAAAGAAAATAGAAAAGAAAGAACGTGTGTGTCCAGTAATGGCAGCAAACAGCTGATGGAGGTCACACAGTAGACAGCTCAATGTGTATCCTCCACAGGCATTTTTTATTTGACAGGCTTTATGTTAATTTATCAGAACATCTGGGTTCGGAGCCAGGAAGTGCATGCAGGCTGCATACTGTGTCACGCTGACTTACCATTATAAGAATGTTTCATCCAACAGGCTTCATTATTCACCTAGTTCTGTTTCGGAGTTACTCTGCACAGCATATACACTGACCCGTGGGCCAATTCTTGCCAAGTGGATGCTTATATACTCACATATGTATGCCTGCTGTTACAGACCTGTAGGTGGCAGGATGGCCCAGGCCTTCATTCCACAGCAGATGAAATGTTTTTTTTTTTTTTTTTACAGGTGCACCACATTTCTTCAAACTCCTTTTGCAGCTCAATATGTTCCTCACCAACAATATTTTTATTGAGATTTGCCAAATGCTGCATGCCGGGGCCGCGCCCGACAGTAGCAGGAGCACCACAAGGAGCACATGCCGTAACACAGTCCACTGGTTCCCAACCTAAGAGTCGAGACTCCCACAGCGGGTCACAAGATTAATATAAGGGGTCGCAAGATCATTGTAGATGTAGATAAAACACAATAATTGCTGTTAAATCTAGTTTCTTGTGAAAAACGTCATAGTTCAGGATCACAAAGGAAGGCAAAATCACTCTTAGATTGAGCTGCTCACCACACATGACACCCATGATCAGGGGTCATAAGCAGGCTTTGCTCCATAGTTGTGGGGTCACAAGGAAGAAACCTGTCCTGTAGTGTAGAAATATAGTGGACATTTTATGCTTTTTTTTGGGAGGGGCCTCGTGTTTCCTGATCCTGCAAACATGGAATTTTGAGTGACATGGAGGTGAGCATGTGGCGACTGAATTTTGAAGTGACCTTCAGCAATGTGCTTTTATTCCTGCTGTGTCTCATGAAGTGTTCTGCAGACGGGGTACAGCATTACTTCCAGTATGTAGATCAGTAATCACTGAGCTGCCAGCAGTCGACGATCTTAGGACAGAGGTTTGCATGTTGTGCAGAGTGTGAAGCCCACTGAGACAAATCTGTATATTGTGGTGTGTATGAATACAATGGACTCGACTTGAGAGCAGTCTGAGCCGTGTTACATAGATTATTGACTGTCCGATGCTGCGTCTTCCAACAGACCAAATGTGTGTGGCTCAAGGAACAACGCCTACTGCTGCCCAGGCTGGAAGACTCTGACTGGAGGAAATCAGTGCATTGTCCGTGAGTGTCACCTCCTTTATTCCTCTACCATTGTAAATTCAGCTCAGGTAGAACCCTGAGATCCTCATCACTGTCACCACCTGTAATGTTCAGTCCAGTACCATGCTGAAGCCATCCAGTCACATAGAATCGCACCTGGGATGCAAAGTGTATCAATGTTACATTACTTGATTTATGACTTCTATGTCATTGGAAAAAAATCAATAGGAAAGTGACCAGTCTGCAGACCAGACTTGAATATTCAATGATTTGCAGCACATTCGAAAAAAATTCAATACTTATCCAACACTTTGAGACGTTTTGTTGCATTTAGATGATTTAAAGTTTGAACAGGTGAAAAAGAAATGTTCACAGTCCATCATTAGAGTTTCAGTAGTATTTTATTATGGGACTCAACAAAGGTACAAATTAAATATTTAAAAGTGTTGGCTCACCAAATATATTTCTTAGCAACCGTTTGATGTGGCTGATGGTCCATTGCCTTTGGTATTCTGGCATTGGTTTCCTTTTCTGGTTTCTTCTCTTTCTTTGTATTTCCTCCCCCCTCCTCCCCTCTCTCCTTCTCAGTAGACAGGAAGGTCTGAGAGGCTGTAGAGTTGTGTGATTGCAGTCTGGCTGGTCGGCTGGCCGGATGCCTGTCGCGGCTCTAATGACATTGTTTAGCAGTGGGGTTCAGGGAGTAGGGGTCAGTGGCTGGACTCTACCTGATGGGAGCTGGGGGCAGCGTTCCATGCCAACAACAGTCTGTGGGAACAACTGAGCGAAAAACAGCCAGCAGCCACTGAAAACACACTGGTACACATTTATGGCAACAAAACTCGAAGAAGAAAATAATTCAAGGTTGTTGCCAAGTGGGCTTTTATAACTTAACCATGATAACGTTTAAAAGTAAGTTTTGGCCATATTTGGACTGCAGCCTTTTCGAGTTTTGTAATATTAGAGATGAGAGTTTGGTATGAGGTTTAGATCATGGCCAGAGTTGCGCCAAATGAAATTCAAACCTGAAATTCAAAACCCCCAGCACACAGTCTGACAAGCAACAGATACATAACAGGATCTTTTTCCCTCACGCAAAGACTAATCCTGGCACCACAAAGTGAGCTTTAGACTTTCATTTATCTGACATAGGACTGTTTTTATGTTGCTTGACCGAATGTCACGTCCCTCTTTGCAGCGATCTGTCGGAGTTCATGTGGAGATGGTTTCTGTTCCAGACCCAACATGTGCACCTGCCCCAATGGCCAGATCGCTTCATCCTGCGGCTCCAAGTCAGGTCGTTATACTGCACCTCCCCTTTCCCTCTTTTGAAGCTCAATATCATCAATCAGCTTAAGGAGTTTTGTAATATAGTGTGCATAAATAGAGGCGTTAACTGGTATTTGGCCTAAAGATAAACACAGTATTAGTATGGTTTATGTAAATAGGAGTGCGAGTTAAAACTAAGTGATTTTTTGGAAAGCAAGGCCTAGACCACACCCTTGTCTTTGCATATTTTTTAAATGAAGAAGCTGTAATCCGAAGAGAACATTTTACCATGCACTTACAATAATGACACAGTGACAGATTATAGATGACAGAAAGCACAAAGCCTTGTCACATCTTTTCCTTCAAAGGAAAAAAATGAAAGAGGTTGTAATTGTTTCAGCGAAGCAGGGTTTTTCTTCTCATTGTGAGTGCTGAGCACTCACTAGAATGGTTCAAAAATATGGGATACCAAGAAAAAAAAAAAGATGTTGCAATCATGTTCCTGCTAATAGCGGTCAATCTCGTGGGTTTTGTGGGTTTTGTGTGTCTGTGTGTGTGTGTGTGTGTGTGAGTCCTATGGGTGTGTGTGTGCTTTGGAAGATGTCCACAGTCAACATCTCCTCCATGTTGCTTCTTCTCGCAGCTCTCAGCGCTTCAACCCAATGCGCTCATCTGTTTGCACGCCATAAATTCTGTAGGAAATTATATCTGAGCACAACTTTAGAGTTCATTCTGTTTATGTTGTAAATCCAATATGCAGCATATGTTTGTGTTCTCTGACTCTAACTCCCAACATTGCTCCGTGTATATGTCTGTGTTTGTGTTGTTGTTCGCCCACAGTCCAGCACTGTAATATTCGGTGTATGAATGGGGGAACGTGTGCTGAGGACAACTGCCAGTGTCAGAAAGGCTACGTGGGAAACCACTGTGGTCAACGTAAGCATTATGATGAAACACACTTCATTATCAGCATGTTTTAATATTAACATTTTTATTTTTAAGTGTGTATTGAGAGGGTGTTAGCATACTGTCAGCCCGGCTCCGCTCCATAGAACAGAATAGAATATATCAGGCTTTTGGGTCCTGTAGTAGGTGAGCTTAGCTGTGGACAGATGGACAGACACACATGACGGAACGCATGATCTCACCACATGGTTACATCTGGTGGAGACCATAACAACTCTGGGCTTACCGAGTTACTGGCCGAGATGTGCTAATGGCAACGTTTCTGGAACAAAGTGCTACAGGGCCAGAAACATGAGCAGTCAGATGATCAGTCAAATGTTATTTTGAAAGCGAAAACAAAGGCAGAATAGGTAATTATTCAAACTCTTTTAATTAACTATTACAGTATACATCTTCCTGATTGAACTTGGTTGCATGTGCTGTTTTCTGTTTTCCTGTGTACTGAAGGATCATTGTCAGCATTTTGGGTTTTTACCTCCAATACCAGTGGTTTAGATAATGTGCCTTAATTTTGTCTGTGGCTGGTCTGATCAATGGCTGCTCTGTTCGTTGCCCCATCTGACTTCTTTTTAGCGATGTCGTCATGTTACCAGATCCCTGCAATTAATTTGGTAATTGGAATTTTACTGTAACCAATAGAAAATGACGGCCCACACACATGGGACCCACATTTGTAGAAACCAGAAGTTGAATGAGAACTTATGTACACTCACAGTCACGTCCTGATGTCAGTGCTGTGTCATGGTTTGTTGTTCTCTCTTTCTTCTTCTCCAGCCGTTTGTGAAAATGGCTGCCTCAATGGAGGAAGGTGCGTGGCTCCCAACAGATGTGTGTGCACCTACGGCTTCACCGGGGCTCAGTGCGAGCGAGGTAACGAGCGTCACACTTTGCAGTAACTCAGCATTTCTTTCACTCGTCTTACATCACACATGCACTCTTGCATGCACTACTCCCTACAGCTGAAGCGGTTTTAAAAAAAGCCACATGTGCCACTTTTTTATTTTTTTTTTAAATGTGACTTTGATTCTGAATGGCAGCTGTTTTTTTTTCTTCTCACAATTCCTGCTTAGTCATGCCACCGGCACCAGGAATTTGGTTTGTTGTGGAACATTTGCATGTCAAGCTCCAGCTCAGAAAATGACCATTATTTTCCACATCTGCTCTCAAACAACGCTCCGGGAGAATGTAATGTCTTTCTAAATGTGCGCTGTTTGTTAACTGAAGACCTCCCAACCTCCTGTGGTTGCTCTCTTGGCACATGGGAGCAAAGGCTCCAAAGTATACAAGCACACGCAAACCGAGAGCAGCCTCCGTTGTGTTTGTGAGTGAAACGTGTGTGTGTGTGTGTGTGTTTTGTGTATATGCTGGGGGTCCGTGGTGGTGATGACCTGTAGAGGTCAAAGATGATCACCTTGTAAAGCTAATATTTGGATTGGCAGTACAGCTCCTAATTAGTAACGTCCCTTTTAACGAGGACATGCTTCAGAGTCCTGTTGGGTTTGAAGGATGATTGGTCCCTTTAGTTTACTTTAGTGTGTTCTTCAACCCAGCGACTATCTGCTTGCCTGGTGTGTTAATGCCACGTCTTATCTGTTGACGCACACTTCTGCATGTTGTGACTTTGGTTTCCACACTTTCCTGTGGAAGCTTGGCCAGAGAGTTTGTGAGGCTGTTGAGGAATTCAGCACACGACATCTTCTAGTGTCTTGTGTTACGGTTTGATGAAGATGTGCTGAACGAGCTGAAGGATATGACCACATCTGTTTTTTTTTAAACTTAGATTTTTTGCCTGTAAGGTGACAAGCAGGCAAACTGGCCACTCACTGTCTGCTGCTTTATGAATGGTCGTTTCTTGCCTGCTATAATGACAGTGTTGTTCCATGAGTGAAACAGGCTTACTTTTTGTTTTGTGAGTGTTTGTGTGTGTGTGTGTGTGTGTGTGTTTGGGAACAGCTGCTTGGAGACCAACTTCCATCAGTCATTTTAACACAGTTCGTTGTGCTACATTGAGGTGTTTCATTGTTTGTTTGTTCATGTTTCCATGAAATCCAAGATTCAGATAGACCTGAACTAACCAGTGCAAGATGTTGTGTGTATATATATATATATATATATATATATATATATATATATATATATATATACACACACACAGTTTATGTTGCTTAGGTGATAATTGGTCAACATACATAAGATTCATCGTTCTGTTAATTTATTTAGCAAAAATGACATATTTTCTCGTTCCAGCTTCACAAAAGTGAGGAAGTGAGGATTTTATGTTTTATATCATTATTGATTGAATAATCTTGGGTTTTGGGCTGTTAATTGGACAAAACATTATTTACGATTTTAGTGACTTATTATTAACAACAGATGGATCAATAATGAAAAGAAAAAAGTGCAGCCTTGGAAATTGGTCAGTTATTAGGTCTTTCGTCTTGCATTCAGTCGCACCAAGAGAGGTAGAGAAAGTAGGCCAACAGATAGAGTGGCCTTTAGGGTTAAGTTACTTTCATTGGAATTTCCTTGGCTGGTGTCCATCACCTCCCAAGGGAAAGCCATTGTGCTCTCACAAAAACACAAGCACGTGCATAAAGTACGTGCATATGCACAGCCCCACACTGTTATTTAACGCAATTTACAGAACCGTGCCCCATTACGACTTGATCTTATCACATTAGCAAGAACACAAAGTTTCCCACAAACATGTGATCTGGGCAGAGGGAGAAGTAGGTGCATTCAGGACTCAGAGAGTTTTCTTGGATGCAGAATGATCTTCGAGGCCTCGAGATGAACACATCACCACTGCAGAGCTGTGTGCTGACTGGTGGTCTGCTGACCAGTAGTCCTGCCACCAGGCACAGCTGACGTGAGCATGGTACATCAACGTGTCCTTTGTTGGTTACAAATGTGATTTAATCGGGAATGTAGGATTGGTGAGATCCAGACACGCTGCTGCTGATCTCACGCAGGACTCTTTGCTCCTGGTGCAGAGTTGTTGGGCTACTGAGCTTTCGTTGTGAGGCCATCGAGTTCATTTGGGATGGTGGCAAAAGAATGGTCTGAATCACGTGAGTCACACAGTCCATAAGTCGGCAGTCAGATCAACAGGGGAGTTGGTCAGCTCACTAACTTTCTCCTATCAGACTCTGTTCTGGCCTGATGCAAGCCTCAGTAGATGCAGATAACCAAATGTGTGTGTGTAGAAGTGCGTGCTTGACTTGTTAGTCCAGGGAGGATGGTGAAGTCTGCTGACGGCCCAATAGGGAAGGCCCCACCCAGATATACGACCCCATAGTACATGCATGGAAACACTCGCAAACATGCACTCACTGATGCATGTGCACAGATTACGCACATGTTAAGGCATGTAAGGATGCTGTGAGCACCATCTGCAAGGAGGTAGATTGTGTGTGTGCGCACAAACATTTTGGAGTTAATCCAGGAAACTCTTTTGACCCACATCCCGACAGGCTTCCCTCCTGTTCACACCAAGGCTGTTGTTGTGCATAAACTCACCGGTCATTAAGGAAGCCAGCATTTCTATTGTTTTCCAAAAGTAACTAGACCTCTGCACAGACACGAAATCGCTTTAGATGAGAGTCAAAACTATCCGTTCTCATATAAAGAGGCGTGTTTACAACCATAATGTGCAAACATGTCTCCAAAAGTAGGGCAGAAAGCAAAAACAAGAGCAGCATTTTTGTAGGTTTTGGTCTGTTTTGATGTCACCTCTGGCTAGACTGCGGATGAGGGGCTGGGACATTGGCTTAGATTCTGTGTGCGTGTGCGTGTGTGTGTGTGTGTGTTTGAGTGCGTTTGTGTGTGAACATGTGCAATTGCTCCCAGATGTACAGGACATGGGTGGATCCCCCAGCTGTATGCAGTTCACATAGACAGTAAGATGACAGATGAAATGACACCACTTTCACCCTACAGCTGTCCGCCTCTCCCTGTTTACCTCAGCTGACTGTTTTAAGTGCTGCACTTGTATTTGCTTTATTACATGCTCAGACCTTTGTGTCTTTTAGAGTTTGCTCTCCTCTACTAACAGCTGTAATGAGCAGGTATTATGTCAGATGGATTATGTGTGGCAGCCTGTCAGTAATAATGCATAAACCTTAATCTGGTGAAAAGAGAAAACTTGAGTTCTTTACACAGTCTACGTTACATATATGGGCACAATGCAAAACTTTCCATCGCTCCTGTAATTGCTTTTTCCTATATGGTGTGTTCCGTTGTTGTCGGTAAGGCACACAATGTAGGCTTTTAATAGATACAGAAGATAACTGGCAAGTGGCTGGGTTTGTTGTCTCAGCACTGAATGGCGCTGAAAGCAGTGGCAGAAGAAGTGTTCAGATGCCGTTACTTATGTAAAAGTCAAAAAATGCATTGCATGTTAAAATATACCATTTCATGTAAAAAAAATAAATAAAAAGAATCTTGCATTCAAAAACGGAACATACGGGGTGCTTTGCAGGATAAGTGAAATTACTTATTTTGCAGAATGGCTCGTTTGAGAGAGTTAAACCATGCGGATATATTGACTTTTAAAGGAAGAGTTTGACATTTTTGCGAATAAATCAGTAGCTTTCATCACCATCTGTTAAATATGAAGCCGTAACAGTGGCTACCTGCACCACTAAATTTGTTTTAAAGAAGCAATTTGTCGAAAAATTGTGAACAAAAAAGTGTAACCCGAGTTTTATCGGGGGTTATGTGCAGGACTGTCTTCTCATCCAACTCTTTGTTAGAATATGAAGAAGGGTATTATAAAAAATGTTACTGTTCCTAAATGTTGTAGCTGCTCCATCTGGTGCTATGTCAGAATTGTTGTACTATTATTATATATTTTGGATAGATCTGAGTTTAGCTTGTGTTTAGCACGCAACTCAATCCTCAAAGTAGCAAATTCCAGCTTTCTGGTAGCTCTCAAATAAATGTGGCGGATTAAGAGCCCAATATTTCCCTCTTAAAATGTCGTGGTATAGAGGTTGCCCAAAGGAAATACTCAAATACCTCAGAACTGTACTTGAGTTCATGTACTTAGTTACTCTTCGCCACTGGGTGGACGGAGAAGTAGACAAAGAATTGAAGGCATTTGGTCTCCAGTAGAGCCTGAGCAGGAGGGAGTGAGAAAGAGAAGGAGAGATGACCCAGTTCTGTTTCACACAGAGCTGGTGCCAGAGGCAGCGAGACCGTGGAGGCTGTGGTGCACGTGACGGGTCTGGGCTGGGCCCCGGTCCACACGGGAAACGCACAATGTCTCGTTTGTTTTAAACGACTGCGCTGTTGGAACCGGTCTCCCTCTTTCCTCTTGCTGTCTGTTGTCTGCCGTGAAATGTGGAAATGATTTTTGCTTTTGGATCTCGGCCAAATTCTTTTGGGAGGGATGAGTTTTTTCCTCTCTTTCGCTCTATCCCTATCTCTGTTTCCCCATCTTCCAATCCTTCACCTGCTAAGATTTGGGGATTTTTTTTGTTTAATTCTTTGGGGAGTTTGCAACTAAGGAGTGGTGTGAGGAGGAGAGGGGACGAAGCGAGCGGATAGATGCATTCAAGCAGTGGGATCAAGGGAATGAGCTCAAATTTATTATGAGCTATTTAGTTTTAATTCCAGGCTGCTGTAGCTAGTGTGGAAATCACCTACTGTTTTCCAGAGACACGCCCTGCAAATCGGCCTCTGTCGGCCTTAGCGATGACGATCTATTCCCTAGACTGTGTATTGCTAAAATGACAAAAAGCAGCACACTACGTGGTAGACTTGTGATATTGCCTTAAAACATAATACAGGTAACTAAAGAACTGATGATCGTATAACATATGCACCAGACTGATTTTTCATTGTCTCTGTGTCTTTGCTTATTCTAGCTTGTGTCTATTACTCTCCACAGCCGCCCACACAACTTTAAAAGGTTTTCCAGACTTTTTCCCCTATCTCTGCTTTTCTCAATCACATACACACACACACACACGCATGTACGCACACACACACACGCACACACACGCACACAATTGCGCATACAATGCACCTGAGAGCCAGACTGCTTTAAAACGCCAGGAATGCATTCTTTATGGAGTGTGTTACTGTCCGCTCTGCAGCACTTTCATCGCATATAATGTAAGTGAGATGTAGATGTCATGCAAAATTGCATTCAGTGTGAGTGTTACTGCTTTTGTATGACACAATTATTCACAAGTTCAGGTTCAAGGCTTTTCAGCACTCATACTTAACTTTTTTACAACAGTTTTGTTTGAAATCTTTCACAAACTGCCTTTTTTTAAACTAATGGAAGTTTTTCTTCCTTAAATGTCTCTTTCTTTTTACGTTTTCATAGCTGTTTTGCATTAGGTTTGCACTGGAAATAAAGAAAGAAAGTTACTTTTCTTTTTAAACGAACTCTGCTTTGCCTCTGCAGACTACCGCACTGGACCATGCTTCGCCTCGGTGCATAACCAGATGTGTCAAGGCCAGCTCACAGGCATTGTGTGCACAAAGACTTTGTGCTGCGCCACAGTGGGACGGGCGTGGGGTCACCCCTGTGAGATGTGCCCGGCTCAGCCTCACCCCTGCCGAAGAGGGTTCATACCGAACCACCGCACCGGGGCGTGCCAAGGTAAAGTCTGTTCCTCAGCGTCTCTGTCTCTTTTTCTGTTTTTGTCTCTTTTTTTGTCTCTTTGTCACCCTCCCTCCCTTCTCCTTCCTCAAGTAAAGTGCTGCTTCTGTCCCCGTTTTAACTCTTACTCCCGCCTTGTCTGGCTTCACCCCTCTCCCTCTGTCGTCCCCTCATCTCTACCCATCATCCCCTCTCCAGAGGATTAGTTCTAATTGGGTTAAATTGGGGTGGGTGGCAGTGCCTCCCACATGTGTATGGAATGCCCGCAGACACCCGCTGTGGTGGGACTGTCAGAGTCAGTAACACGGGTCAGTGGTGGTGCCACGTGGGAGAGCTCATTTCTGGTAAGACAGCCCTCTGCTTGTCTGCTCCAGACCCAATAACACCAGAACCTCTGCAGGGGAGACGGACCTGAGCCAGGACCCAGAGCAACATGGAGTGCTCTGAGACTACATCAGGTCACAGCCTGCTGGAGGTTTTTAGCCTGAGACCTACATTTTCTTCTGTCAAAAGAAAAAAAAAAATATTCACAAAGTCACAGAATTCAAGTTTGTTTTTTCTACGCAAAAGTTGTTGGATGTATAGATTGATGAAGGCAAGGCATAGTGTGCATCCTTAGCAAGTAAATCTTAAAACGTAGTCACTGTGTGATCACAATTATAACCCTCTGTTTGACTGTAGACTTTTCCGTTCTGTATTTCTATCTCTTCCATGGTCTACTTGGCTTCAATTGTTGTTCCTCCTACAGGAACCATTCCTCTGTCTCTTTCTTTTTCCTTGTCACTCTGTTGATCCCAGGAAAGTCAGAGCCAGGCTGTTAAAATAGAAACAATTTCCATCCAGGCATGTGCAGATTTATGTATTAATGTTAGTGCATGTGTGTGTGTGTGTGTAGCCCTCTTGCCCATGTACGTTTATTTTTACCATCTCTGTGTCATTTTTCTTGTTTTGTACATTTAAGGAATCTGTGCCTGTATGTGTGTGTGCGTGTTAGAATGTGTAATAAGTGTATGCTTTACATGTACAGATGTGGATGAATGCCAGGCCATTCCTGGCCTCTGTCAAGGAGGAAACTGTATCAACACCGTGGGATCCTTTGAATGTAAATGCCCTGCTGGGCACAAGTTCAACGAGGTCTCACAGAAATGTGAAGGTAAGAATGAGGCGAGCAGCCACCGCTTTCAAATTGTGAAATGTCTGACTTTCAGTGTCAGTTTGAATGACAGAGTAGGCTCACATAAATTATTTTAAAAGTTCCTGGTTAACAATGTGAAAGTAGAGTTAAAAGCCACATCCTTCTAGATGTGGTTAACTTCACCTCAGATGCGGTATTCTGATTATTACTTTGTGGGTAAAGACCACACATAAACCACTTTGCCCTTCCCTTGAAATAGGTTTAATTAAACCAAAGCGACGCTCAGCTTTCTTTCAGTAATCCTGTTCAACACTTAATTGTGAGGCTTGAAAGAGGCTTTCCCTCCTACATTACACGTGTTAAAGAGAGACTATGTGTGTTTTAAAAAGACGAAATAACACCAAATGAAAAGTTGAATTCATGGACAATAAAATGAACCGCTGCTAAATTTAATACACTCAGGGCTTTGTGCTTCGCTGAATCTTCTCCGTGAGTTTTAGCATCTTAGCTAATTGCTACTTAGTAGTTTCATTCTAAAACAGCTTCTCAGTGGGATATGTCAATGCATGGTATGGCTCAAGAGACACATGTGTGCACATGTGTTTTGAAAAGATGTTTTTATCTTAGCTGGGTATCCTTATTATCAACTTTACACTGTCTTAAAGAATGATTAGATCACAATCTTTACTTACTTTATAATTGCGGCCTTCTCTCTGCATCACTTCTGTTCTTTCGCACATAAAGACCCACAGTTAGCCTGTGAAAAATATTGGATCATTAAGACCTGAATCTGACAATTTCCAGACCAAGTTTAACTCCAGTGAAAAAGACTGGGTAGGCTTTTGTGGCACTCATTTGCAGAGTAAAATATGTGCTATTTTATGCCCAGAAATAATTGCCGGAAAACCTCTGGACTGTGTAAAAGACATTTCAATCGGGTCTAAGTTTCAGTGTATTTCTTAACCGACTTTGTGCAGTTGTGCTAACAGAAGATCAGCTACAGAGGCCCCTGGATTTAATATACTGTGACAATGTCTTATTTCCATTGTCACTGCCAACATGTGCTCTAGTCACTATTGAAGACATTTCAAGTTAGTTTTCAGCTTAATCCCTTTCATCTATATATTTTTCAAACGATTACCGTGCAGTTTTTAGCAAACAGGAAGCAGTCTAAAATGTTTAAGACATACTTTATAGGTGTTTTGTAATTCCCTCCTCTCCTCTCTATTCTACTGTAGATCTGGACGAGTGTTCAAACATTCCAGGTCTCTGCGGATTAGGTGAATGTTCTAATACCGCTGGCAGCTACTTCTGCAAGTGTCCCCCGGGATATTACACCTCTTCAGATGGATCCAGGTGTATAGGTGAGCTATCACACCTCTCCAATGGATAATCGGCTGCATTGTATTTGCTGTGGTTCATTTTTACTATGATGGATGAAATATGAGATGAAGCAGTTGAGGAGGGGAAAAAAATGGTGCCGCCTCTTTTTCTCTTTCCTTTTTCCACCCCGTTTGGGTTCTTGTCCATTTTTGCCTGACACTGAGCACTCAAAGAACCATAATCTGTCCAACGTTCCAGTTGGTAGAATTTAGGTCAGTAGTCACTTGTTTCTAGTTCCACAACAATGAGATATATTCTCCTTAAACTAAGTTGGGCTTGCAAGTTCAGCTCACTTTGACCCAAAACAAACTGGGGAGGAATTTGGGTCAGAATAGTTAATTTGATGTACGCGCACATACTCAGATACATGTTCATGTTTACACACATGCATTCGCCCACAAACATGCAAACAGGCGCTCTGATTACCCCCCGAGGAGAGGATGTTTGTGAGGAAGGAATGTCTGAGACCTTTGCGCCAGAAAACTGTTGTGCCAAACATTTTAGTCCGTTTCACATGCAGCAAAGTCTACTCCGAGACCCCTGAAGAGCCCAACGTTTTTTTTCCTCCAACCAACTCTATGCTTTCCTGACATCTTGTCAAACTTCAGCAGTATAGCCTGTCATTTTCCCCATGTGAACGGGCTGGGTGTGAAACATGACATGATATATTTATGTTAATCGGGAACCTGAGAGTTAGTCATGCTGGTGCTCAGTGCCAGAAACTGCAGGATGTAGGAAAGGTTCTCATAAATAGGAAGTGATGACTATTAGAATGGGCTTCACAATGACGGAAAATCTGAGGCATCGACAACTACTTTTTCGATTGTTCTTGTGCCAATATGCGCATCATGCAGACAACACATGCCATATTCCATGCAGCATGGTTCGTTTAACTTCATGCTGGGTTGTTTCCCACAGATGCTCGAGGTGGGTACTGCTATGCTAGCCTGCTGAACGGGCGCTGCGCCAACCAAAACTCGCAGCTGTTGACCAAAATGCAGTGCTGCTGCGATAGTGGACGCTGCTGGTCCGATGGGTCGAGCCCTGAAATGTGCCCGATTCGTGGAGCAGGTGGGGTCACTCATCATCACATGGCTTTGCATTTCTACTTCTCATCTGTGTGTCTCCATGTCTCAACACAGAGCTAACCTGTCGTTTTTCCACATGTGCACATTTTAGAAGAGTACCAGAAACTGTGCATCCAGATACCTGATGGGAACGGTGGTGTTCCGATACCCGGCCGTGTCCCAGGGGGTCCTGAGCTACCCGGCATCTACCCGGTTCCATATCCTGGTCAAACTCCTGGCCAGGGACCTGGAGTGATTCCTGGTCAAATTCCCATCCAGGGCCCGGGCCAAATTCCAGGCCAGATCCCAGGACAATACCCAGGCCAGATCCCAGGACAATATCCGTATCCAGGACAACTACCTTTACAGCCGCCTCCCCCGGGTACGCGCCTGCTTTCTGCTTCTGTTTGGTTCACAACGTTCATGACGTGTCTTCAAAGTTGACGTGTGCCATGATGGCTTATAACTCATATTTTCTGGTCTGACTCACTGGATGTGCAATACTCTGCTCCCAATACTCTTATGTTGCCATGTTCAAAATTCCAGTTTTGCACAATCACGACCCACACCCTCCAGCTAACAAGCTGCATGTTAATGATGGAAAACTTTGACTAAAGCTGACGCAAGGCTGCTTGTTTCATATGGGTAGTGCTGTAAAAATATCAATAATATATGTGCAGAGAATGTCCCATCTCAAAGAAAATATTGTGGCATGTTTGCAGATTAGATCATGTCAAGAGTTTAATTAGGTAAAATCTTCCACAATAACATTTGCTCCGGAACTATTTTGCAGTGGAGCTTGGCATTGTTTAGACTTCTCTTAACAAATTCAAACAACTAGAGCTTTTTAGCCTTAATGAGAATGATAGTGGGTCCTTCCAGTCCTCAGAGCAGTGCAGATATAGTGTGTAGATTGGCCTGGCAAGACCACATGCTTATAAAGTACCGTTTTACTTTTGCAAGAAGTTGACTTTACTTTATTTGGTCATACTTTGAGTTGATTTTCTGTTGACCAAATATCTTACAAATGAATACAGAAAACAGCCCAAAAAAAGAACTGTATTTTTCATTATCACATTTTATTTGTGTGAATGCTTTTGTCAGGTTCCAGTATTATCCTAACCCAGAACATCACCAACATGTGCCAGGCCTTCCGTAACCTGTGCATAAACGGCAGGTGTATCCCCATGCCGAGCGTTGGGTATCGCTGTGAGTGCAACATGGGCTTCAAGTTGGATGGAAGGGGAGAGTGCATCGGTAAGTTCCTGACAGGGTGACGAGCAATTCTCTTGAACATTTACCTGGAGGAACATGAAGGTGAAGAAGGTTTAATGTTTGCTCTCCAGATGATGATGAATGTGAGAGAAGCCCGTGTGCACACGGAGAATGTGTGAACACCCCTGGGTCCTACATCTGTCAGTGTCCTGCTGGATTCCAGACTACTGCAACCAGGACGGAGTGCCGAGGTTACACATACACACACACGGATACGCACACATGTGCACTCACACTTGAAAGGATGTATGTTTACTCTGCTGTATGTTTGTTTCTGCCAGATCTGGATGAGTGTGTGGCCAACGGTCGTATCTGCAACAATGGCCGCTGTGTGAACACCGTGGGCAGCTTCCATTGTGTCTGCAACGCTGGATTTGAGATCACAGCAGATGGCAAAAACTGCCAAGGTCTGTCACGTTCTGACTAATGCATTTATGGAGCAGAGACATTTCTAGTGTAGTTCTGTTGGAGGTGGTGATTTAATAGACCGTTGGAGGCATGTGCTGTAATTTAAAATGCGGGTGGTTTTATGTGTTTCGGCCCATTAACTACAAAATATGTACATTTGATATTACTACCAACCTTTTTCCAATGACTGATTATTCAGATTGACTTCTCTTACCTTGCATGTATCCATTTGTTTCCATTCAAGTTCTGCTTGCTATAAACCATCAGACCTGCTTCGCATGGTCAAATCATTGGAACCCCTCATACCTTCCAGGAAAGATTGTCTAAAAAAAAGCATGCTGATACCCTCATTTTTTTAAATAGCATCCTCCCTTTCTATGATGACTAGCTTTTCAGCCGCCTTCCAATGTGGCTGTTCAGAACAGCTATAAACACCAATCTCTTATAATATTATGTATTGAAAATTCTGCATGCTCCAAGATCCAAAATTCAAGAGTTGGCTGCTAAAAAACAAGCCCATTTTAGTCCTACATTTTCTTGTTTTTCCTCTGGACTCCTGACAACATTCATACATACCTCCAGTGTAATGACTTGGCAGAGAACTTTCAATTCTCTAATGTGTGGAGGAGGGTTTTGAATAAAGCCTCTACTTGCCACTGAGTTGTTTTTCAGCAGCAATATAACTTTGATTAAAGCAAGTCACTTCTATTCAAATCTGACTTGATTGTCAAAACAGAATTAAATGTTGTTTATCTACAATAATGTAAAGTGTATGAAATCTGTTGTTAATAAAGCTATCAATTTGTTTCCATTCATCCACAGACCAGGATGAGTGCCTGATCAGGAACATGTGCCTCAACGGACTGTGTATCAATGAAGACGGCAGCTTCAAATGCATCTGTAAACCTGGATTCCTGCTCGACAGCAGTGGACGCATGTGTGTAGGTGTGTTTGTCAGAAAGAAACCACAGATTATTACATTCTAATGTAAGGAGATACTTTGAGTCAGTTGTTCTTTTGACCTGATTTTTAGCTAGCTTGGACGGTGGCTTTCTCTCTGGCATGTAGCAAACAAGCCAAAAATCCCCCGAAAAACCCTCGAAAAGCCCCACAGCATCCTGGCAGGCCAGCTGGACATGCAGATTGTTGGGGCCCGCCTGTTTTGAGAACTCTAGCAGACAGCCTTCCCTAAACCTGTTCAATGTAATAAGAAAAGACATTTGGCCTTCTAGTCCGTGTTGAATTAGGACACACAAACGCAGCATAGCAATTCATCCGCCCTTTTGTCGTATATGTATCAGAGGTTGCATGGGACCATATGCGCAACATCAGAAGAGAAGTTTAAATGAGTTTAATGTTTAATAGCTACCATACTCAACTTGTTAGCACATGCCCAGTAAAGTCTTTAGCCGCCATTTTGTTCCACACTGCTTCGGATACAGACGTTTGATCTCAGACACGCTGACCTGGTTAAGTCATAGCAGAATAAATAAATAGGAGAGTTGGGTGTGGGTGAAGTGTCCTGATGTATGCAGTCATTCATGAAATGTGTAGCCTAAAGGGCCCTGGGGTCTCATCCTTTCTATCTGCAATCTGTCTGTTCCCCCAACACACCCAGACAGAAAACACACACATATAAACACACGTTTATGCTTGCGTGCCGAATCATTGTTTACACTCATTATGATAATTATTGTAATATGCTGATGAGATCAAGGGGAAGGGACTGAATGTTTTCTTAGCTGAGGTCATAAAGCTGAAACTGTGCAGCAGTTTTTGCTTGATTCTTCTTCTTCTTCTTTTTTTTTTTTACAAATCAAGCACCTGAGGAAATGTGTTTATATGCTGCTGGAACATTCATTGTGTAAACAAATAAATCATTTATGCTCTTTCTGTTTCCAGACATTGATGAGTGTGAGACTCCCGGCATGTGTATGAATGGCCGCTGCGTCAACACGGAGGGATCGTTCCGCTGTGAATGCATGGCGGGGATGGCGGTGGGCCTGGATGGACGCGTCTGTGTTGGTAAGTTAATGTTTTTGTTTCCATGGTTCATGTGTTCATTTTGGAGACCAAACAGTAATCTCACAGGCAGCACACAAAAACCCCTCCACTTATAAAAGGCATGTGTCCTCTTGTTTCAGTCAGCTGAAACTTCTCTGAAAAGTACCTGTTGCATCGAGAAGATGAAAATGAACTTTTCTTTAGTTTTATTTCTTATAATGTGTCTCTTTCAGATGTTCACCAACTACTTTGGGAACTAATTCATACCTGCTCATGTGTTTTAAGTTTCTAGTGAATTCTCACAAGCTTGCGTCAAAATATTGTTCCCACTTTTCCAAGCAACTGAAAGCTCAAAGCAACCATCATTTTAAGGACAGATCTTTGTTTTCCAGTCAAGTGATAAAATTAGCAAAGCTGAATGTGACAAAGTGGAAAATAATCACGTTGTAATAAATTCTACCAACAGCTCATCCCTGTTGCACATGCTCGCAGATCATTAATGAGCGTGTGTTGATAAATATTTTGTTGCATTCCTGTGCTTTAATCTCCTGGACTGACACTCGGAGAAAAGATCTGTTTATGCCTTTATTTTCAACGTTCCTATAGTATGTTATCACAAATGACATTTCTTTGTGTATTGTGTGGCAAGTGTTGAAATGCTGTTGTTCGGTCTGGGTGAGTTTTTCATCAGGATGATATCAGCGCAGGAAAATGTCTCAAATCCCTGGATATTATGGAAAGAGAATAACCATTTGTTTTGCTAGTGTTGTTGTTTTTTTGGAGCTACGAACTCTCGCCTCCCTCTTGCTCTCTCTCTCCTTCGCTTAAGCCTCTCCCCAGATCTCCCTTGCCTCATCTCCGTTTCCCACACACTCTCATCTTGTTTTATCCCAAACAGATACACATATGCGCAGTTCGTGTTATGGTGGCTACAAGCGGGGGCAGTGTGTTAGGCCTTTATTTGGAGCCGTGACCAAGTCGGAGTGCTGCTGTGCCAGCATAGAATACGCCTACGGGGAGCCCTGCCAGCCTTGCCCACCACAAAGCTCTGGTATGGATACAGAAATCACTCCACCCTTTACACATACGGAGCCACCTCCTGCCTTCTGACACACATTCACACACGCTTGTGTTTAATTCGAAACACACCTGTTAAAGTCAGGATGACCAGATCAAATGCTTTTTTTTCTGAATGGTTTTCTCTAACATACCAGCTTGGATTTCACAAATGACAGAATAGCCACGCACACATGCACAAACACACACACAGCATACAGTCACTTCTCATTAGTCCTGCCAATTAAAGTTTCTGTATCAAAAGAGAGCCAGAGCTGCACCACATTAAGGACATGGTTTTATATACATCTTGCCTAAAATGAGAAAGCGTGGAAATGGATAATTACATGGTATTAAATGTTCTGGCAAATGTGATATTTTCTCAAATACAGTTATTTGTTCTTTTTTATCAACCAAAGTCTCCTGCTTGTGTGTTTTCTTGCAGCTGAGTTCCTGGCTCTATGCCCCAATGGCATTGGTGTAAGCGGTGATGCAAGAGGTAATGAACGCAGGCTTACTGTGTGTGTTTCATTTATATTAAAACTGAGCTCTCGCAGAAACCAAACACAGACATCATTTTTTCCGAGTGCAACTTTCAACAGCTTATGCTTTGCTTCCTCAGATATTAACGAGTGCGCCCTCGACCCCGACATCTGCCAGAATGGGGTGTGTGAGAATATGTTGAGGTCGTACAAATGCACCTGTAACGAAGGCTTCGAGATAGACCTAACAGGCAAAAACTGTGTCGGTAGGTTAACTGCTCTATAACGTCCTTGTCCTGTATTCAAGTATACGGCCCTCATATCAAAAAACTGGAAAGTCATGTCTCTCTCTCTGTATGTGTTTTTTTTCTCAGATATTGATGAGTGTCTGATGAACAGGCAGCTGTGTGAAAACGGTCTGTGCAGGAACACACCAGGCAGTTTCACCTGTCAGTGTCCCAAAGGATACCTCTTCGATCCTAATACAGACGTCTGCGCGGGTCAGAGACTCATTCATTCTGTTGCACAGCACAGTCACTTAATCGCTGCATATACTACGTCTGCTGTATCGGATTGATAAGAGAAAAGCAAATCTGATGACTGTGTTTGTCTCCCACAGACGTGGATGAATGTCTGTCCAGCCCCTGTGTTAACGGAGATTGTAGGAACAGCCAAGGGTCCTATGTGTGTTTGTGCTCAGTCGGCAGTTCACTGGACAGCACTGGGCTGGAGTGTATAGGCAAGTGAGCATCTGTTTGAATTTGATGTCATTACACAAGCAGTACTTTCATTGGCAACATTTTTATTTAATCTTTTATTTAACATAAAAATAACCACACATCAGACACATTCAAACCTATAGTTATTTTATAATACCAGGTATTAAAACTAGTTGGATATGGTTTGAAAAAGAACTACACTATGCACTGTCACACTTGAATGGAATGAGTGCTTTGTGAGAAACTGATTTACTTGTCTACAGGCAAGTTGACACCCTTTAATTTTAGAACAGCTATGGAGGTTAATCAAATATAGGTGCCAAAACCGGCCTGTGTTGATGTTATTTCATTCCACATAATTGAATGTATACTAAATGTAGGGTTCTCTAAAAATCCCTAAAAAATGTGTATAAATATTCATTCTTTATTTTACTGGGTTTCTATAATCTCAGGGATGTAAAAAATATACAGATTACCCCTTTTATATGGCTGTTAGAAGACAAAACAGTTAATGCTGTAGTTCATGTATTATGTTGTTTAAAAATATACTGTGGTCCTTAAGAAAATATAAAAGGTTAACTTTTCCCTGTTTAATTAAAAAAAAAAAAGAAGATACTAGAACATTTTCCGGCAGGAAGTATCAGACAGTTCACCGGGACAGCGAAGGAGCTGGCTGCGTTTCCTCGGCAGGGAAAAAATACCAATGTGTGGAGACTCGGACTAAAGGTTTGGCCCAGATATTGCACTGCCTAGAGAGACTTTGAGCAACCGGAACACTCTTTTCATGTAGCCCAGTCGAGTGTGTTTATTTTACACGACGGTGAAGTATTTTTCTCAGAGCTGCACACAGTGTGGTCTATGGTCACCAAATCCGTTAGGTCCAGGCGAGATAGGAAGTGTTGGAGTGATTTTACAACGCCGTCAGGATCCTCCAGGGCCGCCAGGACTAGCTCGGGGCTGTGAGAGAACAAGTCAAAACAATTCCAGGTCTTTCCCGTGGGCTCTTCTGGCTGGTCAGAGATCGGGCAAGTCGCAATTACTATCATAGTTGCCACGAGGTCTCTTGTAAGGTCTCCGGGTGGTTTCTCCTGTAGTTGCAGCAGCAATGGCTTGTACTCGCCCCACAGTATCTGTCGTTTGATCAGGTTCGCATATTTCTTGAGTTTTCCCGCGACATCGTCCTCTTCATAGTAGGACAGGATTGTGAACCTGCGGCAGATCCTTTTCCGAGCATACCCCTCATTACAGGCCAAGCCTATGTATCGTGATGCAGCTAGCGGGTTAGCATCACAAATGGGGTAGTTAGTTCCTGTTATCTCTTTGACCCCGCGGAGCACATCTCCCAATATCCCAGCGCGATACATCTCTGTAACTGCCGGGTACCACGACAATCCACGTGGGTTCATGGCAAACGTGGTGGCTTGGGTGTGTGCTGGACACTCGGTGGCTGAATGGGTCTCCACAAGTGTGTTCACCTCCGACAACAAAGACAGAACCAGATCACGGGTCGGGCATCCGCGAATTTCTCTCTCACCGATCAGATTTGTCACACCTTGAGATGTCCAGAGCGACAGTTGATCGACCACCTGCATGGCTAGGCTAGGAGACTCAAAGAATTCGGTCACCCTTCGAGCGTAACCGGCTGACTGCTCGATGAGTCTCTGGATCACCCCCTGAGTGGCTCCCTCCACTGTTGGGTCGCCGTCCATACCAGATCTCGGACCTTTCGCCAACAAATCCCCAGCAGCCTCATCAAGGTACTTCCTAGACTTAGGAGTGATAGATAGCCCGCTCAGGGGAGTAGTCACTCGGAGAGGGATCAGTCGCTTCCTCACTACAGGTGCCGGCTCACGGATGGGAGCCATGCAAAACTTGCATTCGACTGTCACCGCCCAGTAGATCGGATGCTTCTTGAGAAACGGGCTGTACTCCAGTCGGAACTGACTCAGATGGACTGCGTGACAAAACACCTGGAGGAAGTTCACTGTGTAATGATCCGACGACTGCCGGAACCCAAGATGAGTGTTGCTCTCCCCCTTGACCATTGTGTACGTGTTGTACAGTGTATTAGGCATGATGTGCTCGTTGTAGTGGGGACTCCTCCAGTGATGCTGTACTGTTCCACTCTTCTTTTGCGCTCCAAATGGAATGAGGTCCTGTACGTCCCCCGGGTAATACTGGCCAATTAGGAGGATGATGACCGCGCGCAGAGAAGTGTGTTCAGGAGTCTCATCGCCTTGGTCTATCCATGAGACTATGTCTAGCAATGTCCTAATCTTCGATAGGAATGGATTGTTGTCAAGAATTTTGACCTGAGGGAGTTCAGCACCCAGTCGAGTGCGATGTCCGAGGAATGGGCTGTATGGACCGAGAGCCCAATGGTCCCCGACTCCTCGTCTCAGAGGGTAAATGAGATCACCCGTCTCATAGTGGAAGTGGTGTGAGACCGAATGCGGGTCAAGCATCGCCCATTCCGGGAGCACCAGGACGATCAGGTGAGAGACAGGGGGCATAGTCACCCCTATCACCTCAGCACCCCACAGTTTTCTAATGAATTGGGCAGCTTCTGTTGGGCAATAGAGATGGTCCACCCTGCATCGGAGATTACCTGCCTTCGTGAGATGTTGTATCCGCCATTGTTGTAGTGCTATCTCCCGCTTGAGAACCCCTCTCATCATTGTTAGTGCATACCTCACTCCCTTCGTTCGTAGGACTAAATCTTTTATCGTTTTGGCGGTCTCAAATCGTTTCATCATCTCGTCAATCAGGGCTTTTGGGGTGCATGCGTAGATAGAACTGTATAGTCTCGGGTGGAGTTCTGGTCCGCTGACCATGCAGTCGATGAGTTGCTGTGTCCATTCTTCGTCTGCTGCCTGCATTAGAGACAACAGCTCCTGATTAGCTACACGAGGCCGAATGGCGGGGAGAATTTGGGCTCGCAAGTATGCGTCAGGCGCTGGGGGTCTAGCCACAGGAACGGAATAGGGGTCCCTCATTAGCATTTCCATGCGTTTGTCACCCTCCACCAGCTCAAAATTGATAGTGTTTTTCATGAAGTCTGCCAACCTAGGCCTCAATCGTTTTGCCAAAAAATACATGTCCAAATAAACAGGAAGGTGATCATTCTCCGCACGTGTGTGGAATGTACCTAGATGTAATGTTGGGAAGCCACCAATGGACGAGGGAGCAAGTATTGCTGCCAGTGCCCCCTCGTTACTCACGCTGTTCCACTCCGCATGGGTGATGAGGTGGTAGTAGGTCCAGAACAAGGCAACAACATAAGCAGGATATGTGCATGGCATGGTCCTCGCGGCCGAATGTGCATTGCTATATGCTGATGCAATATAATCATCGAGAGTAGGCAGAAACGCGTTCTGTGGCTACTATCGCCGTTTTGTGAGAGATTTTTCAAAGCT
This sequence comes from Chelidonichthys spinosus, assembly GCA_029853015.1. Classification (NCBI taxonomy): domain Eukaryota; kingdom Metazoa; phylum Chordata; class Actinopteri; order Perciformes; family Triglidae; genus Chelidonichthys; species Chelidonichthys spinosus. Next base: position 27,819,049 of record CM056821.1, on the reverse strand, counting down.
CTGCCGACCTCTCAATGAGTTGCTTCAAGGGTATCCGCCCAGTGCCCGCACAAAGAAAGTGAAAGCTGGACAGCCAGTCGATCACAAGTACTTTTTCAAACCGTCAGAACCTTTCGGCTCCCGGTGGAGTGAACGATGTGAAAGCGCCTTCCAAGAGCTCAAAACCCGATTGACGCAGGCACCTGTTTTAGCGTTTGCCGATCCCCAGAGATCATACGTGTTGCATGTTGACGCTAGTACAGATGGCCTGGGTGGCGTGTTGTATCAGTCACATGAAGAGGGGCTGCGGCCTGTTGCGTTCATTAGCCGAAGTTTGTCACCTTCTGAGAAAAACTATCCCGCACATAAATTAGAGTTTTTAGCTCTAAAGTGGGCCGTGGTAGACAGACTACATGACTACTTGTATGGTGTGGATTTTGAAGTAAGAACTGACAACAATCCTTTGACCTATATTCTGACATCAGCAAAACTCGATGCCACAGGGCACAGATGGCTATCGGCGTTGTCCACTTACAGTTTCAGTCTTAAATATAGGCCAGGGCGAAACAACATTGACGCAGACTCGCTATCCAGGCGTCCCCATTCAAGTTTGTCTGAAGCTGGTGAATGGCATGAGATACCTGTTCCCGGAGTGCGAGCACTTTGTCAGTCTGCCTCCACAAGGGAAGGAGCAGGTCATCTCAATGTCATTCAGCAGATCGGTACTCATGTCTCCGCTTTGCCCAAAGCGTTCTGTCAAACCGCAACTGTAGTGACAGATCAAATGCCAAAGTTCAGTCCAAGTGAACTGCTAGCCGCGCAGAAAAATGACCCTTGCATGCGAGAAGTGTTGTTTGCGTTACAGCATCGCAAAACTGCAGATAGCATTCAGCTAGATCATCCTGATCTCAGACTTTTCAAAAGAGAATGGGACAAGTTGTCAGTTGAGCAAGAGCTCCTGTACAGAACATTAAAGTTGTCTGACGGACGTGTCAAAAAGCAGCTTGTACTTCCTAAACAGTTTCACAGTCTCGTTTTGAACTCTTTGCATGACCAAACTGGACATTTAGGTTTTGATAAGACATATGCTCTAGTACGTGACATATGCTCTAGTACCCTTGAAGCAACTCATCGAGAGTAGGCAGAAACGCGTTTGTGGCACCATAGCACTTTTGGATTTTTCTGACTCCTTGAGGCATCTCGACCGCTCTCACCGAAGCGTTCTTGCAAAAGCTCACGTAAACCTCTGACCCGTAACTGTCATAGTACTTCATCTTTTGTCCAAATTCGGTTTTAGCGGTGGAGGCTACTGTCTCCACGACAATCTTCTTGAGTGTTTGAATGTTCAGATGATGCTGATCGGGTGGGATGAGTAATGCGGCTTTGTAGTCGTCTCCGTAACACATGACGAAAAAACGCAGACCGAACTGTCTTAGCGCATATTGCATCTGGGGGATGTACACTGTCATCCAGGTGTATTGGTTAAGCCCTTCGATCCCTCCATCCTGTCCCTCCCACTGATAGGTCCCGGATGCATCCGGTAAATAGAAGAACCCCCGCTCATAGGAGAGCTGAGTTTTTCCAAAGAAGTCCTTAGTTCCGTAGACTGCATCCAGGACATCAGTCGCAATAGGCTCAACCGTTTCGTGTCGAAAGTTACCACACCAGCCAGACACATCAAAGTTAATATACAAGACTCTCCAATCCTTGTACAACTTTGAGAGGTTCCGGAAGGAATGCATCCTTTTTACGAGAGACAGGTTGTCCAATGTCATGGCCTGATCAGCACTGTACTTGTCCAGGAATGATTTCACATTTTCCTCCTGGAGACAACTCCTAAATCGATCCTTGTAGATATTTCATCCATTATGGTCTTCCTGTCCGCATACATTCAGATCAGGGGAGGGATTTTGAAAGCCAGCTGGTAAAAGAAATGTTGACGATGTTAGGTGTAAAGAAATCCCGAACTTCTCCCTACCATCCCCAAGGTGATCCACAACCGGAAAGGTTTAACCGGACACTTTTGAACATGTTGGGAACCTTGGATCCGAGTCAAAAGCAGAAATGGAGTCAGCACATCGCACACCTCGTGCACGCTTATAACTGTACTCCCAACGAAGCTACTGGGTTTTCACCATACTTTCTCATGTTCGGGAGGGAAGCAAGACTGCCCGTGGATGTTTGTTTTGGTGTGTCTGCAGATGGTACGTCAACGGCTTCACATAACAGGTATGTGTCCAAAATGAAGAAGGAGCTTCATGCAGCATATCAGTTGGCACAGAGCACCGCTGACAAAATGAATCGAGGAAACAAAGACAGGTATGATCAAAAAGTGAGATACCACAGACTAAACTCTGGAGATAGAGTACTCATCCGTAATCTTGGACTAAAAGGAAAACACAAATTGGCGGACCGTTGGAGTGCGGATCCTTACCTGGTTGAGAGCCAGATGTCAGACCTCCCAGTGTATCGACTAAGACCTGTGGATGGAAATGGACCAATCAAAGTAATGCATCGGAATCACCTCCTGCCCTTGGGACAAGATGTTAGATTGAGTGCTGGAGAAATCCCCAAGCCTGCTTGTTCTCCAAGAGCTGTGAGGCGCAGGAAGGCTAAAGAAAAGAGTAAAACTTCGGCTGAAGTTTTGGACCGTGCATCGGATGAACCTCAGAGAGAGCAGTGTTCTTCAGATTCAGAATCAGAGTTTGGGTGTTATTTTGAAGATGTGAACACGATTGAGACAGATAAATCAGTTGCTCAAGATTTGTTATCTTTAGAGCGTGATGAGACGACCATGGAGTCAGGTGTTGACCTATCAGTAGTTGAAACTGAGCCAGTTGCTGATTTGTCAGTGTCATTGTCTGAACACACTGATGGTTTACCAGTAGCGTTGAATCCTACTGATGTGACAAGAGAGTCTGAGTCTTCTGTTGACCTACCAGAAATAGCTGATGTTGAAGTAAATCAAGCTGAACCTGTAGAAGACACAGAAAGAGTTCAGATTGCGCTCCCAGAGGTAGCAAAGGTAGGTCTTGAGTCCTCGTGTGTACTCAGAAGGTCAGAAAGAGATAGAAAACCTGCAGAAAGGTTTACCTACGATACTTTAGGAGAGCCCACCAAAGAAGTTGTGACTGCCCCTAAGAGTTCTGTACATTCAGTGTACTTGGGTAGTATCATGTTTCCTGATCGTTACCATAGATCACATGTGTGGTGGTGTACACCTCAAGCTTTATGTAGTACTTGTGTAAGTTTACCAAAACTCATGCCTTGCACTTAAAATACTGTACCCCCAAATACTATACATTTTGTTTCATTTTGAGTGTTTGTATAGGACAGCATGGGGGCATGCTGATATTTGGTGGGGGGAGTGTGTAGGGTTCTCTAAAAATCCCTAAAAATGTGTATAAATATTCATTCTTTATTTTACTGGGTTTCTATAATCTCAGGGATGTAAAAAATATACAGATTACCCCTTTTATATGGCTGTTAGAAGACAAAACAGTTAATGCTGTAGTTCATGTATTATGTTGTTTAAAAATATACTGTGGTCCTTAAGAAAATATAAAAGGTTAACTTTTCCCTGTTTAATTAAAAAAAAAAAAGAAGATACTAGAACATTTTCCGGCAGGAAGTATCAGACAGTTCACCGGGACAGCGAAGGAGCTGGCTGCGTTTCCTCGGCAGGGAAAAAATACCAATGTGTGGAGACTCGGACTAAAGGTTTGGCCCAGATATTGCACTGCCTAGAGAGACTTTGAGCAACCGGAACACTCTTTTCATGTAGCCCAGTCGAGTGTGTTTATTTTACACGACGGTGAAGTATTTTTCTCAGAGCTGCACACAGTGTGGTCTCCGCCATTAGCTCCGACGCTAGCTCCGACACTAGCTTAGCAGTGCTGCTAGTTAGCTCCTCGGCAGAGAAACCAGACGGCTTCACCACATGGACACGGACGGAGGAGGTTTCCCCGGGACATTCGTGCGCGAGAGAGAACGGACAGGACGAGCGGGACGAGCAGACGAGCCGACGGCAGGAGTCGAGGACGTGTTGCTGGACGCAGGTAGCCGGAGCTACGAGAGGCGGAGGAGAGCTGTCTGGACATCGCTCTGCGCCATTGCTGGCTACACCGCCATGTTGCTTCTTCACCGAGAGGTTGCGTGAGTACGTGACATTGGAACGAGACCGAGTGCAGGACACAGGCACGGGGCTGTGTTAGAACAGGCTGTGACTGTCCTGGTTTCAAAGATAACCTTTCGTTCATACTGGATAAAACCTTCATGTGCACCAACTCTTCAAATGGGCCCCAACGGTTAAATTATCCAAGCGCTTGGGTTAGGACTCTTTTATTTTGGTATCAATTTCATGTGTGACTGTGAAAAATACTTGGTACAAGGCACTAGTACTGCGTTTTGAGAGTACAAGAGCACTGTTATATTTCCCTTTGCACTTCGGGTACTGAATTCATAATTCTGAAAAGTGTTCTTTTGGTTTAAAAAGGGTAAAAGAGAGCATTTTGAAGCGTCATAGCTGTGTTTTGATTTTTGCTGAACTTAAAGGTACCATTACTAAAAATAACAAAAGGGTTTAAATGAAAATAAATGTTTGTGTCTTACCCTTTACCTATTGTGGGTTAACAGTTTCTTGAGTAATTCATTTTCTGAGGGCTTACATAGATTTGTGCTAGTGCTCACATAGCATAGTAAGTTTTCAGTGGAGGCACCGCGCTAGTTATTTCCTTTTTCCCACTCTAATATAGTCCCTTGTTCAATAAGACCCCAGCGAATTCACCACCTTTAGCTGAGAACCTAGGACCTGTTTTATTCTAAAAATCCCTAAAAATGTGTATAAATATTCATTCTTTATTTTACTGGGTTTCTATAATCTCAGGGATGTAAAAAATATACAGATTACCCCTTTTATATGGCTGTTAGAAGACAAAACAGTTAATGCTGTAGTTCATGTATTATGTTGTTTAAAAATATACTGTGGTCCTTAAGAAAATATAAAAGGTTAACTTTTCCCTGTTTAATTAAAAAAAAAAAAGAAGATACTAGAACATTTTCCGGCAGGAAGTATCAGACAGTTCACCGGGACAGCGAAGGAGCTGGCTGCGTTTCCTCGGCAGGGAAAAAATACCAATGTGTGGAGACTCGGACTAAAGGTTTGGCCCAGATATTGCACTGCCTAGAGAGACTTTGAGCAACCGGAACACTCTTTTCATGTAGCCCAGTCGAGTGTGTTTATTTTACACGACGGTGAAGTATTTTTCTCAGAGCTGCACACAGTGTGGTCTATGGTCACCAAATCCGTTAGGTCCAGGCGAGATAGGAAGTGTTGGAGTGATTTTACAACGCCGTCAGGATCCTCCAGGGCCGCCAGGACTAGCTCGGGGCTGTGAGAGAACAAGTCAAAACAATTCCAGGTCTTTCCCGTGGGCTCTTCTGGCTGGTCAGAGATCGGGCAAGTCGCAATTACTATCATAGTTGCCACGAGGTCTCTTGTAAGGTCTCCGGGTGGTTTCTCCTGTAGTTGCAGCAGCAATGGCTTGTACTCGCCCCACAGTATCTGTCGTTTGATCAGGTTCGCATATTTCTTGAGTTTTCCCGCGACATCGTCCTCTTCATAGTAGGACAGGATTGTGAACCTGCGGCAGATCCTTTTCCGAGCATACCCCTCATTACAGGCCAAGCCTATGTATCGTGATGCAGCTAGCGGGTTAGCATCACAAATGGGGTAGTTAGTTCCTGTTATCTCTTTGACCCCGCGGAGCACATCTCCCAATATCCCAGCGCGATACATCTCTGTAACTGCCGGGTACCACGACAATCCACGTGGGTTCATGGCAAACGTGGTGGCTTGGGTGTGTGCTGGACACTCGGTGGCTGAATGGGTCTCCACAAGTGTGTTCACCTCCGACAACAAAGACAGAACCAGATCACGGGTCGGGCATCCGCGAATTTCTCTCTCACCGATCAGATTTGTCACACCTTGAGATGTCCAGAGCGACAGTTGATCGACCACCTGCATGGCTAGGCTAGGAGACTCAAAGAATTCGGTCACCCTTCGAGCGTAACCGGCTGACTGCTCGATGAGTCTCTGGATCACCCCCTGAGTGGCTCCCTCCACTGTTGGGTCGCCGTCCATACCAGATCTCGGACCTTTCGCCAACAAATCCCCAGCAGCCTCATCAAGGTACTTCCTAGACTTAGGAGTGATAGATAGCCCGCTCAGGGGAGTAGTCACTCGGAGAGGGATCAGTCGCTTCCTCACTACAGGTGCCGGCTCACGGATGGGAGCCATGCAAAACTTGCATTCGACTGTCACCGCCCAGTAGATCGGATGCTTCTTGAGAAACGGGCTGTACTCCAGTCGGAACTGACTCAGATGGACTGCGTGACAAAACACCTGGAGGAAGTTCACTGTGTAATGATCCGACGACTGCCGGAACCCAAGATGAGTGTTGCTCTCCCCCTTGACCATTGTGTACGTGTTGTACAGTGTATTAGGCATGATGTGCTCGTTGTAGTGGGGACTCCTCCAGTGATGCTGTACTGTTCCACTCTTCTTTTGCGCTCCAAATGGAATGAGGTCCTGTACGTCCCCCGGGTAATACTGGCCAATTAGGAGGATGATGACCGCGCGCAGAGAAGTGTGTTCAGGAGTCTCATCGCCTTGGTCTATCCATGAGACTATGTCTAGCAATGTCCTAATCTTCGATAGGAATGGATTGTTGTCAAGAATTTTGACCTGAGGGAGTTCAGCACCCAGTCGAGTGCGATGTCCGAGGAATGGGCTGTATGGACCGAGAGCCCAATGGTCCCCGACTCCTCGTCTCAGAGGGTAAATGAGATCACCCGTCTCATAGTGGAAGTGGTGTGAGACCGAATGCGGGTCAAGCATCGCCCATTCCGGGAGCACCAGGACGATCAGGTGAGAGACAGGGGGCATAGTCACCCCTATCACCTCAGCACCCCACAGTTTTCTAATGAATTGGGCAGCTTCTGTTGGGCAATAGAGATGGTCCACCCTGCATCGGAGATTACCTGCCTTCGTGAGATGTTGTATCCGCCATTGTTGTAGTGCTATCTCCCGCTTGAGAACCCCTCTCATCATTGTTAGTGCATACCTCACTCCCTTCGTTCGTAGGACTAAATCTTTTATCGTTTTGGCGGTCTCAAATCGTTTCATCATCTCGTCAATCAGGGCTTTTGGGGTGCATGCGTAGATAGAACTGTATAGTCTCGGGTGGAGTTCTGGTCCGCTGACCATGCAGTCGATGAGTTGCTGTGTCCATTCTTCGTCTGCTGCCTGCATTAGAGACAACAGCTCCTGATTAGCTACACGAGGCCGAATGGCGGGGAGAATTTGGGCTCGCAAGTATGCGTCAGGCGCTGGGGGTCTAGCCACAGGAACGGAATAGGGGTCCCTCATTAGCATTTCCATGCGTTTGTCACCCTCCACCAGCTCAAAATTGATAGTGTTTTTCATGAAGTCTGCCAACCTAGGCCTCAATCGTTTTGCCAAAAAATACATGTCCAAATAAACAGGAAGGTGATCATTCTCCGCACGTGTGTGGAATGTACCTAGATGTAATGTTGGGAAGCCACCAATGGACGAGGGAGCAAGTATTGCTGCCAGTGCCCCCTCGTTACTCACGCTGTTCCACTCCGCATGGGTGATGAGGTGGTAGTAGGTCCAGAACAAGGCAACAACATAAGCAGGATATGTGCATGGCATGGTCCTCGCGGCCGAATGTGCATTGCTATATGCTGATGCAATATAATCATCGAGAGTAGGCAGAAACGCGTTCTGTGGCTACTATCGCCGTTTTGTGAGAGATTTTTCAAAGCTCTGCCGACCTCTCAATGAGTTGCTTCAAGGGTATCCGCCCAGTGCCCGCACAAAGAAAGTGAAAGCTGGACAGCCAGTCGATCACAAGTACTTTTTCAAACCGTCAGAACCTTTCGGCTCCCGGTGGAGTGAACGATGTGAAAGCGCCTTCCAAGAGCTCAAAACCCGATTGACGCAGGCACCTGTTTTAGCGTTTGCCGATCCCCAGAGATCATACGTGTTGCATGTTGACGCTAGTACAGATGGCCTGGGTGGCGTGTTGTATCAGTCACATGAAGAGGGGCTGCGGCCTGTTGCGTTCATTAGCCGAAGTTTGTCACCTTCTGAGAAAAACTATCCCGCACATAAATTAGAGTTTTTAGCTCTAAAGTGGGCCGTGGTAGACAGACTACATGACTACTTGTATGGTGTGGATTTTGAAGTAAGAACTGACAACAATCCTTTGACCTATATTCTGACATCAGCAAAACTCGATGCCACAGGGCACAGATGGCTATCGGCGTTGTCCACTTACAGTTTCAGTCTTAAATATAGGCCAGGGCGAAACAACATTGACGCAGACTCGCTATCCAGGCGTCCCCATTCAAGTTTGTCTGAAGCTGGTGAATGGCATGAGATACCTGTTCCCGGAGTGCGAGCACTTTGTCAGTCTGCCTCCACAAGGGAAGGAGCAGGTCATCTCAATGTCATTCAGCAGATCGGTACTCATGTCTCCGCTTTGCCCAAAGCGTTCTGTCAAACCGCAACTGTAGTGACAGATCAAATGCCAAAGTTCAGTCCAAGTGAACTGCTAGCCGCGCAGAAAAATGACCCTTGCATGCGAGAAGTGTTGTTTGCGTTACAGCATCGCAAAACTGCAGATAGCATTCAGCTAGATCATCCTGATCTCAGACTTTTCAAAAGAGAATGGGACAAGTTGTCAGTTGAGCAAGAGCTCCTGTACAGAACATTAAAGTTGTCTGACGGACGTGTCAAAAAGCAGCTTGTACTTCCTAAACAGTTTCACAGTCTCGTTTTGAACTCTTTGCATGACCAAACTGGACATTTAGGTTTTGATAAGACATATGCTCTAGTACGTGACATATGCTCTAGTACCCTTGAAGCAACTCATCGAGAGTAGGCAGAAACGCGTTTGTGGCACCATAGCACTTTTGGATTTTTCTGACTCCTTGAGGCATCTCGACCGCTCTCACCGAAGCGTTCTTGCAAAAGCTCACGTAAACCTCTGACCCGTAACTGTCATAGTACTTCATCTTTTGTCCAAATTCGGTTTTAGCGGTGGAGGCTACTGTCTCCACGACAATCTTCTTGAGTGTTTGAATGTTCAGATGATGCTGATCGGGTGGGATGAGTAATGCGGCTTTGTAGTCGTCTCCGTAACACATGACGAAAAAACGCAGACCGAACTGTCTTAGCGCATATTGCATCTGGGGGATGTACACTGTCATCCAGGTGTATTGGTTAAGCCCTTCGATCCCTCCATCCTGTCCCTCCCACTGATAGGTCCCGGATGCATCCGGTAAATAGAAGAACCCCCGCTCATAGGAGAGCTGAGTTTTTCCAAAGAAGTCCTTAGTTCCGTAGACTGCATCCAGGACATCAGTCGCAATAGGCTCAACCGTTTCGTGTCGAAAGTTACCACACCAGCCAGACACATCAAAGTTAATATACAAGACTCTCCAATCCTTGTACAACTTTGAGAGGTTCCGGAAGGAATGCATCCTTTTTACGAGAGACAGGTTGTCCAATGTCATGGCCTGATCAGCACTGTACTTGTCCAGGAATGATTTCACATTTTCCTCCTGGAGACAACTCCTAAATCGATCCTTGTAGATATTTCATCCATTATGGTCTTCCTGTCCGCATACATTCAGATCAGGGGAGGGATTTTGAAAGCCAGCTGGTAAAAGAAATGTTGACGATGTTAGGTGTAAAGAAATCCCGAACTTCTCCCTACCATCCCCAAGGTGATCCACAACCGGAAAGGTTTAACCGGACACTTTTGAACATGTTGGGAACCTTGGATCCGAGTCAAAAGCAGAAATGGAGTCAGCACATCGCACACCTCGTGCACGCTTATAACTGTACTCCCAACGAAGCTACTGGGTTTTCACCATACTTTCTCATGTTCGGGAGGGAAGCAAGACTGCCCGTGGATGTTTGTTTTGGTGTGTCTGCAGATGGTACGTCAACGGCTTCACATAACAGGTATGTGTCCAAAATGAAGAAGGAGCTTCATGCAGCATATCAGTTGGCACAGAGCACCGCTGACAAAATGAATCGAGGAAACAAAGACAGGTATGATCAAAAAGTGAGATACCACAGACTAAACTCTGGAGATAGAGTACTCATCCGTAATCTTGGACTAAAAGGAAAACACAAATTGGCGGACCGTTGGAGTGCGGATCCTTACCTGGTTGAGAGCCAGATGTCAGACCTCCCAGTGTATCGACTAAGACCTGTGGATGGAAATGGACCAATCAAAGTAATGCATCGGAATCACCTCCTGCCCTTGGGACAAGATGTTAGATTGAGTGCTGGAGAAATCCCCAAGCCTGCTTGTTCTCCAAGAGCTGTGAGGCGCAGGAAGGCTAAAGAAAAGAGTAAAACTTCGGCTGAAGTTTTGGACCGTGCATCGGATGAACCTCAGAGAGAGCAGTGTTCTTCAGATTCAGAATCAGAGTTTGGGTGTTATTTTGAAGATGTGAACACGATTGAGACAGATAAATCAGTTGCTCAAGATTTGTTATCTTTAGAGCGTGATGAGACGACCATGGAGTCAGGTGTTGACCTATCAGTAGTTGAAACTGAGCCAGTTGCTGATTTGTCAGTGTCATTGTCTGAACACACTGATGGTTTACCAGTAGCGTTGAATCCTACTGATGTGACAAGAGAGTCTGAGTCTTCTGTTGACCTACCAGAAATAGCTGATGTTGAAGTAAATCAAGCTGAACCTGTAGAAGACACAGAAAGAGTTCAGATTGCGCTCCCAGAGGTAGCAAAGGTAGGTCTTGAGTCCTCGTGTGTACTCAGAAGGTCAGAAAGAGATAGAAAACCTGCAGAAAGGTTTACCTACGATACTTTAGGAGAGCCCACCAAAGAAGTTGTGACTGCCCCTAAGAGTTCTGTACATTCAGTGTACTTGGGTAGTATCATGTTTCCTGATCGTTACCATAGATCACATGTGTGGTGGTGTACACCTCAAGCTTTATGTAGTACTTGTGTAAGTTTACCAAAACTCATGCCTTGCACTTAAAATACTGTACCCCCAAATACTATACATTTTGTTTCATTTTGAGTGTTTGTATAGGACAGCATGGGGGCATGCTGATATTTGGTGGGGGGAGTGTGTAGGGTTCTCTAAAAATCCCTAAAAATGTGTATAAATATTCATTCTTTATTTTACTGGGTTTCTATAATCTCAGGGATGTAAAAAATATACAGATTACCCCTTTTATATGGCTGTTAGAAGACAAAACAGTTAATGCTGTAGTTCATGTATTATGTTGTTTAAAAATATACTGTGGTCCTTAAGAAAATATAAAAGGTTAACTTTTCCCTGTTTAATTAAAAAAAAAAAAGAAGATACTAGAACATTTTCCGGCAGGAAGTATCAGACAGTTCACCGGGACAGCGAAGGAGCTGGCTGCGTTTCCTCGGCAGGGAAAAAATACCAATGTGTGGAGACTCGGACTAAAGGTTTGGCCCAGATATTGCACTGCCTAGAGAGACTTTGAGCAACCGGAACACTCTTTTCATGTAGCCCAGTCGAGTGTGTTTATTTTACACGACGGTGAAGTATTTTTCTCAGAGCTGCACACAGTGTGGTCTCCGCCATTAGCTCCGACGCTAGCTCCGACACTAGCTTAGCAGTGCTGCTAGTTAGCTCCTCGGCAGAGAAACCAGACGGCTTCACCACATGGACACGGACGGAGGAGGTTTCCCCGGGACATTCGTGCGCGAGAGAGAACGGACAGGACGAGCGGGACGAGCAGACGAGCCGACGGCAGGAGTCGAGGACGTGTTGCTGGACGCAGGTAGCCGGAGCTACGAGAGGCGGAGGAGAGCTGTCTGGACATCGCTCTGCGCCATTGCTGGCTACACCGCCATGTTGCTTCTTCACCGAGAGGTTGCGTGAGTACGTGACATTGGAACGAGACCGAGTGCAGGACACAGGCACGGGGCTGTGTTAGAACAGGCTGTGACTGTCCTGGTTTCAAAGATAACCTTTCGTTCATACTGGATAAAACCTTCATGTGCACCAACTCTTCAAATGGGCCCCAACGGTTAAATTATCCAAGCGCTTGGGTTAGGACTCTTTTATTTTGGTATCAATTTCATGTGTGACTGTGAAAAATACTTGGTACAAGGCACTAGTACTGCGTTTTGAGAGTACAAGAGCACTGTTATATTTCCCTTTGCACTTCGGGTACTGAATTCATAATTCTGAAAAGTGTTCTTTTGGTTTAAAAAGGGTAAAAGAGAGCATTTTGAAGCGTCATAGCTGTGTTTTGATTTTTGCTGAACTTAAAGGTACCATTACTAAAAATAACAAAAGGGTTTAAATGAAAATAAATGTTTGTGTCTTACCCTTTACCTATTGTGGGTTAACAGTTTCTTGAGTAATTCATTTTCTGAGGGCTTACATAGATTTGTGCTAGTGCTCACATAGCATAGTAAGTTTTCAGTGGAGGCACCGCGCTAGTTATTTCCTTTTTCCCACTCTAATATAGTCCCTTGTTCAATAAGACCCCAGCGAATTCACCACCTTTAGCTGAGAACCTAGGACCTGTTTTATTTTATTGAGTGTAACCACAGTGTAGACTCTGAACACTAAGGGAAAAAGGGGTTACATAAATATAAGGTTTGTTTCATTAAAACAGAGACTACTAAGAGCACCTGTTGGCTGAAGATAGTCAATACTCGCTGTGAGGTCAACATCAACGGGGCTACACTGAAGTCCCACTGCTGCGCCACACTGGGAGAAGCCTGGAACAGCCCGTGTGCCAAATGTGAAAAAGGTGAGATGATCAACACGCGCCATTTTGCACATTCTTAGCAAAACGTCTAAATGCATTGACTGGCATCGTTTTTTGTGTACCCTCCTTTTTCAGATCCAATCTGTGGTAAAGGCTTTGCTCGAGTGAAAGGAAATGTCTGTGAAGGTAAGGTCTGGTTTGATGCCATGTAGACGGGGGAATTCACTTGCATTTGCCTTGAGTAAAGTAAAGCACTGGAAGTGATGTTGATGTTGCTCCTTGTTGATCTTCTCTGCTGACTGTCAGATGTGGATGAGTGTCAAGTGTTTCCCGGAGTGTGTATCAATGGAAAATGCATCAACACGCCAGGCTCCTTTTTCTGCCAGTGCCCTCCAGGAATGACTGTTGATGTCAGTGGCAGGACGTGCATCGGTGGGTACTGTATGCGTGTGTGTCCATGTGTAGTGGTGTTGATGACATCTTACTGTTTCAATGTCTTGTTTATATATACACAACTATACGTGTGACTTCCAGACCTGCGTATGGAGCATTGTTACCTCACCCATGAGGACGAGCGCTGTGGAACTCCCATCTCAGGAAGGCAACGCGTGGACGCCTGCTGCTGCTCGGTGGGTGTCGCCTGGGGCCCCGAATGTGACGAATGTCCAGAGAAGGGCTCTCCAGAATACACCCAGCTCTGCCCTCGAGGCCCGGGCTTCTCGCATAGGGGTGACTTCATCAACGGCAGACCCTTCCTCAAAGGTATTTTACCCTCCATGGGCTGCGTCGATTGCTTGGTGTTTCATAAATGGTCTCTCACCTGTCTTTATCCTTCTGCTCCATACCTTAGATATAAATGAATGCAGGATGATAAACACCCTGTGCTCGAACGGAAGGTGTAGAAACACCATCGGCAGCTTCCGGTGTCGCTGTGATAATGGCTACGCTCTGGACTCTGATGAGAGGAACTGCACTGGTAAGTAGTAGTAAAGCAAATCAGTCATATGGATAATTGATTCATCTTTTCAACTAATTTATCAAGCAAACATCTGCTGAATCCAGCTCCTCATATTTGAAGATCTCTGTTTTATATCTTTGTAAATGTAATGACTGGGGTTTTGAAGCAATTTGAACTGGCCAAATCTGACTCTGGAAAATTGTGACGAGCATAATTTTATAGACTAAACAACTCATTCATGAATTGAAAAATAATTAAGTTAATCTATTTAAAACAATTTGACACTCAACACAATCAGTGTTTAACATGTAGCTGTTGTTTTTGGCTGGAATTGTTTCATATCATATCTCAGCTTCATTGCAGCTTTCAAGTCAAGCCATTCTTCATCAGTCACCCCCTTTCTGAATCCCTCTGCCAACACTTATCAGAGTAAAGTGGTGTAAAGCTGTTGCCTACTAGAGCTCATCCAGTCTAATGGGAGTCTGGCAGCTTTGGACTTGTTGGAGCTGGTCCCTGAAGTCTGCTTTGTTGAAATGTGCACACATCACTTTAGGTTTAAATGCCAGTATCATCACTTTATTCTGAAATAATTTATAGACTCTTTGTAAGTAAATGATGTCTGGGACCTGATAACCCCATATGAGTGTCCCAGCCCAAAGACTTTGTGTTAAGTGTTTCAAATTCACTTGTGGATCAAATTCAAAAGGGATCAGGCCTTTAGCTTTAGACTTTGGAATGTGCTTGAAGAGGTATGGCCTCATCCTTACATCTTAATCTCATTTTTCTTCACGTACTAACATGAAATATTTTTTCCTTGATTATTGATTGATCTCATCAGTCCCTCGCTTCTGTGCTAAATTACGTGGAAATGGGAAAAAGAATGTTTTTCCCATGTTTTTTTTATCTATAACTCTCTATATCTATAATTAATACAGGTATCTCTCAAAATGTTTTTTTCTGCAGGTGTGAATGTTAAAAGTGCGTTGTTAAAGAGAAGTTCTACCTTGCTGTGTTCTGTTACATTTCCTGTCCTGTAGACATCGACGAGTGCCGCATCTCTCCAGACCTGTGCGGTCCGGGCAGGTGTGTCAACACAGCCGGAGATTTTGAATGCGAGTGCTTCGAAGGTTTCGAGAGTGGCTTCATGATGATGAAAAACTGCATGGGTGAGTGACAGATCCTCACACACCAACACCTGCAGACACTAAAAACACACACATGGAAATCACCTCCGCAGCTTGAGGTGATTCGGTACAGTGACACGCAGGCACGGCACCCTTTCACATGAAATCATTTAGTCTGCGAGGACTAGAGTGAGAAACTTGATCTCCTTAACAACTCTCTCACACACCCTGTTAAAGTGGCGGCATCTGAGAGCAGAGAGCTTTGCCAACCTATAAAGGTTTTCAAGCATAGGGAAGACCTGCCACACAACCCCAGTCCTAATCAAAACCCAACCATCTCCTCCACAGTCCCCCTTTGGCCATAAGATCTGGAAGAGGTGCTTAGGCTAGCATGCTAGACCTGGAACTCACTGTTTGGACGGCTGATGTAATCTGAAATGTGCAGGCTGTGTGCATTTGTGTAAATATATATATATGTGTGTGTGTGTGTGTGAGAGAGAGAATTAAACCGACTTTATTTTTAACACCTTCATGGTGTTGAAAGGGGTCTAGTTTGCGTAGCCCAAGTGTCGTCACAATCACTTCGCAAAAACTGCTCCATAAAGTCGTAAAACATAATTGTTCTTTATGACATATTTGACCCGCATGTGAGAGAGACACAATTGTTCTCATATGCAGCTACAGTACAGGTCCTAATGTTCGGCCATCTGTGAAAATATTTATCGCTCTATGTCTATTCTGGTCCGTCTTTGACGCCGTTTGATTAAATTCTTGGGAGAAACCGTACACTCAAAATGGAGGGTCTCAATACTTTTGTTGGCCTAAGGCTGCCATTAGACCAAAATTGGCATAACTAAATTTACTTGCATGCTGTGGCAAAAAAAAAAAAAAAAATCATCAAGGAATGGAAATAATACGTGCAGGGTGCCAGGTAAATGGTGTTGGTACTGATTGGGTAACCAGTATAATAATCGTACTATTTATTTTTGTTACTGTCAAAGAATCTATTTTCTTAACATCACTTCCTGCCACAGTTATATATAAAAAAAAGTACTTCCTGAATCTCAATTCCACAATCTCTCTCTAAATTGGAGTCTCACTAGCCTATTTTTCAAAAAATAGACAAAAATGTTTTTCTTTGCTTCATTGCAAATGTATGACAGACGAAACAAATGCTTTCAGAGACTGAACTCTAACACTAAGGCCTTGTTCAGTCTGCCAGCTCAAATACGTTTTTTGGCCTATCCAGATTGATTGAAAGTCTGGACAGCAAAAAAGCCACATGAAAAGTGATTTTTGGCAAATCGAATCCAAACCACATTTGGAGCTGGTTTGAAATGCGATTCCAATTGGACTTGTACAGATGCGTCTCAGTCCAGACGCTCTGGTTGCTAAAATCGGATTTCAAAGGGTGGAAGTTGTGAGCAGCATCCATGCTGCTAGTAGCCGAGCACTTTGGAGGACAACAGGGGAGAACTACAGTTGTGGGGTGTTCGAGAGCAGATGCTTCCCCACACAGTCAGTCTTAAAAGAATGTTTGCCTGCACCTGTGGCCTAAATATCTCATCTTGTGTGTGTGTGTGTGTGTGTGTGTGTGTGTCTGTGTGTGTGTCTGCTGTCAGACATCGATGAGTGTGAGAGGAACCCTCTGCTGTGCCGAGGAGGTGAATGCGTAAACAACGAGGGCAGCTTCCAGTGTGTGTGCCCCGAAGGACACGACATCGCACCAGATGGCTCGGCATGTCTAGGTGAGTGATGATGTCATCAGAGACAGAGACGCACCGATTCTGATATCGATCCTATACTGACTCAAAAAGCAAGCCTGACGTTGTCTCACACATATAAGAAAGAGCCCAGTCACTTCCACACATCTTATTGGTTAAACACCGGTATCGGTTGGGTATTCGCTGATTTTCAAAGCCATGGTGTCGTACCGGAACTGAAAAAGTCGGATTGGTGTATCCCTAGTAAGAAAGGAAATTCAAGCTTAATCTAATTATTCAAAGCTTTCCTTCTTTCTTGCTTTTCCGTCTTTCTCATCCCCCCTCCATTTGCCCCTGTGTTTGGGCTCACTGGGGCTGTGGGATGGGAGTGTATCAGTGACTCACATATGACGACGATACTTGAATAAAGAAAAACCGGTAAACAAAACACACATGGCAAGTAAACAAAGGAGACGAAGGAAAGGAGGGAGCCATCTTGCTTTCTATATATTTATAGGCAGCTTTTCGCCTTTTCTGTAAAAATGCCCCAATGAAGACACACTTTGGCTCAATAATCATCAGAGTCTTCAGGAAAGTCAGTTTGTGCAATTGACTTGGGAATCAGGGCCACCTTACTTTTGAATTTTACCTTTGCTTTCTGTGGTTTCAGAATTCCTATGATTAGATTATACCTTCGAGCTGATTGTGCATTATTCACTGGGTGCCATTCTGATGACCTAAGGCAGCGTGTTAAGGTTTCAGCCCATGACCTAATGCTCAACCACTGCACTTCATGCTCATTTATTTTCTTTATTACCACCCAATGTAATAAAAACAATGAAAGCATTTACTGCCCAGCTCATCCCTTCTGAGACAACGGCCCTCATTATCTCTGGTGAAGTAACGAGACGAAGTACTTAAATGATGATAATGATAATAAACCCTGGTTGTACAGCAAATTTCATACAGATGGGTGTGATACAGTGTGCTCAAGGATGTGAGATTCCTTGTTGGAAACGCATGAATCCATTATGAGTTTTTACTTGAAAATGAATAAGTGGTCTCCACTGTAAGAGCATATAGTGCAATTAAGTGTTATAGCGGAAACTATTATGAATTAGTCAATTGAGGAAAAATTAAAAGGCAACTATTCTGATCATTTTTCATTTTGGTTCCATTTTATCTTCTGTAGTATTAAACTGAGTATTACTGGATCTTGGACTGTTGGTCTTTAGACACTACAAGGAATTTTTTTACTTGGGTTTTGCTTAAATGTTTTGGGCATTTTGGGGATATTATGGGCTGATATATTAATCAGTTAATAGAGAAATAATCTGACGATTATCTGACCAGTAGTGACAGCTATAGGTGGACACCATGTTCAATGGCACCTTTACATGGAGTCAACAATTTAAGTTTGGCGTTTTGCTGTTGCTTTCCATTTACACCAAAGAACTACAGAACCACATGCATTTGTGTTCGCAAATATGACACGGATAATATAAACGATACAGGATTGCATTTTGATTGGGTTTACTTATCTTTCTTTCTTTCTTATTTTCCCTCTTCTGTCCCCCTGTCCCCTACTTATCTCTCCCTCACTGGTTCATTAGATAAATAAAACGGTGTATATGCTACCCTTTAAGATGTATCTTATCCTTTGCAAATATAATATACTTACATATTTTGGAGGTAGGAACTGTTTCTTTCCATGACATGATAGTTTCTCAATTGTAGTTAGAAGGGAAAGAGATTGACATTTAGGAGAATGTTATTTACCTTGTCCCGAGTTTTAAGGATTTAAACTATCATGCAAATAGAACCTTCAGATTTATATGTGTGGGTTAAACTTTTTATTCATAAATTGTCCGTAAGAATTTGCTTTGTTTCACAGATATCAATGAATGCGACTTGAGTGACAAGCTGTGCAGGAACGGCCAGTGTGTTAATATGATCGGCCGCTACCAGTGTTCCTGTGACACGGGATACAAATCCACAGAGGACAGACTGCAGTGTGTTGGTGCGTATTGAACGTACTATTTCCTCTCAGATGTTACTTTTGTTTGTCATCTGAAGAGTGAACGTCGGCGGTATATGATGCCCTGTTTTTCCTGCCTCACAGACATTGACGAGTGTACCATTGAGAATGGCGGCTGTGAGACTTTCTGCACCAACTCGGAGGGCAGCTATGAGTGCAGCTGCCACAGTGGATACGCCCTGATGCCTGATCTGAGAAGCTGCACCGGTAAACAGCTCTGCATCTCGTCTCCATCTGTCATTCTGTTGTGATTCAACTCCACACATTTTAAATGTACTTTTGCAAGTCAAGATGTGGTTACTAAAAAAAAAAATCCTTTTTAATCATTTCAATGGTTTTATACGTCAGAACACTTTAGGAAGTATGCACATTTGGTAGCACAGGAATAATTCAAAGGTTGATTTTATAGAGACATGATTAATATATAATTTGTTATTAGACCCAAAATATGATAGTAGATGGTTCCCTTTGATCAATTACATTTATTTTGCTTCGAGGGTATTCATTTTTGACCAAGGCTATAGGTTTCTTGTGACTAATGTGACCTTTAAATTACCAGAGACAGATAATTCAGAGATCAAGGCAGCACAAAGGTTTATTTCAGTGCCGTTAGTGCAAAAGAAGAGCTGTTAATTACTTACCCAATACCCTGTACTTGTATTGTCCTGCCCTGTATAGGAAAGAGGACTCTGCCCCAGAAGTATCACTGTTTTATATTGTCATATTTAAATGTTCTGTGTGGTAAATAATAAATTAACATCCAATCCTGGATAACTATTACTCAATACAGTTTTTCCAGTCCTCTACACCATATAATTTCTGAGTCGCCTCTCTGTCTTCAACCTTCAGATATTGATGAATGTGAGGAGAGCCCAGAAATCTGTGATGGAGGCCAGTGTACCAACACCCCAGGGACGTACCAGTGTCTGTGCTTTGACGGTTTCATGTCAACCGAGGATATGAAGATGTGCCTGGGTAAGGGATGAGACACGACACTCTTCTGCAGCTCAGTATTTATTAGATCCAGGGGGCTCTCTTTACTGAAACAACGTGGTGATCATCTTAAAGGTTATCCAAGATATGAGTCATGAGAATAAGACTTAATGACTCAGATCTATGAGTCTGTGTGTGTGTGTGAGAGAACAGAGTGTAATGCTGTTGTTGTTGATTTACAACACAGTGAACATTGTGTTAGTTGGGTTGAGCGAGGAGGATTGCATGACATTTAGAGGTCTGGTTCCACTGAATGAGAAAACAAAACCTGCCATCAATGATGTTAGGACTTCTAAATGGGCACTGCACAAACACATTTTCTCTAAGTTCTTAAAAGTAAACACATGAAGCCTAAATATAGTTCATGATGTAATTCTTGTGTTACTCACATACACATATCACATCTTATCAAAACCCGTTTGGCAGGCCGGACCAACAAAAAGCTAATTAAGTTAAATTCATCGTCGTGAACCTTTCCTTTTATTGTAGTTGTTTTTAGCAAATTAACATTCATGCTCTTTCTCCATTCCACTCCTCTTTTCCCCCCCCTGTCTAGATGTGGATGAGTGTGAGCTGAATCCAAACATCTGTCTGAGTGGGAACTGTGAGAACACAAGGGGATCCTTCATCTGTCACTGTGAGCGGGGATACTCTGTCCGCAAGGGAACCACGGGCTGCACAGGTGAGCGAAACGAACGCCCACGTTTCCTACCCACAACCCGACATCCTGTCAGTGGAAGAGCATGGGCGGTATGAAAAGATGATGAGTCAGAAGAGGGCTAGGTGCTGATTTACGTGGTGGAGGACATCTGTGTTTGTTTGTTTTTGTGTTGAACTCCAGGAGAGAAAGTCGAAGTGAGAGGTGAGAAATGAGAAGATACACGGAGAATGTGGCTAACCAGAAGCAGCTCTGACATTACTCAGGGTCATTCAAGAGCTCCCGTCTGACTTGATGAGAAACACGCTCGCAAACACATAAGTTAACACGCGGGAGCAGTGAGATCACCGTCTCCCATCAGATATATACGCATCACGTTGCACCTTTGTTTATTCTTTTGTTGCCTCTTTCATTAAGGTCAGTTAAACATTACGTGATGGTTGGAAGGGTTCTGTAGCATGTAATCACCTGAAAGGTCTCCAGAACACATAAATACAAAGTCCATCCGGCCGGTAGAGCCTTTTTGCCAGTTTGGACTCGCTCCTTGTCTAGCCAGAGTCAGGTCTGATTTACATGGCCATTTAAAAGTTTGGAATCGAACGCCGGTTGGGAGTTTGATCGCTGATCTTATCTGACCTCGTCTCGGTTATCGAAATGACTCAGAGACACACACACAGTCAGCAGCAGCACGTCTTCCCTAAGACGCAAATAAATGGGTCTGTCTGAAGTATGATTCAAACTCACTCAATCACTCACGCACACTCTTGCTCATTCTAATCCCATTAAAATGTCCATACAGTATTTTCCTTGTTTTGAGAAAGCTGGGGTTGCAGTAAAGCAGCCAGGTTCTGATTCACAGGTTTGGAATTTCAGCCCCAGAATACCAGGGAATCAAGACCCTAATTCCTATCAGGCAGGCAGGATGTCTTGTTATAGAGAAGTGAACAAAACCTGCTACTCTTTTTGGATCGGATCCCCCTTCGGACGAAAAATGCATAAGGAATCGGTTGCCATTGTTGAAATGCTTTATGCGACCACTTTGGTATGCGTGGACTAAATCCTCTTGCGTGTGTGTTAGTGTTAATGAGTAAGCAGTGCTCTCGAGCCCGAGATCTGTTCCAGCTGTTGATGAAGCTCCCACAAGAATTATTTCTCATTTTTTATTCCACAACACTGAGACCTCAGTGGGCAGGGCGTGGGTATTTGTACGTAATTTTTCAGCACTGTGCCTTTTGCGTGCGTATTGTAAAATATGAACTGGGTGGAGACGTGCTGGGGGAGTTTACAAGGCTTGGGATTGTCTTAACTTTAAAGAGAAGATCAGGGTGAAGCCTCCAGCGTGTTGACTAAATCATCTTTGAGCTAAATGACAAAACTGTCAAACAATTTGAGCAAATATCGCAAGGCCATGTAACTTAACATAACAAAATCTCCCTCTTATAAATGAAAACTTAAATTTAAAAGCATTAAAAAAACAACTTCGGTCAACTCAATGCACTTAGGGATTTTACTTTACAGCCTTATTTGGTCTGGAAAGACGCGTGAGAAGTGTAGTAAACGGCGATTTAGACGCGATGGCTTGCATACATCGCTGTTTGTTTTGGAGTTTCTTGCAGGTAGGTTGCTACGTAGTGGTATGAAAGCAGCTTTATTACCTTCTGCTATTGTTGGAGTACATTGTCATAGGTTTATTGTCTTGGGGCCACAGATGTTGTAATTTATTAGGAGTTACATAGGCTCAATATCCTGCTTCTGCCAAAACTGACACATAGCGAATATGACAGCAGCACAGCCGTCAGCAGAGCCTTCAAATGCAGTGATGAGAAAATATTTAATACACTCAATATGACATAGATCGACACATATTTAGATCCCTCTCCCCCTTTTTTTCCTTTTTTTTATTTAGTGTATTGTTACTTCAGGGCCATGTTGTTAGGAAGGCCCGCCATGCTAGCTGGCATTTAGACATCTGGAGAGACAGACGTACAAACTAGGAGGCAGGTATCCCTCGGCTATCCCTTTTTTATCCTTTTTTTTGCACTTCATGTGTCAAACATTAGCCCCAGTTAAATCAAGCCTCCTATTTGACGCCAGCTGTGACCGCTGACACGCTGCTTGCATGCATGCAACCCCTGTATGCATTTTAAATTTCCACATGAGAAATGCGTGTCTGTTTGCTGTTCTCTCTGTCATCAAAGGTTTGGGGGGAAATTATGTTTAATTCAATCTGTAATTCAGGGAGATTCGTTTGCTCCCAGCCCTCATATTATTCCCGTCATCAAATGTAGTGTAAACATGCCGTACCCTCTCCTCAGGAAGACTGTAAACCAGCGGCACTAATCTCTAATTGACAGTGTTTTGAATTACTACCCTCACAAAGACAGACACACAGGGAGGAGTGTGTCTCATTGGCTGATTAACCCTTACATCTTGATCTAGTTCATAGCATGCCTTCCCTTGATGTACAGGGATACACACACACACACACATACTCTTATGCAATCCCTCTAACACAGCAGTAACACTCAGTCTTCAGGCTCAGGGCCACTTATTGTGTTGTGCAGTGTTTTTTTCAGGGTTGTTTTGGATCATATTAGCAGCCATTATTGTTGTAGCACCATGGAGACTTTTTTTCCATTGTGCCATGTAGTTGATCGTGTCAGAACTGCCCAGGGAACAAGGGCTGCAGAGCCTCATTCAGAGTATCTCATCACTGCCAGCTGCTTCACGGAGATCTTATTGGTTACACCCTGCAGGATGTAAACAGCTTTATGGGCAGGGCTGATTTTAGTAGTAGCCGAGCCAATTTAATTGTTCCCTTGTTGTTCATTTGTTAGAATCCAGGGCAACGTACAATAGGTGAGCCCATATAGAGAGGTATTTTTATAACCATATTATCTACTAAGTACCTCAATATTTCATCCATTGGCAGAGTTCAGATATAATTATAATGGTTTTGCCGTGGAGGAATGTTTATTTGTAGAGTTGGCACGTTACCACTTTGCATTTTTAAAGAAATTATATTTGGGAAAGATCGCATTTCCAGACTTGACATCTGAGGTGGTGAGAAAACCAAAAATGAACATTAAACAAAGCTGTTGAAGAAAGCCTCGTATGAGAGGTGCGGGCTCTGTGTGTGAAATAAATAGTCTAAAATAACCTCAGAAATAATAGTTGAGACAGAACAAGGCCTTAGCATTAGGATGTGGTTCTCCCTCTTGGCCTTCTTTATAGTCTGGACACACTTGCACAATAAAAATCCAGAGACTGGGTCTGCTCATTAAACCTCTGCAGGAAGGCTATTAGTATCGGAGATCATGAGAATGTCTCTGTGCCTTCTGCTCCGAAATACATGGATGAAGACAGTGACCCAGAAAGACTTAGTCCTGTCGTCTCCTGCTGCTGTCTTTATTCAATTCAAACCAAGCATCAACTCGCTCCACAATGCCAAGAACCCCACTGGACTGAGAATGCAGACACAAATCATCAGCCCTGATGAGCCAACTGTCTATTTTTCTTGACGTTGCTTCTTTGTTTGTTTCTTCTTTGTCAGATGTAAATGAGTGTGAGATCGGAGCCCATAACTGTGACAGACATGCAACCTGCACCAACACAGCTGGCGGCTTCAAATGCAACTGTGCTCCCGGGTGGATCGGCGACGGTCTCAAATGCACAGGTAAGGCTTATGGCCTTAAATGCAGAAGGGAAATGCTGCCACTCAATTTCAATGGAGAAATATGAAGGAATGGACATTTCTTTTAACATTTTGTCAGTATCCAAGAATCTGAGGTGAGAACATCATGTTGGTGAAGACGTGTATGTTATTTAACAACCAAACAAAACTCACTCTAAAATGTTATGTCAATATAACATTCTTGATGCATACTTGGTTTTCAGAGCATCCTCAATGTTACTGGTTGGACTTATCTATGTGGCTGTTTAATCCAAAAGTTTAGGTGGTTTAGAATTGCTGCAATTAAAGAAGTAATTAAATATTTCTGCAGTATCCCCCAGGGTAAACAGCATAGATCTTAATATCCAATGTTTTGAAGAAAATACATGTAATCACTGGAGTGTATGTCAGACTTTGTGCCCAATAAACACAAATAGCAATAACACAAACAGTTTTTGATTCATGAGGCCAAAAGGGATTTGAGTGGGTCATGTAGCCCTTTGAACAATATTGTTGAATATCCCGGCACTAAAGCATTGTTTTGATCTTTTCATGAGGTTTATTAACAATAAATAAACTATGGAACATCACCAGCCTCATCTTTTCCTCAACATTTGGATGAAGTAGCTTCCACGTACATCTATTTAACTGGACTCGGTTGTGTTTTAGACCTGGACGAGTGCTCCAACGGGACACACATGTGCAACAACAACGCTGAGTGTCTCAACACCATGGGCTCATATCGCTGTGCCTGCAAGGAAGGATTCTCCGGAGATGGATTCTTCTGCTCAGGTCACGCATACAAAAAAAACACATGTATTACTTTTTAAAATATGCACATATGCATTGTGTGCTTATGGACTCGTTGGTTGTGTGATCACCACTACAGACAGTGATGAGTGTGCAGAGAACGGCAACCTGTGCGAGAGTGGCCACTGTCTGAACCTGCCAGGAGGTTACCGCTGTGAATGTGACATGGGCTTCATCTCCACTCCTGACGGCAAGGCCTGCGAAGGTAAGAAAATACAACACTGCCATTCCTGATTATCTTGATTCCAGACATTTAAATTGCTGCTGCCGTCCTATGTCGACTGACTCAAATTGGTCTGGTGTTCGGCTACGGTGAATAGTTGTCTGTTTTCCTCTTACGAGAAACAACTAATCCAAACAGATGCCGCTTTCAAATGGAATTTGTGAGATAGTGTTTTGGACATGGGAAGCAATCAATATGCTCGGCATCAAACAGGGCTCCAGAGTGCGACCATTTTGGTCGCATATGCGACCAAAATTTTTATGAGTGCGACTGAAAAAAAATGTAGGTCGCACTGGTGCAACCAACGCTGCTCGGGTGAAATAAAAAAATCGTGGTCTAAACCAATAAGAGACGGAGCTCGGGCGGGTCCTTGCCTCTGATTGGCTGTGGTCCTTTTCACCACTGTAAATTGTGTCAGTTCGAAAATGCGAGCGAGCAGAGCAGGTACTCCTGAGCGCTTCGATTCTCTTTGAAAATGAAGAGAGGCAGAAAGCCTCGCCCCGAGACTAATTAAAAAGCCCAAAAATATGCCTTCAGACAGGACTGGTTGAAGCAATTTCCCTGGCTGATGTACGATAAAGAAAGGGACTCAATGCACTGCATTTACTGTCGGGAGTGCGGTCAGAATTTGTCCGGTAATAGTGCGTTTGTGGAGGAGTCAACAACATTTCGCATCGAGACATTGAAAAAGCGCAATATGTCCAAAAAGCATACTACATGCCGTGATAAGTGTGTTAATAAAGTGGCCCCTCATCCAGCTGCATTTCAGCGTCAGGCTGCATCAATCAGGTCCGCTGAGGAATCTGAAATTATTATAAAATTAAACGTTGCATACAATATTGGAACGGAGGAGTTGCCGTTCACTAAATTTAAGTCCGAAATGATTCTGATGAAAAAAAATGCCGACACTAAAGAACAAGACAGCGGAGGTTGGAAACGCCACGTACACGTCATTCATGATTGACGGTGACACAGACGTCTCTACGAAGGAGTGCGTTATTGTCTACTGCTGCATTTTGCGTAAAGGGAGGCCGGTCAACATGTTAATTGGACATGTCGAGGTGGAGCATGGACACGCACAGTTTGAAGGCCCACATTACAGCATGAGACATCATGAATAGGAAATTGTATAGTAGCCTATTCCTAATATTATTATTAAAAATGAATAGCCTAAGTAAAAATATAAGTAGGCTAGGCTAAGATCACATAAACAGTTTCCATTTGCAATCTATAGGCTAGTGACCTGTATGATCTTTTTATTGTGCCACAAACAGCATCAGTGTGCAGATTGGCTGCAGAAAACGGTTCCTCTGGGTGCTGATGGTGCTGCAGTTAACCTAGGCCATAAGGGGTGTCATTATGTAAAAGGAGAGCGATAAAAAGGTGACTTTTTGGCGTTAAAGGCGACGCGATGAAAAATGTGGGTGCACCTAAATTTTGTGCTGGTGCACCTAAAAAAAAAAGTTAGGCGCACCAGTGCAACCAATGCAAAAAGTTAGTCTGGAGCCCTGTCAAAGGGGTTTCAGTTGTGGGAACAATTCAAAATGTGGTTGTTGGCTCGGCGGCCGGTCAAATGTTTTTTGTTTGTGTTCGTGAGATGGTTAAATTGTCAGACAAAGGCTGATGACAACCTTGACATCTTAACAATTTGTTGCTAACATTAGCATGCAATTGTTAGCCAGATGAGGTAGGCTTCTTAACCCTCAGACACGAGGTTTAGTGGGCACAGTTTTGTCTTGCGATAATTTACTATGACATTCTATGGCTTGTCATATGTGTCATGTGTTATTTATATAAGGGTTTTGAGTTTCCCTGAGGCAGAAAAACAATGGACTGGGTGGAAGGAACTCTCATTTTGCAACCTAGAAATTCACACCCAAAGATTATTGCTCGGCTAAAGTGCAAATGTTCATTGCATCAGACATTTATTGTCAATATAGTCTGTACAGATTTACAATGGCTACATAATGGAAAGGTTAGAAAAGGCCAAAGAGTCCAAATCTCAGGCTAATTCATGACATCCTATTGTCTGAAATGATGTGTACACTGGTCTAGAAACAGGCCTTTTTTTCTTTTCAAATTCTTGTTTGAGATTAAGCTGCATGCACCTTTCAGACATAACCCTGGGTTTATAACGATAGTCTTACATGCAATCCAGGTTTGCCTTATTTAGGTATCCCATAGACCGTAGATCTGTCTAGCTGAGCTACTGTAGAGTCACCATAGGAGCACGTTTACGACTGCTAGCAGACGAGTGTGATTCATGCTTCCATTGATAAGACATCGCTGGATTCAATTGAATGAGCAGACTGACCTCATTGTGCTGATGTGTCAAACATCCTGAAATAACCTGTCCAGTCCTCCCTGTCTCAACTCAGGCAGGACTGGACAGTAATGACTTGTGCAGAGTCTAATGATGTGGAAGAGCACAATTGCATAACCTTGGCTGCTGCTCTGATAGTGTATGTGTGTGTCTGTCTGGATATGTCTGGGCATTTTTTTGCCCCAGAACTGTCATTCTTTAGCAGAGGTGAGCGGCCTTCACTTCCTATTGCTGGCTGCCAATTTTCCACTATGATCCCATGATCCACTAATCCCTCACAGCTGGGTCTCTCTCTCTCACTCCCCCTCCCTCTTTATCACTCTCTCTCTCTTTTACAGACATAGACGAATGTACCTTTGCTGACATCTGTGTCAATGGACGTTGCCGGAATATCCCAGGACTTTTTAGATGTGAATGTAGCATTGGATATGAGCTGGACAGGAGTGGAGGCAACTGCACAGGTAAGACTAGTCCACACAGCGGTCCAGCTGTCAGTCCCGACAATGCTCTGTTTATGCCCCAAATGAGCTCAGGAGATTAGAAAAGTGTTGAAGAAATGGAGCGCCTCTCATCTCCCTCCCCTGAGATACAGACAGGAAGGTCACTGCTCCTCCTTGCTGTTGTGGCACATAATTACTTATTGGGGGAAAAATAATATATTTTTTTGTGGAGAGAAAGAACTTCGGTAAATTGCTCCCTTTTCCTTTCTTTCTCAGATATCAATGAATGTGCAGACCCCACCATCTGTATTAATGGAATGTGTGTCAACATCCCTGGAAGCTACCACTGTAACTGCCCTGCAGACTTTGAGCTCAACCCCACTCGCGTGGGCTGTGTAGGTGAGACTCACGAAACACTGTTGGTGTTTGAGCTTTGCTCATCATAGGACTCAGACCTCTGAGGCAAAAACAAGAGACACCTGTATACCCTTGTTCTATGTGTGTGTGTTTATACAGACACTCGCTCTGGAAGCTGCTACCTCGATGTTCGTTCCCGCGGAGACGCATCAGAGAGCTTGGACTGCTCCAATGAGATTGGAGTTGGTGTTTCCAAGGCATCCTGCTGCTGCTCCCTGGGCCAGGGCTGGGGGAATCCTTGTGAATCATGCCCCTTTGTCAACTCAAGTGAGTCAGACCTTTGTTATTTTTGTCTTTGCCTGCATTATGCACGTTCATTTTTATGTTTCAGTTCAATAGCAAGGTTTGAGAACCCACCTCCTGGCAGCAAGTTCTATTACTGACAGATTTTCTAAATCTATGTCCCACTTGAGACACGTAGTAAATGTTGGACGTTTACGAGGTAATGATATTTGCATCACTACACTGACGGTGATGGAACGTTTTGCAGCTGTGATTCTTATTTGCATGGCGTTAAGTAATAAGACATGAGAACGTAGGAGTGAGGAGAGGTTGCATATTATTATGTGCATTAATTTAAAAACCACAATTGTTTAGAAACAATCCAGTGTAGTGTTACGGTCAACAACAACATTTTTTTAACTAAAGAGGTGCAGAAACAGTCATGAAGTTATTTCCACCAACTCAACCACAGAACAAGAAACATGGGCCCATAAATGAAATCAACAATTGTGTTGTTA
The DNA here is from genome assembly GCA_029853015.1 of Chelidonichthys spinosus. Lineage (NCBI taxonomy): Eukaryota > Metazoa > Chordata > Actinopteri > Perciformes > Triglidae > Chelidonichthys > Chelidonichthys spinosus. Next base: position 27,790,142 of record CM056821.1, on the reverse strand, counting down.
TTTTCATAATGGGGTAGGTTGCAGAAAACAAGAATGGAGAAGCAATACAATTGTTTAATGAATGACACATTTGCTGCATGTATTTTTTCAGTTTATGTAGATGTTTTGACATCTGATTGGGCAGGAAAGTGCCCTTTCAATCTTTTTGAATCCTTTTATTCGTTGTTTTGTACCACGGTGCAAGTTTTCTGCTCTTATCATGCGATGAGTGTGTGTTTGCTGTAATTGTTGTTGCTGGTAAAGATGAGACAGTTCTGTGTAACTTACTTGAAAATTACCAACAGATGGTTCATAACATTACAGGGAGTGACTCATCCTTTTCAGCTCGAGGAAATGCTCGCTTCTATGACAAGAACAAAAACTTTTTCCTTTTCGCTTTGTAATTCTGAAGTGCTGCAGTAATGTCCGGTCTACTGGGCTCTGTGGATAACTCTTGAGATCTGAGATGGAAGATCATTTCTGTCAAATCCTGCAATAAAACAACTTTTGACTGTGGTTTGTGTGGTGTGTCATCACTGCTTGTTGATGTGTTTTGGTGCTTTGTTACAGCCGAGTACAAGACACTGTGTCCTGGAGGAGAAGGCTTCAGACCAAACCCCATCACTGTCATCTTGGAAGGTCAGGCAGCAACATGCTATCATGTGTTCATGTCAAGTTTCTCCTGTGCACACTTACAGACGCAGATAACACACACACGCTGCCCACTAAGTGTTCCCTTTCTCTCTCTGGCAGACATCAATGAGTGCCAAGAGCTGCCAGGCTTGTGCCAGGGAGGACAGTGCATCAACACCTTTGGCAGCTTCCAGTGCGACTGTCCAAGAGGCTACGCCCTCAACACGGAAACCAGAGTCTGCGAAGGTATTGGACACACACATGCATTTCTATTTCTACGCAGACACACACGGGCACACCGGTGACCTATTCCTCTCTCGCTGTTGCCCTGGGACGTTCAAACGGGAAGGAAATTGAGTCCAGCCGTTGAGGCCTTCGTTCAGCGATGACACATGGAGAGAGGGGGAAAAAGCAATGACAGCAATAATACAAAGAAGTACTGGACCCTTTTTTGTCCCGTAGACGACATCGCAGTTCATTCTGCCTCAGTACGTCTCTGCTCTAGTTCCCGGTCTGTCGCTAACCCGGCAAAGCTCAGTCGGGATGATGAGACAGCTGAGCGCCTAACTGCGTCCAGAGGAGGCTCTGATGTGGTCAGGCCTCTCCTCAGGGGAGTACACTGAGTCCCCTGTAGACCAGCCAGAGATGACAGAGGGAGGGAGAGATGGGGGAATGAAAGATTGGTGGTGGTGGGGGGGGGGGCAGATAAATGAGAAGTGTGTTTAGAAAAGAGAAACGGGAACAAAGAGCGAAGAGGAGGGGGTGAAGGGTTAGACAATGACATGTGGCTGGTGGCATTTTAATTAGCATGTGTTTTTTGGCCGGGAGAACAAAAGCGAGTGTCTGCTCTATAAAGTCTAGGACTGTACGTCCACTGTGTCTCTTGTCGATCAACAGTTCAGCTGTTCGCTGGGCTGGAAGGAAGAATCACTGTGTTTGCTCTCTGGCAGTTTTATTGGTAGGGAAAGAACTTCAGTATAGAAAGCATAAAACATAAGTAGAATTGATATGAGTAATAGATATTAAAACCAAAATCCAGCCTGAGTAATGTTTTTCCACATGAGATGATTATAATATTGGGGGTTGTTGTGTACTTACCTAGAAATACAATGTATCCTTCATAGATACTTGCACTCATTCCACAGTCCTTTAGATCACAGGTTTTTTGTTTGTTTGAATAGGTAAAATGAGCCGCGTGGCACTGTAACTAAAACAATGTACTAATAAAAGAAATTCCTAATTTCAGTCTGTCTTTATTATTTTGTGCAGATATCAATGAGTGTGAACGAGCAGGTATCTGCGGCCCAGGCCAGTGCTACAATACCATCGGGAACTACACCTGCATCTGCCCCGTGGACTACATGCAGGTCAATGGTGGGAACAACTGCATGGGTAGGTCTGCACGCTGCACTCACACCATATCGTTCTGCGAAATGATCGTAACACGCATTGACAGTGTTGTGTTTAACCTTTTTCTTTTCTTATAAACGCACACAGACATGAGGAAGAGCTACTGCTACAGGAACTTTTACCCTGACAACAGGACATGTGATGGAGAGCTGACATTCAACATGACCAAGAAGATGTGCTGCTGCTCCTACAACATTGGCTCTGCATGGAATAAACCCTGTGAAAAGTGTCCTGTGCCCAGCACCGGTGAGGTCTCAGGCACATACTAGCACACTGAAAGTATAAGGGGCTTCGGCCTTGTTCAGACTGCCAGTTCAAATCCATTTTTTGGCATATCAAGGTTGTATCCAGATTTTTAGACAGTCTGGATAGTTAAAAAACCACATGAAATGCGATTTTTGCAAATGTGATCCAAACCACATTTGGAGGTGGTTTGAAATGCATTTCCAATTGAATTTCTACAGATGTGTCTCTATCCAGACGCTCTGGCCACTCAAATCATATTTAAAAGTGCTGAGCAGAATCCACGCGGCTACTAACTGAGCGCTATCGAGTGCAAACAACAGTCCGTGGACAGGCGCAAAAAGTAATCAGTCTGATGGCCTCCTTGTTGGAAATCCGTGTCACCAGTTTAGCCTACGTAGATGCTGTCTACTTTGTTTCCGCAGCAACCCATACAAATAGATTAATGATGTCTGAACACAGAAATCCAACTGGATTACTTGCAAACAAAACAGTGGTGGACAGTCTGTCTTAAAAGATCTGACATGAGAAACAAATCAGATTTGCCTGCAGCCATAACATAACCTAAGAGTGAATCGTCTTTTGTCCACTCAGACGAGTTTGCAATCCTTTGTGGCACTGAGAGACCAGGATATTCCATCGACATCACCACTGGACGGGTCATTGGTAAGATTCCCTTTGTTAAAGTTTTTTATTTTTTTGTTAAATGTTGTGCAGTTCTCATTTTGTCCCCTTCTCTCTCTCTCTTTCTCATGTGCTAGATATTGATGAGTGCAGGGAAATCCCAGGAGTGTGTGAGAATGGAGTTTGCATTAACATGATTGGCAGCTTCAGGTGCGAGTGCCCCACCGGCTTCATCTACAACGACAAGCTGTTGATTTGTGAAGGTACAGTAAGGCCCACACTCCATTGAAGTTTTACTGAATAAGATGCCAAAATAGTTAAAATGCAGTGAATTCGGGGGGCTGCTGTGGATCAGCGGGTTGGTCCTCCTAGAACCAGAAAGTTGTCGGTTTGATCCCCAGCTCCTACCGTCAACATGTTGAAGTGTCCCTGAGCAAGACACTGAACTCCAAGTTGCACCCTTTACAGCAAACTGCTGTTCCTAAAAATGCTTGTTATGGGTTAAATGCAGAAGTCAGATTTCATGCAAGCACCTGTATGACGATTATAATAAAGTTTAAGAATTCTTCTTCCGTTTTTAAAGTAAATCTTTGAATATATCTGTCCCTGTTAGATATCGATGAGTGTCAGAACGGACCGGTGTGCCAGCAGAATGCAGCCTGTCTGAACCTGCCGGGAAGCTACCGCTGCGAGTGTAAATCTGGGTATCGCTTCACCCCCACTGGACAGTGTCTAGGTAAGGCATGTGGTGGTGATCAGCTATGGCCGATTAAGAGGTGGAAGGTGTCGGATTATACGGTACATTATTGATGTGATGCTCGGTTGTCACTGTTCATTCAACCCACAGCTAACGACTTCAGTGAAGATTATACAGAAACGATGGAAACATAGAGCGGTCTTAGAGAAGAGGTTAGAAGAAGCAGCCAAAACACTGCTGTCTTCAGGATGATGCTGTCTCGCCTCAGCCATGTGAAACCGTTTTAACTGCACATTCTTGCCAGCTGTACGCCGAAGAGAAAGGCAAAGCATGTTTAGAGCGGCTGAAAATGTGCTGCTGTATATCTGAAACATGTCACTGTCAGACTGGAGAGCACTCACCGATAAGAACATGTCAAATCAACATCCTGTTTTGCTTCCTGCTTTCCATGCGCGTCCGAACAACCAAACATGGTCAGACTCCGGTGAGAGAGAAGCTGTGACTGGAAACATTGATGTCCATACATCTGTGGATTACTTACTGACAAAAAATACTGTGGTTTATAGTGATTTGAAGAAGAAGAGAATAAAAAGCATTGCTGGAAGGCATAATGTCAAATGGAATATTGAAAAATTCACATATTTTGACTTGAATTAATTAGTGATGTTACTCTTGTATGCGTTAATGGCCAGTTTTGTGTCTTATGAATAAATACATGCCCATATTAATGATTTATTGTGGCTAGCATATATGTATGTAGTTCTAAAAGTCATATTAAACTGAGATTCAAATTATTTTAATTATTACACATAATTCAAATTATTTATACACACAACCAGCTTTGAGTCAGTTAAGCTTAACAAAATGCATGTTTGACTATAAATCAATGAATTAATCAATATAAACTGTATTTATTTATTGTATATAATTGGACATTCGAAAACGCTTCGAGTTCCATGTACAGTTCAGTTCCAGAGGGAGGGGGAGAATTGTGATTTTGATTTTAAAACGAACTACATTTTGATATATAAGAGGAACAAATGGGTTCTGACGACCCCATAATATTCTGCAATACAAAAATACTTTACAATTCTGGAATCACAGATAAGTTTTCCTCCTTTTTCAGACCGTAACGAATGCATTGAGAACCCTGGCGTGTGCAATCCTGGTCAGTGCATCGACACGCTGGGGAGCTACCGCTGCATCTGCCCCAACGGCTTCAAAACCACACGCGACCAGTCGATGTGTGTCGGTAAGTCTCTGCCGGGTCCTAAAAGATTCTGTCTGTAAATGTAAACGCGACTGCCGTCTGAGGTGAAAACCGTGATGGTGCTCTCTGGTTTCAGACGTGGACGAGTGTGAGAGGCAACCCTGTGGAAACGGGACCTGCAAGAACACGGTGGGCTCCTACAACTGTCTCTGCTACCTCGGCTTTCAGAACTCTCACAACGGCGACTGCATAGGTATGAACTTCTGTGGATGTGAGGCTGTAAAAGAGAGAAAAAAGCAGAGTCTTGTGATGTATTGGTGATGCATTGTTGTGTTTTTGCTTCGATCAGATGTCGACGAGTGTTCGCTGCAGAGGGGCATGTGTCGAAACGGGCAGTGTGTGAACAGCGTGGGCTCCTTCCACTGTATGTGCCACGATGGCTATGAACACACCTTAGACGGCAGAATGTGTGCAGGTAAGGAACCGCCAGTATTCATTTTTTTATGTTTGTCTGTATATAAAAAGTATGTTTTACAGCGTTTTCCTTTTTTCTTTCTCAGACATTAATGAATGTGCAGTGAATCCGGGCACGTGCGGTGCAGGAACTTGTCTGAATCTGGATGGCTCTTACAGGTGCATCTGCCCACCTGGCTATTATCTCCACGAGGAAACCTGTGAAGGTAAAGCAGCCTTAAGTCCTTTCTGCATTATGGTCAATAAGTACAAGCCAAAACTTGAAATATAAAAAAAACAGGAATCTTTCTGAAATAATAAAATATCTGCACGCAGGGGTGAATCTCACCTCAGGCAGTTCAGAGAACACCTGCCTCCGTGCAACATGCTCACACACACATATAGACGTATATAGTGCATAAATCACAACTCTATTGAGGTGTAAGAGAAGAGAATAAACCACTTCTCTGCCGACTCCCTCTCTTCAACCGCCTTGCTGCTACAAATCACCCTTCTCCCTTTCACACGTGGGAGTGGGCCCGAGCCAGAACACTTGGACTGTTTATATAGTGGGGCTGATGAAGAGATATTCGGCAGACTTCAACACATTCCTGCATTTTGCTCTGTTCCTGGAAGCAGGGAGGAACAGCACCAAATTCTCCACATCGGTAACAGCAGCAGATGTCATTGAGATGAGCGAACATGTGACGTGGAGGCTATAATATGCCTTCATCCAAGCATCCATTAGTGAGATTACACTCTGTTTTATCACATTGGGATGACGTGCTGGTATGACTTCATCCTCGCGGCTATTTGATGTCAATGCAAAAGCGCGAAATGCTGATGGAACAAATTAGGAACGGATTTGATATGTGAAGGTGATGAGGTGCTTGATGGCGTCCCTCTCTTTTGTGTGTCAGATATTGACGAGTGCTCCCAGTCGCCTGAGATCTGCACATTTGGAACCTGCTCCAACACTGAAGGAAGCTTCATCTGCTTGTGTCCCGAAGGCTTCCAGGTCTCTGCCTCCGGACGCAGATGTTTAGGTAATTGTGACTGTGTGTGTGTGAGTGTGTGTGTGTGTGAGAGAGAGAGAGAGAGAGAGAAAGAGGAGGGAGTGGGGAGAAAAAAAGCTATGAAACTATCTTATGCACCAGGTTTTAAAGTGCAAAGTATAAATTTGAGTGTATCTGTATAGTCTGTCTCTGAGTGTTAGTGGAGACAAAGCAGCAGTCGGTGGTGTAAGAGTTTTCCTGGTCTTTCATGATAGCACACTGTGTTCCAGCTGGTGCTGCTGTTGCTGCTGCCTCCTCAACAAGGCCAAGGGTGGCTCTGAACAGATCACTTTTCCATTTCCTCACTGTGTGTGTGTGTGTGTGTGTGTGTGTACATACGTGTGTTTTTGGGTTGGGCGGGGGCGCACTGAGTCCTCTGTTAGGGAGTTCCCGATCCAACACTGAAGTGATGACATCATTCTGTGAGGCAGTTTTCAGTTTGTATTTCACTTTTCTCTCCAGTGTCACAAGTGCTCGACTGAGGGTTTGGGGGATAAAAAAAAAGGAGGAGCTGGGTGGAGAGCGAGCACCACGGGCAGTAAAAGAGACTGGGGGACAAATCCTGTCCCACTTGAGAAAACCCCTGTTTTTTATTAAAAAACAATGATAGACACATGAAGACGATGAAGAAAGTCATTACAACAACAGTGATGGGAGTTGTTTGTGGGTATTTATGGCCACGCACTCATATTTTTATATTAAAAACATAGATAGAAGACCGTTACAGTCGCACACTTTGTGATTCATTGCCCGTTATTGCAGTTATTGAGTCATAAGTTATGATGAAGGGTGAGAATCTCAATAGTCATGAACATAATAACAGCCCGGCGTTTTAGGTGTGGTTTAGCTGAGCCCGTGCCAGTTTATCGTCATTTTTAATGGCTGTTTTGTCATTATATACATTTTGTAGGGGCATTTATGGAGAGGGCCTGGGAATATGATTTATATTTACAATTTTATTGTTTTAAACCGCTGCAAGTTTTGGTTCAGCTGGAACTGTTCTAAACCACATGCTAAGCTAGTCAGATGCTACGTGACAGCAACAGCCCCAGACAATCCAATGAGGGACACTGTTTTTATTTTTGTTAAGATATTTTTGCATTTATTAGAGCAGCTGCAGAATGACGCTAGAAGCCCTTTCTTCGTCTTTATTGATGGTGGTGGTGGATAAACATGCGGAGAGACAGGGAGCGTCGACATGCAACATCGGTCCCTGGCTAGAATCATACTTGTGATATTGTGATTGGAGTAACCACTAGGTAACCACTAGGCCACCAGTCCCCAGTTAATGATATGTTTGGAAATTATGAGGCGAGTAGTGGTTTTGCAAATTTCCATAATCTTTTAACAATTTCAGTCATCGCTTTCAGACCTCTTGTTGGCCAAGTGTTGATTTATTTCAAAGCCTAATTTCCTAATTCATTTTATTAATGGAACTTTTTACAGTGTTAAATACTATCCCTGATTTTAAAAGATGACATGGCATGTTAGGAAAATTTTTAAACATTTGTATCATATTTCAGTGTAGAAACTACAAAATATGAATGACATATCGACGAGCAGATGAACATGTGCATGCGCTCACATACACTGCGTGCTGCATAACAGCTGTGCACAGAACACCATAAAACTCTGTTGCGGAAAGGCTGACAAATCAGTTTCATGGAGGAAAGTAACATGACTCGCTTTGACATTCTCCTCAAAGCACCAGGTGTTCATATATGTGATCCTTGCCTCAGAGCCAGGTGTGTGTGTGTGTGTGTGTGTGTGTGTGTGTGTGTGTGTGTGTGTGTGTGTGTGTGTGCGTGTGTGTGTGTGTGGGAGTGGGATCTATGGTGGTCAGAAAGCTTATTTGTGTTGAGTTCAGTGAAGGCCAGTGCTAGCAGGAGAGCGCAACCATATGCTTCTTATTACAAGTAAGTGCCTGCCTTGTCCAGGAGGAACAAGAGCCCTCAGAAACAGGGGGAAAGACTGGCAAACACCGATCATTCAGGATAATTATCCAACCTCTGCCCTCCCTAAATATCCCCAGAAAATGTGTTTTTAAAAGCAAAATACTTAAAACAAATGGTATAGCTTTGCTCAGGTGAGCATCACACTTTACTCACATCACACTGCTCTCTCTCATTTTTCACTTCTTTTGTCCTCTGTGTGTGTGTGTGTGTGTGTGTGTTTGTGTGTTAACCCTCAGATATCCGTGTGAACCACTGCTATACCAAGTTTGAAAATGGCCGCTGCCTGGCTCCAATGCCTCAGAACACTTCCAAAGCAGCGTGCTGCTGCACTGGGATGCGGGGTCAAGGCTGGGGAGACCCCTGTGAAATCTGCCCCACCAAGGGACAGGGTACGTACACCTCCTATCACATAGGCCTGGGTTACACTTTTCAATCTTTTCTATGTGATTTTTATGCCATCGGATGTGCCAGATCGCAAGAAGATCGTATTGTATGATGGTATTCATGACTTTTCACATCTCACGGTTCTAGAGGGTTATCGTCTCCTCTGTCCCAATGAGGGATACCAGCAGGGTGATGGCCAGCCAAAAGGTATGTGTGTCATCAACACTGAACCTACAGCTCTGTTACAGTTGTGGCATGGAATCATTTGGTTTTGATGCTTTTTATACGTAGATATTGACGAATGCCTCAATGACCCTTGCACCAATGGCCAGTGCATCAACATAGATGGCTCTTTCCGCTGTGAGTGTCCCATGGGATACAGTCTGGACTATACTAAAGTCAAGTGTGAAGGTCAGTTTGCTCACTGTTTTTGCTGTGTTTCTGTAAATGTCTCTTGATCTTCCTCCTCTCTTTATCTCTTTCATAGGCTCCCCGATTTATTTACCTTTTAGATGTTCTATGAATCTAACATGTGCTTTTTTGCAACTTTCTTGAATACAGACACTAATGAGTGTGCAATTGGCAATCCCTGTGGCAACGGCACATGCACTAATGCCATTGGTGGCTTTGAGTGTGCATGTGATGACGGCTTCGAGCCTGGGCCCATGATGACCTGTGAAGGTATGTAAAGTTACGCCTGCACTCTCACTTCCGTTTTGTACTTGACCTGAACTTCTACTAGTAACTTGTTGCCTTCTGGTCCTTTCCCAGACATCAATGAGTGTTCCCAGAATCCTCTGCTGTGTGCCTTCCGCTGTGTTAACGTGGTGGGCTCGTACGAGTGTAAGTGTCCCACAGGCTACGTGCTGCGCGAGGACAAGAGGATGTGTAAAGGTACTACAACTAAGTCACCCACTCATACACTCTGCTTTCTAAGTCACGGTCCATCTAATGGAAAGTGTCGGCATAAAATAAACTAAGTGCCTCATACACATTCTGGCACGGCCCATAAAGTTACATAACACACTATCTCTGTGAGATCCTCAAGAGTTCTCTGTCTCGGACGAACTTAAAACACTTTCTGTAAACTGTAGCCGGCCGAGTCACTGTTTACACCTCCACTCGCTCAGATAGCTCGGTACCATGGCAACGGTTGTATTTGGAGGGAACCGCTGAGACAGGAGGAACTTGTCAATGTCTACGGCGTCACTGTTTACATTGGAGCTCCAAACAGACCACCAACCATCCCACTACACGCCTGTTAGCGCTGCAGACAGAGTGTTGGGTGGTTACATTAAACTCTTGAGTGATGCAGTTTGGATGAGCGTCTGCGTTACATCACTGGTGCACATGCATATACATACTGTATATTTCTTCATGCTTTTTGAGTGTCCTGTTTGTGTTCCAGACCAGAATGAGTGTGAGGATGGTATAGACGACTGTGCCAGCAGAGGCATGACCTGCAAGAATCTGATTGGTACATACATGTGCATCTGTTCCCCTGGATATACACGGCAGCCCGGTGGAGACGGTTGCATGGGTGAGTCCTCCTCTCGGAAATAATGAACCAACGTTCTTGTTTAAGTATATTTTAGAGGTGAAGCCCCAGATTTCCTGTTCTGGTCATTAGTGGACTTGTTACTGTCATGGACATGGACTCTAGCCATCAGAAGAAACTCACAAGAATAAAAATTCTAGGGGACAGAAATGAATCCATCCCATTTTTGCCATTAAAGTCAATGTAAAGCTCTGAATATTTGTTCAACATACTAGCAATCAGCAGTTTTGGTCAAAAAGATCAGGGTTCACTCTTAGAAAATCCTGATTTTGTAAATAATTTGTTAGTTAAACCAGAAGAAACCAACACAATTAACATAATTAATTTCTTTATCTATGTATTCATACTATACAACACTTTGGGGTGGAAAAAACTCTGAATGGGCTTCCACTTTAGCTTCATTTAACTAAGTTTGACATATAACAGAAACTCCTGTGCAACATGTATTTCCATTTCATCTTAACACTGTCCATGTGCATGTGTGTCTCTGTGTTAGATCTCAATGAGTGCACAGCCAAACCAGGAACCTGTAAAAACGGCCGCTGTGAGAACACGGTGGGAAGCTACCGCTGCAGATGTGACCAAGGATTCGTCGCTAACCCCACACAGACTGAATGTATCGGTACGTACATGCTTATGTATTTATTTTCTTTGTACTAGGTTGGGTTTTTTTTTTTTTTTTTTTTTGCTTGCTTGAGCTTCACCTATTTTACTTCAGTGTCTGAGTTTATCAGGATCAATGATAAGACTAACCCCAGTTTGTTGAAAATGGAAATGAGACAGCAAAGTTAAACTCAAACAACAACACTTTTATTTAGTGGCATCTTGTTTCAGTATTTTAAACATCATTTTAACGGGATATACGTCTGAGATGGGCAGTTTAGGAGTCCAAAAGTTAAAAAAAAATGTTGGTAAATGATTTTAAAGAATCAGAAATTGTTGTAAGGACATGGGGTTGAAGGACATTAAGGAGTTTAAAATAGCTATTTCCCTCCCAGGAAGATTGGATAGAATTGTGTTATGCTATTAAATCTTGGCTAACTTGGTGAAATAAAATAAAAAATGTTTTATTTCAATTCAAAGTCTCCTTAAAATGTGTGTCTGCTTTTGTCAAGATAGAGGAGAGGAAATCCTTTCAGAGCCTAACTCCCTAATCTAAATATATACTTGTGGATAGACGTGATGTGCTGAACTCGGTGAGAAAACCACCAGGGAGATTTTGTTAGCTCTGTGGTCCTACAGCTATCTTACTTCTTACAGACAGCAGTGATAGAGCAGTGTGGGATATCTATTTATGTCTGGTTCTCTGAGACCAGGTCCTGTCTGGGTGGTTTGGTCTGCTTTCCTCCGGGGCCCACCTTTTTTGTTTGTCCTTCTGTTGGCCAACGCTCTCACATTTCTTTCTCCATCTCTCCCACCCTCCAGATAACCGTGAAGGCTTCTGCTTCACCGAAGTTCTGACCACTCTGTGTCAGATGACTTCCAGTAACAGGAACATGGTGACAAAATCCGAGTGCTGCTGCGACGGAGGCAGAGGCTGGGGCACCAGCTGTGAGCTTTGCCCCGTGCCCGGGACCACTCAGTACAAGAAGATGTGTCCTCTGGGACCTGGGTTCACAACTGATGGCAGAGGTATCTTAGTGCTTAAGAGACTTGAGTTTAAATTAAATACCACTGTTATTTTTCATTAATAGAGCTCACATAAGGGGGTTTTCAGAACTACACATTCAATCTAAAACTCTTAAAATGACTGTACTGGTATTTTTTTTGCATCATTTAGCACTAAAACCACGAGCCACAAGTACTTGTTGAGTTGTTAGACAGATTTCTCCCGACCTGCCAGGCAACAACTGGTTTCCATTCACTTCAATAACTTCATTCTGGATTCATTTTAAAAACCCTTTCTTGTTTTTTATGGAGGCTACAGCATCCAAGATTTAAAGCTCGCCTGCAGAAAAACATTGCATTTATTAGCTATGATATCAGCAAATCAGACTCTGAAGACAGGCAAACACTCATAAAATTGTTGATTGTTTTTTTAGCATAAAAATACCCTTATTGGTGCCAGCACGTGTCAACAGGCAGTGTTTTTGACAAATGACATGTTCAAAGTGATGGATTATCTCAACAAGTTTCACATCTCTGATTAATGAGTAAACGTTGAAGTTGGACGTCATCAATTGTTATGCTTTTGTAAATGTGTCAGAAGTAACATTTACACATGAAAGCATTGATACGATTGGTGTTCAATTAAAGTACCCGTTAAAAATCAATACATGTATACTTGACACAACACTGATGCATGACTAAAGTGTCATTCACTATTAAAAATCCAGTTCTTGGCAAAAATGATTCCAGCCTTTAGAGCAGTTGATCTGCAGCTAACTTTTCTTGTTTCCGTTCAGATATTGATGAGTGTCGTGTGATGGGCAACTTGTGCAAAAATGGTCAGTGTCTCAACAGTTTGGGCTCCTACAGCTGCACCTGCAAGCCTGGCTACACTACTGACATCACCGGCACACTGTGTGTGGGTAAGGCTCGATTTCACCTTCGGCACTTCCACTTTATGGACTCTTTTCCAACCGTACCTACCTCCTGCTCTCATTCCTGCTGTCTAGTAAAGAGCCTAGACTACGTGGGTGGACTGCCCACACAGTCTTTCTGAAAAACGCAGCCTGTCTGTCTCATCATCTCCACTTTCTGGCTACAGGATAAAACTCTCTCTCTCTCTCCCTCTCACTCACTCACTCACTGTCTCACTCTGTCTAGATGTGGATGAGTGCATACAGGCACCAAAGCCTTGCAACTTTATCTGTAAGAACACAGAGGGAGGCTACCTCTGTTCCTGCCCCCGCGGATACATCCTACAGGAAGATGGAAAGAGCTGCCGAGGTGACACGCACACAGCAAAACAGCACCTCTACATATATCCGAGAGTAGCCCGGTGCTACTCGGTCGAGCTCAGTGGCATGCTTGTGGAAAGAGGGCTCTGCTCTCGCAGCAGCTGCCAGCAGCAGATACTTGGCCGCCAGACAAATTTCCCCTTGGCGACAATAAAGTTGAAGTTCTTGCTTGACTTAGTTTCCAGGTTAGAGCCACTGTAGTGCTGAGTGGGTCAGGCCCTCTGCCAGTGTTCTGCTCACTGTCCCAAGACGCTCCGCTTGGACTGCTGTGTCCACGTGCACGTGTCTGTTCGTGAACGTGCACCCCAGACCCTGAGCCTGTGACACAGTGCATCTGGCAGCGCCTCTGTTTATCGGGCTTGTTTGAGAGTATGCTTGTGGTGTTCAGTTTTTCAGGTCCTCTTTCATCTCTATTTACCATAGCTTAAGTTTCCCCCTCTACAGTCCCCCTCCGTGTTTCCGGTGTCTGGTTCATTTGCAGTTCACTTTTAGGTCAGTGACTGTAGAAGGACTGGAATTTGACTCAGAAAAGAAGCAGGGCTCATACAGTAGTAGTGATCTGATACGACTCCAACCGTCTTAAATGCACCACATAAACCACGAAAGCAGTTTGAACTCTTCTGTTGAATTTATCGTTGGTTTCATGTTGTTACGACTCCTCTTTTCAGATCTGGACGAGTGTTCGACCAAACAGCACAACTGTCAGTTCTTATGTGTGAACACCATCGGTGGGTTCACCTGCAAATGTCCTTCTGGCTTCACCCAGCATCACACCGCCTGCATTGGTAAATAAAACACACGCAGAATATAGATATCACTGCACATCCTCATGTGTTGTAATTAGAAAAGGGCTCTTTGTGCTACTTTCTGTGTATTCCCAAAAGCACGGCGTCACGCCATTTAAACTAATTCAGCCTCCACTCCCATATTGTGTCAAATGCACACACAATATGTTCTTTCACAGTGTAATTTAGTGTCTTCCAGCCAAGCCCATAAAAGACCCCTGAACCACCCTCTTGTCTAACCTTTATTGACTCTGATTCAGAGGTAATGGACGCCGGCTGATATCACACTGATCTTATTAGGCTGGACTGGTTTGGAGTCATGGCAGCTTAGCGAGGCTTTGTTATGGAACTTTGCAGTGGGTTGCCATGACTACCACAAGCCTTTTTTTCCCCCCCAGACCATAAAACAGCTCCCATGACCTCACATGAAATTAAGGACAGGGAACCCTCAGTTTTGACTATAGGAACAACCAGGCAGATGACATACAGTAGGTGTGGACGTGTTATTAATTTAGGAGGTTGGAGGAACACGGCTGACAGAACGCTGAATACGCTACACGTGTTCCTTCAAGCTGCTGTAAAGAAGTACGCATCCTTTCCAGTATAATAATGATTTAGGCATATGTTTGTCAGTCACACTAAACTGACTTGTTTTAAAACATTATTTGGATTGCCAGGTAGTGTTTAGGGAAATAAGACCTTCCCTGTGTGCTTTTGAACACTATGTTCCACACATCCACAACCAAAGACCTAAAACTTGGAACACATGAGAAGTTTGTGAAGGACCTTACAACCTTGCTAAATAGCTTAAACTATTTAATTGTGATCACATTTTCAGTCACAACAGCCAAACATGTGATGATGGTTTGTGATTAAAAAAATATGATTCATTTCGTCTTTCTGTTAATCTCAGGGTCAAGAATTAACTTTGACACTCAAATATTTGGGATGACCTCTACTGGTCTGAGATCAAATTAGTAGATGAGAGGTGGTACTCCTAAACCCCGGCAGACTGGGAGATGATTCGTGACAACTCCTCATGTTCACTTTTTGTCTGGAATCAATAAAGACTCCATAAATTGTTTGAGTAACTGCACAATCAACATGTGAATCAGCCTTTATATCGTGTTTCCTCGTGTCTGAACTTTCCCTCCTCTCTCTGAAGATAACAATGAATGTGCATCAGACCCGAATCTGTGCGGCTCCAATGGCGCCTGCCAGAACACTCCGGGGAGCTTTAATTGCGACTGCCAGCGAGGATTCTCATTAGATCCCAATGGACAAGCCTGTGAAGGTCTGATAACAACCAATACCAACCCTCAGAATCTGCTGATTCATTGCAGAAAATAGGCTCTTACTGTGGTTTTGTTGTGTGCGTGTTTGTCCCCGACAGATACGGACGAGTGCGACGGCAACCACAGGTGTCAGCACGGCTGTCAGAACCTGGTGGGTGGATACAGGTGCAGCTGCCCACAAGGCTACCTACAGCACTACCAGTGGAACCAGTGTGTGGGTGAGCGATGCTGCAGTTCTTTTAACAGCAAATATAGAAATTCTTTCCTTTTGGAGCATCCCGGTGACTCTGGTTGCCAAAGTATGTACAGTGCAGCCTTGATGTTCTGGGCCAGAGTCTGAACAGGAGTCTTTTTAAAACAAGTCCTCCATCCTTCACCTCTTTCCTGCCCTTCAGGAAATATCAAGAAAAATGTTTTCCTTCTCTGTGGAAAGCCTTCATGTGGTAAAGGTCGTGAGAAAAAGAGATGTTACAACCCTAAAAGCGATTCTATTTATGCACACTTAATTATTACAAAGATTACAAACTATAGGTGTGAGAAGACAGACCCTGAGAGGCTTTTGGAAAGATCTCACTCTAAAGGGACAAAGAGACCTATTGAAGTAGGGGCGAAAAGAGAAGAAAAAAATCTGAAAGTACAGTCAAATAATTAGAAATAACTCGGGCACAGACAAAGCAATTGTGTGGTTCTCTGTGTGTGCATGGGTGTCGGTTCATACCCCCAAAATAAAAGAGCTTTTGTTCGATAAACCTCTATTTTTAGTGTGAACCTCTCCACATATTTACAAAGTTAATGGCCGCCTTTCCCAGTATTGTTTGTGTCCTTTAACTGGAATGACCTCTTGTTTGGTTACTTCCCGTCCACTTCCTGTGACCCAGATGAGAACGAGTGTCTGAACAGCCAGATCTGCGGGGGAGCGTCGTGTCACAACACCCTGGGGAGCTTCCGCTGCCTCTGCCCCACCGGCTTCAACTACGAGCAGCCGGGCGGAGGCTGCTCCGACGTCAACGAGTGCTCCACCACCCAGAACCCCTGCAAGTTTGGCTGCTCCAACACAGACGGGGGCTACCTCTGCGGATGTCCGCCCGGATACTTCCGCGCTGGACAAGGGTACGTAAGCGAGCGGCTGCGTGTGAAAGCTGCCTGTAGAGGTTTCTAGTTGACTAATGGCTTCGTCTTCCTTTCAGGCACTGTGTCACAGGTCTGGGCTTCACTGGGGGCGACTCCGCTGGTGGGCAGGGAGGCGAGGAGGACGATAATTCTCTGTCTCCTGAGGCCTGCTATGAATGTAAGATCAACGGCTATCCCAAGAAGGGACGCAAACGACGCAGCACCAACTCGACACAGGAGGAGCCTCTGGAAGACATGCAGGTAATCTGTCTGTCTGTATGCAACATGCAGGCAATCCTGTCTGTCTGTGTTTATTCAGCAATTAACATCTTAAACAGGATGGGTGTTTTATGTACTGAATAATTTCTGACTTAGTATCTATAGATTTTCCTATTTTAGGGCCAACAAAATAATAAATACAGTAAAGAATTTATCCCCAGAATTGTATTCTGAAAGGCCTTTTTAACAGCATTTAGATGTTCATAAAAAGAAGGGAAATAAAATATACCAACATTAAATTGTCAAGTAAGTCCCATTCTCGTGAATGCAATGTCTCAGGCCTTCTTCAAACGGCCATCTGGACCTCACAAAACACATTTTTGGCCATATCTCAAGAATTCATATGCTAACTATTACAATTTCACACACAAATGTTGTAAGGATAATTTGATGAAGTGATGACATTCTGGACAGACATGGATGTATTCTACAACTTGATAGTGACGTACAACAGCAGGGCGTTGAATCTCGTCCCCATCCCTCCCTTGATTAATGACAGGAAACGCATGTCTTATATCCACTAAATTCAGTTGGACCACGTTTTCTCTCTGCAGCTGACTGAGAAGGACATGGTCAGCCTGGCCAGCGTGGACATAGAGGACACGCTGCAGTTCCACCTGAACATCAGCCGCCTCAGCAACCGTGACCACATCCTTGAGTTCACCCCGGCCTTGTCCGCCCTCACCGACCACGTGCGTTACAGCATCGACTACGGAAACGACGAGGGCTACTTCAAGATCAACCAGCGAGAGGGCATCAGCTACCTGCATCTGACCAAGAAGAAGGCCCTCCCCCCAGGGGCGTACTCCCTTCAGATCAGCAGCATGCCCCTCTACAGGAAGGAGGAGCTGGCGGAGCTGGAGGACCGACACGATAAAGACTACCTCACGGGACAGCTGGGAGACATACTGAAGATGAGGGTGCAGATCATCCTCCATTAACCATCACAAGACTGAGGCAGGCAGATGTTGCCGGTGCTGCTAATCCAGTGTCAGGTTCACACTTCCCAAAAAAGGCCAAACGTATCTGACTCTGGATCAGCGGTTAGGGGGGGCAACTTCTACGTGCTCTAACAGGGAGAAGGGCTCGCCACCAAAGAGACAGAAAGGG
Source organism: Chelidonichthys spinosus (assembly GCA_029853015.1). NCBI lineage: Eukaryota > Metazoa > Chordata > Actinopteri > Perciformes > Triglidae > Chelidonichthys > Chelidonichthys spinosus. The sequence continues at coordinate 27,772,459 of CM056821.1, read as the reverse complement.
GTGGGGGGAGGGGACTGCGTCGTTTGATTGCCAAAGATGATTCTACATATCATAGATACAATTTCTGTGGAAAAATGCCGGCTGAATGAGGCAGTGTGAAAGATTTCTAGTCACACAAAGAGCATATTGCCGTGACACACAACTTCAGCGGCGTGAAGCAAAGTGTGAATGGTTTTTAATTGTAGGGTTTTTATGTTGTATGATGATATGTGGAATCAGGTGCCACTTTGAAGGGCATGAGGACTGCAGAAAGCTCTAAAGGCTGAGGTTTTTTTTTTAGAACTCAGGCTTGGGTGGAAAAGAAAAGGGTGAGTCCCAGTAGTCTGCAATAAATTCATTTCCTCCCCTCAGGTAAACGACTGAACAAACCTGGATGCATGAAAGTAAACACATTACTCCTTCCCCAGATATTAATTTAATGGAGTGAAGATGAAAAACAAAAAAAATATTATGAGAATGTTTAGGAGAGGAAAGGAACCCACTATGGACTATTGAGATGTAGCCATGTCCGAGCTTGAATGACTCCAACTGCATATTTAAACTATGCTTTTCCATCTTTCCTACTGACTAGAATAATTCATATTTACTGGTGCTAGCAACACAACCACATAGACTTCTGAATGCACTGTGCTACTATACAAAACTCAGTAGTCAACAATACAGTCCCATTGGTCATTCTGAAGATTTCATGTCTTTGCCACAGTAACAGCTAGCTTCATAGCCTGTCTGCTCTCCTCTATACTACATGTAAATTGTGTTTATACTGTAATAATCGATGCCACTTTTAATCTATGAAGCATTTGTAAACTAGAGGAAGCCCCTGGAATAGAGGGGTTTGTAATGGTGCTTATAATGACCAACTACTTCCTTTGTAAACTGTGTATACACACACCTGCACACAGACAGACACACACACACACACACACATCGATGATGCCAAACCTGGGCCTTCATGATTATGCACTGAGGTCTTCGTGGCCACACATTCTCTCACAAATACAATCAGTGCTGCATTGCCACGGACCAGCCTGACACCAGTCTGTGTTCTCTGTTCACATCAGTGAGGGTTTAGTTGTAAATTCACAATAAAAAACATTTTTGGTGTATATGTATTCACTGCTGTGCCTTCCCCTTTATCCAGGTTGAACTACTACTGTGCAGACAGAAAGCTGCTCGCATCATGTTAGAAATCCCTCTCCTTCAGTCGTGAGTAGCCCCACTAAAGTGCGACATGATCTCTTAATGTTTTAGCTCTTAAACTCTCATTTCCCAAATGGAACCCATTTTGAAGTTGAGCTGAACCTGTTTAGGTGAGGTAGTCCCCAGGCTGGAAAAAAATATTGTCCTGTACTGCCCCCATGTGGAGATTTAAAAGAACTCCGATTAAGATAGAACTCAAAACGTCACAGTCCCAGTTAAGACACCGCACTCCCCAAAGTAGAAAAAGAACATCTTTATTAGCAATGAATCCATATATTTTAAACATGTACATCTTTGTATTTATAGCTTTCAGTTGCGTCCGGTTGATCCGAAACCTCCAGCACCACGGTCCGTCTCATCAAGCGTCTGAAAGAACACAGCCATGCATTTAATGATGAAAATTAATCTGATGATGCACAAGAAATTAAACCTAAGTGTCACAAATCCACTGCAACTACACTGTTGCCAGTTTTAGGTACATTAGATAAAACTAATGCAGTCCTGCTTGTTCAGTTTTTGTTGTATGTTTTAGACTTGCTGATTCAACTGTTAGGAGAGGTGTTTGTTATTTAACCTATCCTCGATATAATTGGGTCGGGCAAAATAATAGAAAACACCTGTTAGTATAACAATAATCAACAGTGCCACAAACTACAGCCTCCAAAATGATCTTAACATTTAATCAACACCTAATACAGTGCATGACTGTTGGATTTAACTGCGCGAGTTTTAGGTAGGTGTACCTAATGAACTAGCAACTGAGTGCACGTTTGCATTCATATCGGTTTTTATTTCTCAACTTGCTGTTCACCTTTTGCTCCTCCAGATCTGGGTAGCAGATCCTCTCACACACCAGCTGAGCAACTCTGTCACCTTTTTTCACTAGAAGGGAAAAGGAGACAAAAAGATGTTAATTCTGTAACTCAGACTTATTTTTATGAATTTCATATCTTTAGCATTTATATATAGTACTTGCTGCTTGAAACAAATGTGGGTAGCAAACGTTTGAACTGTTATTAATTCCTACTTATTAGCTTGGAGGTAAAACATTACACTTTCTAATTTATTTTAATTTCAGTTGTTTAACTGGTTCTAAATGGAGACAAGTTACACAGTATGCAGTTATAGTCTCAGTTGAACCTGTTAACCCACAGGGGCACGGGGCAGAATTAAACATGCTTAATTTAATGTGAATGACACGTTCTCACTATAAGTCAAGTGAATACCACTGAACAATGTTCACTCCATCCTTACATAGTTCATGCTACTCCAGAAAAGGCCTCTGATACAAGATGATGATGTATTTCACCGACGCCACGACTCACCATCAAACGCATCCTTGCTGAAGTTGAAGAGCACAACGCCCACGTTCCCTCTATAGTCTTCATCCACAACTCCAGCTGAGGGGAACATAGAGAGGCATTGGAGGAAATGAAATCAGTGAACATGACAAAAGGTTCAACTTTATCTCAAGTAGGCAAAATAGGCAAAGACTCACCACCAACATCAATGAAGTGTTTTGCTGCCAGTCCAGACCTCGGCGCTGAGAAGGACAAGAAACATAAGACAGTTAGGACCTGTTGATCTTAAACTGAAACATTAACTCATGCAGAGAGCCAAAAGGTACACAGACAGCAGGAAAAACAAGTAATGCCAGATTTGCATCAGTATGTCAAACACTCACCCACTCTCCCATAGCAGCCATGAGGAACTGCTATCTGGATATCCGTCTTCACAATGGCTTTATCCATAGGACCGATGGTGTAGTCGTATGCACTGTTTAAAATCAGAGAATCATGGTCAGCTGGTTTGCATGCCATTCATATTTATATGACATTTTTACACAGGGCAACGCATAGCGAGTAGAGTCGAGCTCTGGAAGCGCAAGCTAAATTTACAGCCTACAAACACATATCTCACATGTCACAGTAACATTTTTAATTCGAAGTCTAACTTACCTGTAGAGATCATATCCCGCTGCTTTAGCTGAGCCTCTGGTAGGTGTCGTGGCATGCTCGGAAAGTTTTGCAAACTTGAGGACAGATTTCTGTTCTTCAGGCTTTGTCTCCGTCCTGATCCTCTTTGATGGAGAAATTGCAGACGCATCAGTAACTTCTAAAGCGGGCATGTTGGCAAAGTGTTTTACAGTTAAAACCGACAGCAAACGAAATAAAGTATACGGTCTAAAGACTGAACTATAACTAGTGCACGATGAAAACTCCTGAAGCGTCTGCTCCTGTGTCTTGGCGGTCCTAAAGTTTGTTTGAATGATTTCCCCGCGCTGAAAGTTGCGCCAAATTAGCCCCTCCCTCAAAACACGTAACTCGAAACGGAAACCTTATCATGCGCCGAAAAACAGTTACGGTAACTCAAACCCCCTACGCCAAATCTTATACAAGTATCAACGATACTGCAATTAAATTCATAGGCGAAAAACACGTTTTAATTCATAAATCTGCAAGAACGTAAGTGTGCTCTGTAACTATGGTAACTCCTTCGTCACCACTTCTCGTCACACAATGAAAAACTCTCGCGATAATACCTAATAAACATTCGTAACACGTTCACAACAAAATAGCACATTACCGTATTTGTTTGACACTTAGCCTAGCTTTACTCGCGCACTGCACCGGAATATAGCAGACAACGTGGTGTTTGTGGTGTTCAGTACATGATATATAACGTCGCATACTGAAACCGAAGCGGCTTTAGCAGCAGGACGCTAGGCATGCTAGCAAAGCTAACGTCAACGAGAGCTTGACATTTAGCTAATGACAACGCTATCCATCCCAAAGCCTTGCTTGCCTTTATTTCGAGTAAGCGTCCGAATATGAAATTCCCTTCCTAAGAGACGTGGAGCTGCATCAACAATCGCAGAGCATTGCAGCTGAAGATCCCGTAGCCTTAGCAACGCTCTTGTCATAGTGTTTGCTAACGTTGCCTGCAAGCTAACGAGCTAACTCAGCGCTGACGTCCTTGCGGCTGATGACGCTGGACCCAGCGTCACGCAGCTCCACTCTCTCTCTCTCCTATGCTACTTCATGTGTGAGTACAACAAATGTACGGGGCTTACGTTCATTAGATTTCCAAGCAAACACATTGGATTTGGAAGTGTTTTTATAAAAATATGTTCAATGGTTTTATATTTCTTTGTTTATTTGATAAGTGCGGTGGCCTAAGCTCTGTCTTATATTGTAATTATAAGTATAGTAACAATTTTCACACATAATTGCTCTTGATGATGGTGATTCCTTTCAAGCTCAATTTTTTTTTCTTTATGGAAAACTCAGCATGTATCATTTTAAAAACGAGCAACGATGCATAAAAGACTGTATAGGTATGGATGTAATACTTGTTATTGTACTGAGGGAGGTACTGATCCTCATATCTGTGGATATGAAGCAAGTGCATTGTTATATGGCCTAAAAAAGGTCTAGCAATAATCAGCATATAAGAAAAATACCCCCCCCCCCCCCCCAAATCTATTCTTTTCTGGAATTAAAAATGAAAGAAGACTTAGCAGGGAAAGTTTGATCAGACACGAATGAATTACTCTGAGTGCTTCAGTTTAACACCTAATACCCGTCTGTTTTAGAACTCTGGTTCTGTTTCTTAGATAGCAACAAACAAAAGGTCATTAAGACTTCAAAAAACATTTCATACAATGTATAGGGTATATTAAAGTATTTTCATATTTAAATATGAATTTAAAAGTATTCTTCTTCTTCTTTTTCTTCTTCTTCTTCTTCTTGCACACTATGTAGTGTTTAAAAACTTTCAGAGAAAGGTTGGTTGTAGCTGGTCTCGTATAGACTTTATATCCCAGTGTTTTGCACCTAAAAGCCTAGTGTATTCAGTTCAAACAGCAATCATGATATAGCTAGAAAAAACATAATTCAAAGAATAGTTTCACAAAATCAAAAATACTCAAAAAGAGAATACTCAAAGAGTAAGAGCGGCCAAAAATTGTATTAATTGTTTATTTCAGCTAATGACAATCATGTATTTAAATAGGAAGACAAAGGGTTAAAATATACAGAAGAATTGGCTTGACGTTATTTTATTTCACTCAATTTTCCTTAAACAAAAAAAGTGTGCTGTGATAGTAACATCAGATGTATTTAAACAGTAGCCTATATAATGTGGAGCAGGTAAACAGCTTTATGATAGCAGTGTATCTTACGCTTAAAACAAATCACACCATTACTGCCACCGTTTAAAAGAACAGAGGCAGTTGATTATTTATGAAAAGAAGGTGTTTTTTTTTACTCAAAAATATCCACTAGTGAATTCTACTATGTACATTACTTTTTACAATCACAGCAGCAGGCAGTCACTCAGTGTAACCATAGAAAGCAGCCTTGGTTCTCTGCCTGCGTCTCCAGCTTTGTGCATTGGACTGATCCAACAAAGTTAGGAAGATGCGATATTTGACTTTGTTATTTTTACTATGCATATCATAATATTTGAGCATTACACTTTTCACATTCAGACAGTCTGACATTTACAAATTGTCAATGTCAGAGATGCATTTTTCTTTATAGAGGCCGGTATTGTTCCTCATTGACGGCGTTCATACAAAACTCAGTGCAGCACGGCGATAAAAGTTTTTACTGGTAGCCATGTTTGGTAGAATTGTTTTCACATCACAGCTCGCCACAAGGTCTCGCAAAACTGTCCATAACACACAACGTGATGAAAACGAGTTAATGGTAAAATATTGACAAGGTTAAGCTGTGACTGAAAACGTCTGCTGACCACTTTTTCTATGTGAGTATGAATGCCTTCATCAAGACTTGACTTAAAATGCTTGTGTTACATCGTGGCGTTGGTCTGGAGGACCGAATGACATCATCCAAGATGCTGGTACAACTTTATGAACGTGGTCCATCATTATGGCACTTCCATTTATTCCCTTTATAGCTGCCTGTGGCCTGCGAGGTGCTCAGGAGTAGAAAGTAAGCACGCTCTTGTGGTTGCCTCTGATGAGAACGGTGGGAGGGAGGTCCTTCGTCAGAATGTCCAGCCAGGCCATGTAGAGGAAGTCAGAGACCGACTCCTTACGAGCAATGGGCATGCTCCTACAAGGGGGTGTGGGCACAAAGAGTCCGTTAGATACACTTCCTCTGCACTTCAGTGTTATTCAGGCAACAGTTGGTTATACTTACACAATGATCAGTTTGGCTGATTTGGAGTTCTCCTTAAGCAGCTCATTCAGTCGTACCTGGAGGTTGGTCTGTAAAATAGCAGCATTTAAACCATACATTTTAACCTGCCATTACCAAATGAATACATAATAACGTCTGTGCTGTATTTGTAGTTGGTGGTCTTACCTTCTCCTCAAAGCTGCTCAGCTCCTCGTCGGTGATTTTCCAGGGATGTTCCTTCCGCATGGCCTCAGCCTGAGCGCTGTCTTTAGACCCCTCATGCAGACAGAAAGGCTCAATCATGTCCTGCAACTTCTTCACGCTGGAGGAAAGCAGATACGAACATGAGCTGACTGAGGAAAATGTAACTTTTTTTAACAATCATATAATATGCAGATGCTACGAGGTGATTAAAGTTTACAATGTTGCAGCGCCATCTGCTCCGCTGTCAGTATTATAGCTGCAAAATTACAATCACCTGTCAGCTCTGGGTTGGACATGGATGTCTTCGATGACGGTGATGTCACTGCAGTTAATCCTGAATTTTTCCAACAGAGACTTCATCCTGCAAGACAGATTACCACACGGTCATTAACTTTCATATAAATATTGGTAATTGTTTTCAGTTAGAGCTAAATAACTTCTCATGGGGGGGAAAAAGAAAGGGGGATGTTATTGGTTCATGAATTTTCATATCAGGGTTGTGCCAATTAATTTCCCAAATCTAATTTCCACCCATTAAAGCTGGGCTGGGCAGTATATTTTTGGCGTCATTCTTTAATAACCTTTCAGCATATTGTAATTCAAGTGGTATCCCTGCATAGGCACTCTTCTGGAAAAATACAAAATGATATTTAAAAGTATACGTCAACGTTGGAAAACAGCTCTGCCCTCTCTGTCCGCCCCTCACACCAGGCGAGGATGGCGGCTTCATAAATTATAAAGAACGAGTGGTAATTTATTTCAAACGGAATCCCAATCTCGGGTTGTGATCCTGATACAGTTATGTGGCAGCAATTCTATGAGAATTACACTCGTGCTTTCTTTGCAAGCCTGTAAAGCCCTTGAGATGACATGTGTGATTCTTCAGCAGAAGGCTGAACTGTTAGGTCAAGTCTGAAAACACAGCTAAGAGAAGGGGCAGAAGTCTAGTTTTCTCTCAGATCACTTGAATTGCAATATGCTGAAAAAGGTTATGATGGATTTTTTGCCAATTGACAAAATAACCGCCTGCAGCTTTAAGCTTAAAGCGATATTAAAACATGAATTAGCTGTTTTTACTCACTCCTGTTTATCCAGATCACAGCGTCCAGGCTGCCCTGCGATGAAGATCCTTAATTTACAGTCTTTCCACTTCTTCCTGGTAGTGAGAATGTAGGGGAGCAGCAGGGTAAGACCTGTATGGGGGGGGGAAGCATGTTTTAATTGTTAATCCAATAAATCCATATTAAAAATATAATATATATATATCTTGGTTTTTCAAATTTGCCAAGGTGTTTGTCATTTCATTTTCCCAGGAAATCGCTCTTGTCAAATCACTTCCATAAATTCCGAGGACGGATTAAGCTTTGACCAGGACACAACTGATTAGATTTTGGTTGTTATCCAAATCTGCCACTTATGACTCACCATCTTTTCCCCTTTATTTTATTGTTCATATTACTGTTGTCTGCGTTAGCACCATGGAGAGCGAGATGTGTTTCTGTGCACGTATCTCTTACACTCTTTATGGCGACGTACATAAGAGGAAGCAGCCTCGGGCAAACCAACACCTACCTCCATCATCAAACAGCCACCACACATCAATGGTGCCTTTGGGCTGTTTCTTCCGGAACTGAGCGCTGGCCTCCAACAGGCTCTCGTTCATCTTGGCAACCTGCGGGGACGGAGGGCCGCACACCGACACTGAGGGAGGGGGGGGAAGATGAGAAGGAGACAAGTGAGAGGAACAGTGGGGGGGAATCTCAGTTCATCGGCGAAGCACGGAGAGTTCAGTTAGATGGAGAAATTAGTGCAAATCAACATTAAGAGCTGACTCTACATCAGCGGGAAACAGACATCTCCCAGCTTTAATGTTCCAACGAGCGGGATCCAGATTGCATACTAACGACTGTGTGTGTGTGTGTGTGTGTGTGTGTGTGTGATGGAGACACAGAGACGGATCGAGTGAGAGGCTGTAAGCACCCTCGTGTCTGGGTTAGAGGGCCGCTCTTGAGGGATGCTCTCCAAACTGGAACTAAAGGGAGTGTATTATTGGATTACACCCTCAGAGATATCCTTAGTGGGAGCGCTTCATTCAATTATAGCTCCAGGGAGTGTGGAGAAGTTTCCCAAAAAGATCTGTGTGTTTTGTTTCATTTCATAAATGTCGGCCATAAAGTTGGAATATTTTGTTTCTGGGCACAAACCTCTGTTTATTCCTATTTAAATGCATCAGTAATTACTTTTGACCCGGTGCAATATTTACAGTATCTGTCACAATTACCCAGGTTGTTTGCCGCTATAAAAGACAAGACATTCGCACATTTTTCCAACTTTATGTTTTATCAGTGGAAATGTGATCATATTTAGATACCTCCTTTCCCCCACATGTTTTGAAATCATAGTCATCTTTTGATGCTTCGATTGAAGCCTTTCTGAAATGAATGAAGAGCAATAACCTCTAGAGATAGTTACCTCTGGTGGTGAGCACTTGCTTCGAGGATTTCCTGGACTTCCTGAACAAGTCCCTTTGCCTTCCCTCCGTTGGGCATCATCTCGTTGTCCAGAGCCTCTTGCTCCTTCGCCGCCTTCAGCATCTCATCTGAAAGACAGGGTCAGATTCGTTAAGATACACATCGTGATCATTGTGAATGTGTGTGACATTACTTCAGATAATCTTTGTTATTGTCACCATCTCTACAGAGGTGGTTAACTGGTAGTTATTTTTCCATCTTATCTGCTAACTGCCTGACCTTAGATACTTTGTAATCTACAGAACAAAGTGCCCTGGTTTATCATTGCTGTTTTATTACACGCTGGGTTGTTGTGAGAATAAAAGCTCAGCAGCAGTGCTCTTCTTCTTCTAGCAGTTTAGCAGTGATTCAAAGTTAGTTCAGGTGTTCAGGGATTTATCTCAACGTATTCACAAAAGGACGTGTTCTGCTATATTGTATAAAAGTTTGCTGCTTTATTTATTTATTTCCGGTCACTGTGTTTCATACCTACATTTGTGTACTTTGCATAAACGGTACTTCATAGTACTACATAACCTGCTGATGTTGGCGTTCTTGTGTAGAAAGTAAACACACAGTAGCCTAAAGATGCTGACCTTCAGCTTCGACAATGTGCGACACATCGAGTCCCTGGTCCATCCGCAGCACCGCTGTCCCGTACTCAAGGTCAAACGCGTCGCTGTGGAAAAGGAAAAAGAGAATGAGGACGCCAGAACGCAAAGATCTCCTATTTATGTTTCATTATTGGGTAGATTATTGTCATGTTGTGCTTCTGTGTATTTCTTTGTGACTTACTGCAATACTCCCACATAACTCTGCACAGCCTCTGTGCCCCCAGTCCTCCAGTTTCCCTTGAAGCCTATCATCAACGTGTTGGGCTTCATGCGGCCGAGACCAGAGGCCTGTTAGATAAATGCACAACACTCATGGCGTAAAGATAAAACTCAACTGAAGTTACCCAGCGGTTGTTGAACACGGAGTCCTCATTAACTGGAGAATACAACTTTAAAAAAACAACATGTCCTACACAAGAAGCCTGAGAAGCTGTTTTACTGCCGGACATTACGACTGCATCACGCAGCAGATCCAACTGTGTCTGCGGGGACATTGCAGTGTTAATCAATTATAGCTTTTAATCTGCCGTGCCGTTAGAAGTAAGCAATCCTGACAATGAACCGCGGCCTTATCTCCAAAGGGTGATAGCCAGAGCCATAACGCTCTTTTCCTGCTCCTCATTAACTCTCCTATTCTACCCCCTGCAGTAATGTCCTTGCCGGGGCCTTAAGACAAGCGCGGAGTCATAACACGGCTGTAGATACCTGCCAATAAAAGCTGGTTCTGCAATGTTTAAATCTGCCGCTTCCCTCTGATCAAAACTGCAGGTTACACATTAATGGGATGGATTTTTCTGGGTTAGCGGGTTTGTTGAAGAAACGCGTAAATGGTGAATGCACTGACCTGCAGCAGGCTGTCAGCCCCCTCCCTGTAGCGCTGGCAGGCCACAGCAGCGTAGAAGGCCTTGCGTTTGGTCTTCCTAAGCCACAGCTGGTTCTTCTCCATGCCAGAGTTCATCTCTTGGAGAGCCTCTGATCTCGGGCCCTGAAGAGATCACATTTCACTCATCCCTGCTGTGATATTCTCTTTGAATATGTGAAGTCTCTGCACAATTTAAATGTGCTTAATGTGTAAATCTTGATTTGAATAGAAGGTTGATATAAAGTAAAACAAAGTATGAAATAATGATTGAGGGAAAGACTATATGCGTTGACTTGGTAACTGATGTTTTGCTTTGCAAATAATGAGATAACAAAATAATCTTACCTCAAACACTTCACAGGTGAGACAAAGTCCATAGTTCTTGGAGAGGGAGAGAGCCAGGTCCAAGAGGGCCGGTCTGGCCCGGGGTGCACCCGTCAGTACTAAGATCTGAGGCCTGAGAAAGAAACAGCAATGTGTTACAAGAAGACCACTGCTGTTTTCAGATTCTCAGAATGTGCTTTTAATGTTTCCACTTTTTCTATACGTCTCACACACAGAATATTTTAGCTTTAAACAGGATCATCCCGTTGAGATTTTAAATCTGCTTTACAAGGGGGTCCAAGTCAAGATGACATGAAGACCACATAAAACAGATAATAATAATACAGCAAAGAGTTAAAACACACATAAAAACAACATTTTCCCATGCTTGTGCAAGAACATTTAGTGCTCAAATGATCCTTCGATGATTCGAAGAGTAGTAGGTAAAGTGGCTCTGCAGCTCACACCAAGGTTGCATCGTTTTGAAACCCACGTGTTGCACCCACAGTGCTGCAGAGGTTCTCACCTGAAGTTCTTGACGTGATCCTCGACGCCGGACAGAGACAGAGCATTGCTGACCGCGCTCACAAACGTCACGGCCTGCGTGGACGAACCCCAGTTCACATCTGGGGAGAAAATAAGAGTCCCACCCCACTTTTAGACGGTCCATGCAGGCATCGCCAGTACACCTCCAAACGTGCAAAACCCCAAGTCCACGCAGCTCACCTGGCTTCGCGACGGTGACGTAGATGTAGAGCAGGATTTCAATGCCGTATGTGAGCAGAGCGGCCCACCAGTTGATGACAAACATCACAGCGCAGCAGAGCAACGCACCCATCAGGGAGAGCCACATGTTGTAGTATTTATATGCTGGTCTCCAACCTGCAGAGGCACGACGGAAGAAAGACCACTTAGTATCTGGAGACTGGTGGACTAGTGATGGACACAAATTCCATTAACAGTGGCAGGTAGTATAAAGATCTTACATTGAATTTAAAACATATCGCAATCTAATTCAACTCAGTTACTTAGTTAAATGTGCTTTTTGTGAAAGTGCCTTTTACGCTTGATCTAAAAAAAATAAATGGATGGAAACAAGTAGACTCCAATGGTCTGAGAGAATTGTTTAAAAGCTACTTTGTGTGTAGAGCCTCACCTGGAGACTTGGCGTAGGAGGCGTGGAAGCAGGAGAAGTTGATGAGAGCGTACGACGCCAGGAAGAAGTTTGAGATAATAGGAGCGATGTCGTTGAGATTACCTACAGAAACAAAAAAAAAACAACCCAAAAGGTAAAAAAGGAATTCAGCCTGGATTGTTTTTTTTCTTCATATTTCTTCATTTGAAGCCTTAAGTACGGCATCTCAGTTGTAATAGAACTGACCGATGCTAATGAAAGCCACAGAGATGAGGAAAGTGAGGATGTAGCCACGGATTGGCTCGTTGTTCTTGCCGTGTCCTTTGGCAAAGAAGTGCAGGATCTTGTAGATGTTGTCTTTGCACAGAGCCTGAGGAGAGACGGAGCTGGAGTCAGAATCAATTCTTGGGTTGTTTTCAGGACTTAAGGGCAATAATCGAGTTGTATCTCTGGGACTCGGTTCCTCTATATTGCAGTGTTGGAGTTACTGACCTGGAAGACTTTGGGAGCGCTGACGAGGGAAGCCAGCGCCGATGAAAGGGTGGCGGAGAACGTCCCGGCAATGATGAGGGGCCCAAACCCAGACACCATGGTCATCACCTGAACCAGATGCGAGGAGGAGGAACGCGTTAGAGGTGCAAAAAGAGCTCCTTCTTAATGTGCAGGTGAGAGACTGAAAGGCCGCGTACCTGATTGGTGTTCAGCGCACCGAAGTCGCATTTTTGTAGGGCGCAGGAGGAGAAATTATAGCCGAGCTCGCAGGCAGCTGCTGCTGGACCGTCACATGGTGCTCCAGGGGTGACGAGGTCCGTTATGTTTCCTGTGGCGTCGCGGACAACGGTGGCAGCTGTCCAATCAGAGAGAAGAACAGGTGTGTCGCTTGGGATTTGTTCTTTTTGTTGTCTAAAAATCAACCTCACAGAAACACTAAATGATTTACTTCATATGTGTTGTAAAGACTCTACTTACAGACACAGAGGGCCACACCCAGGTAGGTGATTCCTGTGATCAGGATGGCCAGCAAAGTTCCTTTAGGTATGGCTCCCTGGGGATCCTGCAAAACAACATCTGTGATTAAATAGTCACATTCCAGGCATAACGCTACGGGGGCAGCTGTGTCTGTCATAAAGATGCATTTCAAAAGTGTAAACCATTAAATTAATGAAACCTTCCGATACTACCCCATGAGTCAGAGAATAAAAAGTACAAAAATGCAATGGTTTATTTACTTTTATCACTTCCAGCTCTTTGTTTAATAACCCACGCACCATCGCAGCTAATGATTCCTTTGCATGCCCTCGTGCAATAACATCTGTGTGAAGAAAAAATAATTACCCGCAAGTCACCGGAGATGTTGGCTCCGGCCAGGATCCCGGTTGCAGCCGGGAAAAAGATGGCAAACACTGTGAAAAAGCTCTGGTTTTCTCTAAAATCTGGAAGGAAATTCTCTAAGAAGATTTTCGCTGTGAGAGAGAGAGAGAGAGAGAACAATCATTTGTGAATGAATCAAACGCTCTCATACATTTTGAGTGAAATGATTGTTGTAATGAAGATGTGCATTGGTTTGGAGAGGGTTTCTGTCTTACATTCATAATTGAAGATGCCTATGGCGTTCTTTTCGGGGGTCGCAGGGATGAACGTTCCCACAAATACGTTCACTATGGCAGCCAGCAGGATGATGAGGAGAACAATCTGTGCCTGTGTGGACGAACGCATGAAACTGGTTAAAGTGACGCTTTGATCATTTTTCTTCACCACAAACAAACCAGCATAATGTCCATCCCTCACCTTGGCCTCCCATTCCATTCCAGCTACCGATATGCCCAACAGCAACACCACCGTGATGTATCCGATGATCCGGATATCGTTCAGTTCATCCACCATGATGGCGTTGTGATCCTGGCAGAGGGGATGGAAACAGGTGAAGTGCACAGTCAAACATCTTTGGAGCGAGATACGTTTTTCCAGCAGGCCTCCTTCAGTCACCCCGCCGTCATAACGTCACACACCTTGAGCAGCTCCACCACGGTCTCAGAGAATCCCACCACGTACATGGCGACGGCCACCGCGTTGGCAAAAGCGAAAATTAGACCGATGGACCCGCCGAACTCTGGTCCCAAACTGCGAGATATCAAGTAGTAGGCTCCTCCTGAAATGGCAGGAAAAAATGCAGCACACATGCATGAAGGTAGTAGATGATTAATCGCCATATCACTGATTCATTGGTTTAGTCAGGACACGTTCGGAAGGCTGTAAAACAGACTTCAGGAGGTGACATTCAGGTGTCTTTATCTTCAAAAACCCTCCTCCTGGTCATTTCATTTTCTCAGTAAAAGATTTTCATGTCAGGATGAGTGCATGCTATCTTAATACGTTTATGAATAATGTGGCTCTGTTGTATAAGCATCTGTATGAAAGGTTGGTCTTACCTCCTCTGACCACGCCGTTAGTACAGATGGCCGACATGGAAAGGGCGGTGATGGTGGTGACCACACAGCTGAGAAGAATAACCACAATCCCCAGACCTGGAACGCACACAACATGACTCAAAATCATAGCTTCTCAACAACAACTTGCTCAGGCATTGTATTTAAGAGGGCAGTGGTGAAAACGATTTGATTTGTGAAAATGAAAAACCTCCTCGCCACGGTCACCTTTAACCACACGGAGAGTCAGAGAGACCCTGTAGGCTAGAAGTTAAACCGTCTGCTGTACCTGCTCCGACTTCTGCCTGCAGCCTTTTATTTTAGCTTCTCAAGACCTTTTAGTTTGACGCCTGAACAAAAGCTGCTACGGATCGATAGGTTCTTAAGCAATGAACACACTGAAGCTATTCACACAATTTCCCAGTTCTCTCTGGGTTTCCCTCACTCTCTCTCACACACACACACACACACACACACGGTTTGGCTGTTATAAGAGACCTTCAGCATGTTTACATCATTATAAGACCTCAGAAAGACTTGGCTCATGTGAATCCGCCTCGGTTCGATCACTCCCTGCACACGAGCGACGGACTAATATAATCCTTAATAATTGTCTCTGGTGCTAAAATGACTGGCGACAGCGCCCTCATTTCTCAGAACACAGACATGCAGGATCTCTCAGCTGTTGCTTCGGATGACTATATGAGCCTGAAAACGGCCCGACACATTAGCAACGTTTCCCAAGCTGCCCTGAGCTGTGTGAGATGTAATATCGATCTTATATCTCCGGCTGCAGTTACAGATCATGTTTAAAACGTCGTGCCGGTTGCATAGGCTCTGTTGTGTGAATATAGTAGCACGTGTAGTGTTGGTGAACGCAGCTCCAGGCCTGACTCCTCCCCCAACCAATTCCCTAATTAGTGTCTTGACGGCCTTCTGTTCAAGCTGCTACAATATGCCTCTTTGAGATCCCACGTGTTAACCGGAGGTGGTGAGTAGAGTCACAACATCATAATGTATCAGTATGCAGCATGCTGAGCGCTGTTAATCACCACTCCCCCTTTGTAGGTTCAGCTGCTGCTGTTTTGCTCCTTATTGTTTTGCCTGAGTTATAATTCATTTGTCTGTATTGTCAAACCAACTGGGTTTTTTATTAATAGCCTTTGTTTCGGTGAAGCAGAGTGCCTTATTGTTGGGAGGTCCCTACACCTTATGCATGCAAGTAAAGCACTGCATGAATATAGATGGCACCATTTCTGCTGTGTTGCCCCTGAGGTGAGTAAGTGATGGTTCTCCTCAGTCCAGTGGCTTTGGCTCAGTTCAACCAGTTTTGCTTAGTTTATGCTGGAATGGCAGTTTTGGATACATGGGTTCAGATTTTTGTATTAGGGCCTTGTTTTCTTCTTTTTTCTTTAGCTAAAATTGTAAAAGCATCACTATTGGTTTTATTCATTTTCATTTATTGATATAATCTCCTCCCCAGCAGCTCTGTTCCCTGGATATTTGATTATTTAAAAAACACACACCATATGGTCTATTATGGTATCTATCAGTAACAAGTCTGTGTGCCTTATCCATTTTCAAAACAATATTTAGATTTCTTAAGACAATATTTTCTAGGATACACGACCCCATTTGTTTGTTTTTGTTTTGTTTTCCTGTATCGCCCTAACCACACCTGCAAGGAAGAGTTGAATTCTTGAGTTTAGTTGGGGGAAGACTTCCAGCCCAAAAATGTTGCATGTGTAAGAAACTAGCCATATGTCGAAAATAGCAATACAAAAAACCCCACATATCCTTGTTTCACTCACCCCAGCCTGTCTGACCAAAAATCCAGGACAGACGGATGAACAGCATGACACCCCAAATGTTCAGCATGCATCTCACCTGCGGACAAGAATTTTAAGTTCAGTGTGAATCATGTTTAAGACGAGAGACAGAAACACGGTATTGTTAATGACTGAAGTAGAGATGTTGGAAGCATAAAAACGGATTAAAAAAGTACTAAAACAGCACTAAACAATATATATTTGGGGTTCTCTTTTTTATCTTTGTGCCAACAGCACAAACGTTCAACAAGCGGTTCTCTGCTTGAAAGCCCCACTTGGCCCTGCTGTGTTATCACACGTGACCTCCTGCCAGGTCTCACGATGGAAAGCGACCTTGCTTCTATAAAGCTCGGGGAACCCGACGTGACCCGACATAACTCACCAGGACGCCCCTTATCCAGCCAAACTTTACTGCTCCTTTGTCAGTAGGAACGGCAGACTCCAGGTCCTCGCAGGGGGTCCCGTCACTCCCCTCGCCGTCGTCCTCGTCCTCCACGGTGTCTGGGACAGAGATCGCTCCATTCTGTTGGGGGGTGTTGAAGCAAATATAAGAAATAGGAAACGTACATACTTAGTTCAGTTGTGAGGAGACTCTTTAAGCAGCTGCAAAGTGTTCAGTGTCATTAGGAGATGCAGCGAGTAAACATTCTGAGATTAATGAATGCATTTAATTCTTGTATTCTGAGATGAATAAAACATTTTTAGATATTTCTTATTCGGAGATGATGATTGGGTAAACAACAGACTTACACACGCGCGCTATATCTGTCTTAAACTGGAATGACCCATAATTAATTTTATTTTCTGCAGAGGAAGAATGTTAAAAGATCTGTCTGGGTTTTTTTCTCTCCATTCAGAAATGCTAATCTAGTTGAGCCTGTAAACCTAAATGACCTATAACTCCATCTCTTTTGCAACACAAGGCAGTATAATGGCCTATTAAAAAAGCACTAAAAACTCTAAGTGTGACAGTTGCTGTCGAGCTCCCAGAAATAACTTTCTATGTCCTTTTTTTTTTTAGTTTCACAAGTCTTTGGATAAAGATTTAATGACACTGAAAGTGATGATGAATGAATGATTAAACGAGTGTAAAACATCTCATTTTGCTCTGTTTTGAATGAGCGAACGGACCATGTAGGTCAGGAACAGAACAAAAGAGTGCGAGGGCAGTTAAAGAGTGAGTGACTTGAATTGGGGACTCTTGAGTAAACTACTTTCTGCAGGTTGTGGTGTGAAGGACAAACACACTTTCACAGATATGCATGAGCTCACCTTCTGAAACACATCGTGCAGCTCCTGCAGGGATGGTCGCACGGCCCGGTGGCCACTCACGCTGCCTGCGTTGCGATAGAAGTCGATGTTGGGCAATCGGTCCAAGGTGTCGTGACCGAAGGCGCTGATCACCGAGGGCCGGACCGGCCGGTGGTCCCCATTGGAGAAGTTAGTCTCCTCGTAGACGGGAGGTCCATCCAGAGTGGCGTCGTAAGCCAGGTTGTCGTGCTCCCCTCCGTTAGACTTAAGCCTCTCCATCAGGAACGCTGAAGGAGGCTCTCAGATTTACACAGTCAAGGGTCAATGAAGCCTTCAGTCATCCAACAGCGTTTTAATGGAGCACTGCATCCACTGCCGTGATTCCTCCCTGTTTATTGCTATATGGACTAGGCTGGGATTAGACTTCTAGAGACCTCTTCCGCTGCTCTTAGCTTCTTGTGCGTAAGCTCGGTTCTTGTCTGATGGCCTACCTTTTATACCCTTCGTCCCAGGGTCATACACTGGCTGCCAGCTATTGGCTAACTCTCCGGATCAACCCTCGGAGAACTGAACGAGGGGTGTCAAGATATGTCCTTGCTCCATCCCAGGGGGCACAAAGGCATTGCTTAACGATTAACCAAGTCATAAACGCCAAACGAGAGATAAAGGCGCTCATTGCCTGAGATCTGGAGAATTGATTACTAATATTATTGTCTGAAGTGCAGGGTAACAGCACATGTTGTCCTGTGGTTGCCGTTTATGGGGCTGTGGGTAGTATTTCCTCAGACCTGTGGGCCATTTCGGATGAATCATCCAGACACATCCACATGGAAGTTCCCACTAGAAGAATATGAACGACTGAAAAAGTTTCAAGGTTACAGACGCTTCATGACATCTAATCTGTGACGAAAAGTGTTAGCTTTTTAACACATATATTAGCAATGGGATATAATCAATAAAACTATGTGATAGCAAGAGGGAAATCCACCTTCTAGTGACTGAGATATTGGGCCCATAAGAGTTATATAACTGATTGTTTTATTAATGCTGCCGCTAATGATTCTCTTTGCCCCAACGTGTTAATAGTTGGTCGGCTAATGCAGAAGAAATGGTCGTATTCATGAGGAAAATAGGAGTTAATATGAGACCATGATTTACGGGAACATGCCGAAGGCACTTCTTTATAGCCACATGACTTTTTAAAGTGCCTTTAAAATTCCTCTTAACAGGTAAACTTCCTTATTACTGATACACCACGGTGATTTATGCACACAGGCAGGCTAATGGCTCAAAATCTGACCTTGGCTGTATTGCAGGCTGAGAAAAATACTCTAGCACGCTTGCTGCAGATTGAAGGGAGACCACTCATTTCACAATGCTTACCTTATTTGGAACGCGGTGCTTCAACGTCATTGCGATTCTCTGCAAGAATGATAGCAAGAGAAAAGTTTCCACGTAGAATGTAGCTCTCTGTCTCACTTCTATATCTTAAGGATATTAATCCTCAGCTTTGTGAGGCGTGTTTGCAAATGTGGAAGGACTCAATGTAATGGTTCCCTTGATTTTGTATTATTAACCTGAATCTGCAAAGTATTTAAATAAATCAAATACACATGGCAGCATAAAATATGTCCCTGTTAAAGGAAGTGAAGTAGAAATATAAGGTGGAAGAAAATGCAAAAGTAAAAGCACCTCAAAACTTTAATTTATTTGGAGTTTAAAACAGAGCAAGGTCTTGTGCACCCTCTCTCTGCAGTTAGAGATCCTCGGGTCCTGCTCACAGTCCGGACTTGATGTGATTCCTTTTTTCTTATTATCAGGGTAGACTTTTCTTCTGCTGTGCTTGAGTAAATTCCAAGTATGCGCTGGTCCTCTGAGAAATAGTGAGCCTATATGGTGAATCCGCAGCAGGTACATATGCTCCAATTTGTACAGAACAAGGGAATCTGTACTCTAGTTAAAGTCCAAAGGGCTCAAAAGAGGCAGAAAAATCCCTTTTGTAGGATTTATGAAACTTTTCTCTGCTCACTGCAGCATTAAAATTGGGATTTAGTGCAAATGTGCACATACCAGCAGACAGAAATGGTCTACTGATGCTATAGCATACATCTTAAAGGGCTGCAATAAAAGGGGTATTGGTCATATACTATATATTGTATACTATACTCAGAACTAACTAACTAACTAACTAACTAACTTCCTATAATGTGTCATTTATTTAATTATTTCAAAAATCATGTATATCAAAGTTTAAAAAAATCTAAAGCATATTAGCAAAATGCCATTTTTTTATCACTTAAAAGTAATATATTATAGATAATGGCTTTGTAATCGCTAATAACTGATAAGAATTATTAATATATATCATGGTAGGTAATCATTGACCTATCCATTCATCCAAGTCTAAAATCCAACACAGACAAAGCACAGGCTGCAGATTTGGCTTGAGGACTCTGATTTAAGATTTGCTGTTCGGCTGATTTCAGAACAGGAGGAGGGTCAATAACCTCTGCAGCAGCGGCAGAATTATTCACTTTATCTGGTGATTTGTCGAGTGTATTTGTGTGTGGAAAATTGCATTAAGGAGAAAACATATATTATAGATTTGTAATTAATATAATAAATAACCATTGTTGTAATAAATATATTGGACAATATATGCAACTTCCCTGAATGGATCGCCTCAAGATATTTGGGGAAATTATGGCACTACAAAGTAGCACTAATTGAATATTAAAGAGCTGTTTGGAGAGCTTTGGTAATAGAAAGGCTATTGTATCTCCTGGTCTTATCACAAATAATCAAGGACATAGCTTGCGAGGTCCGAAGACCACAAGTAATATAACTAATAATCAGCAAAAGCTAAGGTACACTAATAGGCCTTTAGACTCATTGGTCCTACACTATGTAACAAGTGACATTAGTGTCTAATAACTTCAGTGTCCCTAAAAGAAAGAAAAAATATTGAAAAATAATATCTTTTTATCTATTTGCTGTTGTATGCAGAAGAATAAGAGTGCAACTGCAAGTCCTGTTTGAAATGTATCTTCATAATTCATCCCCTTGTATGCAAGGATGATGTAAGTTATGTCAATCTATGCTCTTATCAAGGAAGGAAAAGTGATTTATGATATTTTACATAAACTTCAGACAACATGCTGCACACTAAGATATAAAATGACACTGCAAAGCCGACATTTGTTAAAATGTGATCCATTTGTAACTAGTTGCCTAAGTTCTTCTTCTAAGGTTAGTGGGCTTGTAGGCTTAGGAGGGAAAGGGCAGCGTTTTTTTCCACTAAAAATAGATTTCAGATAAGTGTGTCACATAGGTGACAGAGACAATGGTGCAATAACGATTGCATTCCTGGCGAATGACGAGTGTCGAGGGAGTGTGCTGGCCTGGCTTCTGAGCGGGAGCCCGCCACAGGAGAAAGCTGCAGATCGAGACCTGCCTGATCACCACGAGACTGTCAGTGTACATATACAGTACACACACACACACCAGGGTTTTTTAAATGTTGTATTGCTCTAATGCACCCACTTGCTCCCACTCTGTCTGTTGCCGCAGCGACGTTGAACAACTACTGTCAGAGTTAGAAGCAGAGGAGACGGAAACATCATTCTGAGCCTCTGCTACTGATCTCACTAACATCATTTTTTATTTGACATGCTCATCAGATTCCAATAAGAGACTCCTAAAAAAAGCAAAGATTTGACCAACAATATTTGAAATTGAAGAAATTCTATTTATTTCACAGCATTGAATCAAAACTATATCAATGAGAAATCTCTACCACCAGCTGAGCAAGCAACAGGTCAGGAGACGCACTATCTGTCATCATGGTATGCCACACGCACACACACACATACACACACTCGCACACACACAGGTGCTCTAATGTTTCTAGATGAAGGCACATAAACCCATTGAAGGTCACAGTAAGGCAGATTCACAGCACTAAGGAGAAACCGTAGACCGTAGAAATTAGCAAAGGAACACTCAAGACTTTGACCAGTCTGCCGTATTACAGAGTCTCTGTTTAGGACCGCCCTGTCTTCCTCCGTCTGGGAGGAGGGAAGCGAGTGAGACAGGGTGAGGATGACTGAGAATAGGAGGGAAAAAGCAGCTCGCGTCCAGTGCTGACAGACATCCCACCCCTGTTTTCCATGTGACCTTTTCCTCTGCAGACGAGTATATTGAGAGTTTATCATTAGAAAACTAGCAGCGCAGAGCGAGACAGTCCTTCCTAGTTTCCAATCCTCATTTCCCTTCAAAGTTCTTTGGCTCGGTCGCATCAGCCAACCTTTTGACGGAACGCTTGACGGATGGAACAATCCATAAATCAACATCATCGTATGCCTTTTTTTTTTTTTTGCGGACATTATCGCAAGTAAACAGTGTTTGTTCTTTCGTTTTGCATCGTTTAGAAACAGTAACACCTTAATGTAAATCACAGTTTGTTCAGTTGCCTTTCATTGCATGAAAGGACCGGTCTGGCCACACCAACAGATTGGATTTGATCACTCCACAAACAACTAACTTGACATAATAGCCTGTATCCACTCCTGTGCAGAACGGCTCTGCTGTGCAGAGGTGCAGCCACTCCGTTTTCCAACTTCTGAGTTCACGTAAGGAATCTTGTCCCTGAGTCTTCAAAAATACATCTGAATAATCCCACCGCACCCTAATTCTACCCTCCCTCTACCCATCTACAGACATTCAACTTGTAGGTGTGGGTTAAAGGGAGCTTCAGCCATTTCTGTGTAAATCCATGAGCTGAGATGCAAACCCCCCACCACCATCTGGCAGAAGGGCAAAGGATATGACACAGCATCTACATCACACTCGCTCGGACACACACAACAACAGACATCTATTCACAAACAGTAGAGAGACTCCCACGCCAGCTCTGAACTAAAAGTGCACACACATTGGAACAAACATACACAGCTTCAGTCTCTGAGTCGGGTCCGTCACAGAGAGACGTCTTAATGGTGTGTCGGGTGCAATGGTTGTGCGGGGCTGTGGCTCGCGTGTGCAAGTGTCTTTGCGACCGTGTACATGTGTGTGTGTATAGGCATTTCTGTTCATGAGGACATCCGTGGATGTGTGTGTCCCTGTGTTAAGTGAGGGCATACTCGAACGTCCCTTTCTCCAGCCCCTCGATGCCGTCGGCCCAGTTGGAGGAAGGCATGCTGCTGTAGGGGTCCAGCAGGATCCTGAAACACCTCACTATCAGCAGCCCCAAGAACACCAGCAGCATCCCCACGAAGGCAAACGCCGTCTTCTGTTCCAGAGTCAGAGAATGCGCCATCATGTCGTTTCCGCTCATGGCAGCAAGGGAGTGGTTGTAGTGGACGCTACACATGGTAAACCAACATCTAGGTGCCTCATCTCTCCTCTGATTGGGTCAGGCGTTTAGAAGCCCGCATGTTACCTGGACAGAGATTACATGATGGCTTCAGATTATGTGCTGTCTTGTCTCATGTGCAGGGAGGATTCTGTTTAATCAATCTATTCAAACATAACCAGGCACAATGCATACGCTGTGTTGGCTGACGGCTATATGGGGAAAAGAGAAAATACAGAATTTGCACAATTAAAGGAAATGAGCTGACCATGAAACGTGAAGGGGTTACAGGGAGCTATAAATAGCTTCTTTTGAATGTGGTATCAAACAGATGCCCAGAGACTTCGATCTCTCTCTCTCTCTCTCTCTCTCTCTCTCTCTCTCTCTCTCTCTCTCTCTCTCTCTCTCTCTCTCTCTCTCTCTCTCTCTGTCACTCTGCTCCTCTGGGAATTTTGCAGAAAATTACAACAAAAAAAGAACAAAAAAAGAAGCAAGAGTAAGGGAGACACAGGAACATGCATTCAGTAATAGGAGCCAATGCCATGGCAACATTCCTTCTTTAAATCGGGTTAGAATTACAGTGTGTCGCAGTGCATAGCCGGCTGTTAAACACAGGCAAAGCAACGGAGGTATCAAGGAAAAAACGCCACATCCCATGAAGATGTGATGTCACGTATGTTCTCTGTGGATGAGAGGGGCTCTCTACCTGTTGCGTGCGAGCGGATGCCTGCCAGACAGCGTAATTCCATTAGGCAGGAAAGCGGCGGTGTCCAACCAAACGTGATCACACACACACTGGAGCGGTCACACAAGTGGAAGTCTGCTCCTGTCATTCTCTCATGTGAACACAAGCAGCAGGTGGGTGAGGTGGAAAGGGAAGAGGGTTGACAGATGAGGGAGAAGGAAGTGGGATGATGAGCGGGACACTGCACAAGTATGGATGGTGAGAGAGGGAGGGAGGGAGGGAGAGAGAGAGGGAGAGACTGCATTGACAGATTCTCTCGTGAGGATGTCTGAAGAAGAAGAAAAAGGCGAGCATCTCACCGTCATTATCGTTCCATCCTCACAGACCTGTTGCTGCCGTTTCTTGTGAACAACTCCTATGTGTCGGACCCCTCAGACACACGTCTGTTAATCCATCCATGGCCGACGTTCGAGGCTAACCTCTCATCCAAACAAAAAAAAAGGTAAAGAGGGAAGCAGAGGAGCGAGGGAGAGGCTGGATCAAGCGGTGATATGTGTCTCTTCTCAGGCACACAGCTCCTCTCCTCATACTTGCTGCCTCCTACTCATTATCATTCTGTTTCTCTATCTCTCCCTCCAGAAGCACGCACGCTTGCTACTGCTGCATGGCAACCACTTGTTAGTCTCACTCCGCTGCGCTGCTACCTCAGTCATTCACAACATCCCCCCCCCTCCTCCTCCTCCTCCTCCTCCTCCTCAGCAACAAACAAGACAGATGCAGCAGCACAAACAAGCAATCCGCCTCTTCTTTTTCTTCACCTCTTCATCCTCTCCTCCCCTATTTGTCTTTTCTTAAAATGACTCCAAAAGAAATCTGACAGGAATATCATGGGCTTTAGCCAGCAGGAGAATTGCTGCCTGTCACTGCTCCTCGGACAGTAAATGCTGGTGCAAAGGTATTTTTGGTACAACCCAGCATCATCCTCCCAGCCCAGTTTGATGATGTGTTTTTTTAATTGCTGCAGCTTGCTGTGGTCAAATTGAATTAGCCCCCTGTGCTTAAAGGCTTAGGGGATGCAAGCTCCCCGTACACAGCAGAGGGGAAGAGGAGACTGTAGTGAATGAAAAGCAGTATTATAGGAGAAACAGACAGCAGGTCATCTGATTGCACACTGTAACAGAATACAGCAGTGAAGTGTCTGGCTGTTCGTTTGTTATGCGGTGCAAACTCATATCAGCGATGTAGTTTCTTTCACTGTGGTGCAGTGACTCTGATCTAAGGATAAGGCATGCCATAAGGGAGAGACGGTCATGATCACTGGTGTGTGATGTGCAATAATTCATGGTTTAAAAGTGTTTTCTTTCTTTGGCTGTAAACAAGGGTGAGGGAAACGCAATCCTCCAGGGAATATAAACGAGATGAATAACATTGCGTTTACTCTCACTTCAAAGTTTTTATTTTTCTAGGGTCAGTAGCAATTTGTAGTCTGGCTTTACTGTTAATACTTGTGTGTATTTGGGAACAAATAGGTACCGTGCCACCACTGTGATTTGTCGACTGACTCAGCTACTCAATTTGATCTCCCATTTACTTCAAGGACAGTTCTTGCATATTAGATGAGGAGATGTCACACACTGTACAGACAATGAAATCGTTAGACATTTTGCCTCGTTGCTCTCGTCACTTTGAAAGGCAAGGTCAAGGTGGAAAACACTTGCTTAATGTTACAGCCAAAATAGTTTCTGGTCATCAGTGATGAGGTCACACAATCCATGACTGTGAACTTTCATAATTTGCATGAGAGAATCTACTTCTGAATGATCACATCTGTAGGCGCAATCAACACATTTTAATGTGTGTCAAGGTGTACTGATATGAACTCTTTTGGCTCAGGAAAGGGAACTGTTGCGGCATGTTGCATAAAGCTTATGAAAATACTGCTCAGTGTCCATAGGACAAAATGATAAAGATTGTTAGACTTTTATCTCCGACAGACAACAGGCCAGGAGCAAAACTGATATTGAGAACTGTAAAACGTTGATTCTATGAACTGCACCAACAGTATCCCCTTTAATGTTAATGAACTCCACTCCCCACCCTGAAGTGATAATACAATCTGTTCAAGAAAGTACAAAGACTTTAAATACTTTACTTGGCCTCCCCATTAGCCTGATTGCTGCCATTACTGATTCTCCTAGGACCCAGGACTTAATTAAATGTACACGGAGGTCTGCCTTTTTTAGAATAAATTCAATTATCTGCAATATTGTTATTAAAGAGATGTTGCTAAGGTGATTGTGCACATTATAGTGTCCAAGACAAGAGAAATATGGTTATTGTTCAAAAGCTATTTAAAAATGACCAGGAAAATGTACTTAAAAATTATTTATAGAAAGATAAATAACTTTTCTTGGTCTGTTGTAAAGACAAGTTGTTGTCTCATAAAGTGGAAAACTTTTATAGTCTGGAGTGTTTCCAGGGAAGCCACAACAAAGAGGCATTTTTGATAACTCCTGAGAAATCACATCCAAAGGCTTACTCAGAACTACAGATACAACTATGAAAACAACAGGCAATCAAAGAAATGTATTATCAGTTTATTGACCTGGTTTTACATTTACAGAGCAATACATGCACTGCACTGCATGTTAAAGGTTGATGTCCCTGCAGTATTACAGGTCAACCTGATCCTTGGTTGTAATTGAAAGTTGACGCAATCCTGTCATTCACTGAACCTGACTTAGCAGTGGCATCTGTTACTGAATGAAGGGAAAACATATGTATTCCACTGTTGCACCATGTTGTTGTGTTTGAGATCTATCTTGCAGTAACCTAAGCAGCCGAATCAAACTATTAGTAGAGGATTCAGACACTTCTGGATGACATAGCAAACATATGGGTCGGAGAAGCTCATCTGTAAATGTACAGAGGATTCTTTCTGACTTTTGGATTATACAGTTGTAGTGTGAATTGGTTGTAAATGGAGCAGTATCCATATAGATAGCTTAATATGGCTTGACTGTTAATGATTTCCTCAGAATATATGATTCAAAATAAAAAAAATACCCTTAATTGAAGTTTTGCTTTTAATCATTGCCCAGATGTAGGCATCCTTACAATTTATAAATTAGACTTTTTGTGCAGCATACAATATATAAGGCCCTAAATGTTGTTATCTTCATATCTTAAAAAAACAACAAATAAAAAACACAACTTTTAGTAATTTGGAGCTGGATAAACTTTCAAATGTATGTGATATTAAACAGTCATATTTTTAAATTGTTATTTCAGTGGATGTATCAGCACAAACTTACTGAGCACATTCTCTACTGACGTTACAACAGTTGTGTGAATATAATTACTCTGCCAGCTGAGTAAAAGTGCATAGTTTCAGGAATTATTAATGGGTTTGGTGCATTCTGCAGTTTGTCATTAGCACAACAAACAGTCTTCAGGCTCTTCCTGGTTCCTGGTAGATAAGGCAGTTCAAATATCCCAGCTTTGTCTTGTGCATGGATCAAACTGCTTTGGTGAGTTGCACAGGTCTTCATATGGCTTTCTTTGCAGACATAGCTACTACATGCATTATTAAGGTTTACTCTATGCTCCCACAAATTAAGTCACTCGCTCTCTAATTCACTTGTTAACACCTGGAACTGTCTACCAAACTAAGAATAATCATGTGCACAATATTTACAAATAGTCCCATTTTTTTATTTGCGAAAATCCCAAATTCTGCGGACTCCCAACACCTATGATATCCCATTCACCCAGGCTGCCTAGCAACAGCTGAGCTCCAAGTCTCGCGTTGGAGGCACAAATCTCAGATCACATTTTGAACTGCGTAGTGACAGGGGAATCTTGCGTTGTGTGAAGCGAACAGACCACAACATGGAAGATGTTATAATTCTTGACGAGGAGCTAAAGCAAGAGGAGTCAATTGAATCCGTCAAGTCCGAATCCGAGGAGACGTCTGAAGAAACACCCAATGGCGTGAAAACGTGAGTAAAAATGATGCATTGTTCTGTCCGTTCCGTCTGTGTAGCCGTTAGCTACCTTAGCTAAAATGGAGTCTTGTGATGCTAGCTATTGTTAGCCAAGAAGCCGCTAAGCTATGTAGTCAAACATTGCAAGTGTTTCGAAGCTGTGTGATTTGTAGCTAACATGGTGTTGAAACTATAACATAGAATTTCTAACCGGAAAGTCAAAATTGGTACGTTGCATTGTGCAGTTGGCCAACCTTACCGGATCATTATCTCGGTAGTTTTGCTTGTCTGCTAACGCTAACACAATTCTTAAAGGTAGCTAACTAACTAGCTTAACCCTTCAAATACTATGATAAATCAAATAGCATGCACTTAGTGAAAGAGGTGGCTTTAACAGCTAGCATTAGCACCCCTCTTAATCACATGTTTCATTGTGCCAAGCTAACTGTAACGTGAAGTTAGCTGCTAGTGGCTCCGCGGTGATCCACCGTAGGCTGGTGTCAATGAACTACGCTAGCTAACGTAACCCTAGTAACGGTATTAGAGCTTCTTTTTTTTACAAGCAGAAATTGAACATCTGTCAACGAGCATTGAATTTAATGTAATCTCACTCGGACTTCTGCTACACTAGCCAAGCCTACTTGTTTGAATAAAAAACATAACACAGCAAATTATTTATGAAATAATCCCCCTTTACATACATAGCAATCAAAGGGTAACTTTTATAGAGCATTTTCATACATTCTGTTGGGAAGAAAGCATTATTTCATGGTAAATAAAAGCAAATTGGCTACCGAAATGCAAACAAAATTGGAACATGGTATTAATAAGATAATATAATCAGGTCTTTTAAAGTACAGACATAATCTGGTTTTGAAATAGACCGTTGTTCTCTGACTTGTTGCTGTGTGTATTTTGTAGGGATCCTGAAGAAAATAAGCTTCCCAAAGAAAAGCATGATGGGAAGGAGAAGTCCTCCGGGAACAGAAGAGGAAGCCGCTACCATCCCTACAAAGACAAACATGGTGGCGAAAAGAAGGGTGCTCATAGGAACCGGGTGTTCATCAGCAATATCCCCTATGATATGAAGTGGCAGGCAATTAAAGATCTCATGCGCGAGAAAGGTAATGTCCCCAGTGATGGGGATGGTATCTCCCTTCTCTCTATCACTTCAGCTGATCAGAAGTTCTTGACCCCTTTTCCCCTTTTTACCAGATGTTGCATCCTGCTTCTAGCAGTAGTCAATTAGTTTGTAGCTTTCTTTGGATGTACTAAGTGCAAATAGTAGGGAACCAACATAGTGTGATATTAGGTTATTGGAGTTTTAATACACTTTTTGGATGGACACCAATTTAGTTTGGGCTGATATGTCTGTGAGAAAAGGAAGAAGAACTTAGTTACATTGTCACTTGTTTTATGGCATTGTTAGCTCCAAAATGTAACCTCAAAACAGTAGTAGAATTGATTGTTGAATGATTTGTTGCATCTGTTGCAAGGTGAATCTTGATTATATCAATGAAAATATTGTAATGTTTTACTTTCTGAATTATGGGGTCTCAAGAAGCCTTTAAAAGTTCAAAGGACAGCTTAAACATCTCAACTGACATGAATGGAATCTGTTGACAAACTGATCATGTTGAAGTCTTTTGAATTTCCCAGGTTTAATGTAGCTGTGTTTCTCTCTGGCCTTGGCCTTTGAGTGTCTCAGTCACTGCCCAGAAAGGCATGGTGTTGTCTGGTGGGATGTTGGTCTGGGCTGACTGTTGATCATTAACGGGACATCTCCATCTGTAGCGGCATTGCCAAGGCCAACAGCGACTTGAAGACTTGGTGACTTAAATTCCTTTTGTTCTTTTGGTATTTTCCCTTTGTATGTCTCATGTAGTTGGTGAGGTTACATACGTGGAGCTCTTTAAGGATGCAGAAGGAAAGTCAAGGGTAAGTGATGTGGCCAACTTGCTGCACGAGGTTTTAAATGCCCTCAGCAGGCTCTCATTAATCAAGTGCTCTTTTAGGTTCTGATCCTTTGGGTCTTACTAAGTTACTGAACTGGAGATACTGTGGGTTGTGTTTAGAGCCTGATCGTTGGCTAATGATTGATCCTCATTTGAAAGGGAGATGTCCTGTTGATTTTGGAAAAGTAGCCCAATGAACTCATCTAAGAGTGCACTTTTGCTTTTGTTGTTGTTATTTCAATTGGTGTAAAAGTTTGTTTGTTTGGCCATTTTCCAAAGGGAAATGTGGGTTGTGTGATTTGTCTTATTGATTGACCCTCATGTCTCAAAATCTTATTTTACAATTATGTTTTATGGCACAGGTCTCTGTTCAAAGGAACAGTGTTGAAAAATCCCGTAGTGTTTTTTTTGTTTTTGTTTTTATATTTAATGGCAAAATGCATACTATAGATGTAAAGGTGGCCCACACTATTTTTTATTGCAGTGGAAAAACTGGTCAATTCTAAACAATGTACTCAATCAATTTGTTAATGCAGTTTGTTTTAATTTTCTACCTTGGTATTTGTGTCCAGTTCAAAACATTAAAATGTTTAAGGTAAATATTTTAACAAAAAAAGAAAGGAAGGAAAAAAAAGAAACATTTAATTTTGTTATTTTATTAGTATTAATTGTCAACATTCCTTTAGATAATTATCAATAATATGCTTTATAATAATAAGCCTTTTAATCTTGGCAGTAGGCTTAAACACAACCAAAAACCTGCTAGCTCAAGCTCGTGGGCAAAATATTGCTGACATGCACAATAGAAAATACTAGAAGCATGTTGATACTTTAGATTTATAATGTTCTACTGCATTGTCTTGGTTTTAACTGTATTTTGTTCACTCCTCCAACTGTGGAAATGTGTGCTACCTGGACTGATGACCCCTGGTTAGGGTTGTGGGTAAGACACTACCTTACTTTAAAAAAAAAAAAAAAAAAGTTTAATCTCACGCTTGCATCGAGTCATCTGATGTCTCTGTTTTCCTCATTCAATAGTGTGGTGGAGTTCAAAGATGAGGAGTTTGTGAAGAAGGCGATAGAAACTATGAATAAGCATGACCTTAGTGGAAGACCACTCAACATCAAAGAGGTCAGAGCAAATTATGGTTAACAACTACTTGTTTTTGCTGAAAGAATAAATGTCCTTTTTTTTTTTTTTTTACCAATATAGAAATTTGGTAGACACTGGAATATCCGATACAGATAGCACAATCACGTTTAGAATAAAATTACACCTATTAATTGTACAATCCTCCCCCCAAGATTATGTTGATTTGGGATTTTATCTTGATTTGCCATATTATCTGAGATCAGAAGTAAATTGTAATGTATTTTCTCATAAGGACCCCGATGGGGAACATGCTCGGCGTGTGCTGCAGCGCATGGGAGGAGGTCAACAGGGAGGTCGTGGGCAGGACATGGGCCCTGGTGGAATGAACATACCACCCTCTATTGCCAACAACCCCAACATCCCACCGGACGTCATCCATGCACTGCAGGGCGGTCGACTAGGCACCACAGTGTTTGTGGCCAATGTGAGAACACACTGTAGCAAAAACAATTTCCAAATCTTGCTTGTGATGATTATTCATGCTGATTAAATAAACGTTGTGTTGTTTTTACAGCTGGATTTCAAAGTGGGCTGGAAGAAGTTGAAAGAAGTGTTTGGCATGGCAGGTTTGGTGAAACGAGCAGATGTAAAGGAGGATAAAGATGGCAAGAGTCGCGGGATGGGAACAGTGACTTTTGAGCAGTCACTTGAGGCTGTGCAGGCTATATGTATCCTTCAGTTGCACACAAAAATATAAATGGAAAATGGAAAAAGCATAGAACAACATAGCAATGATTTTACCCTTTCCTTAACTCTGGATTCAGCCATGTTCAATGGACAGATGCTGTTTGACAGACAGATGCACGTTAAAATGGTATGTTAATTTGAATTATGTAACTTAAGTTGCACTGAGGATGTGGAAATACATTTTCACGTTTGCTGCATTGTTTTATAGGATGAGAAATCTGTTCCCCCTGAAGATTTCCGTCAGGTTGAAAAATCACCTCAGTTACCACGTGAGTCTTTCCTTCAGTTGTTCATATCAAACTCAAATCCATTGTAATAAGATCAATGAATTTTGTATAGCCATAAAACTGTCCATGTAAGATTTATGATGCCCTCTGGGAACATTATGCCACATGTTAGTAAAATTGCATAGATATTTTACAGTGATGTTACAAAGACCAGGGTATGTTCAGTAGCTGTAGGCTCTTGATGTTAACCGTCATTTGCATACTGCTTCTTATGTTAAGTGCACGATCAAACAAGTAGCAGTTGCCACAGCAGTTAAATATTTTAAAACTTGTTCAAAGAGCAATTCATTTGAAACCATTTTTATACAAGGAAAATCTTTTTTTGTTTTTGTTTTTTGTTGTTGTTATGCTTGTTTTACTGTGGTTTGCAAATATATATTTGTATGATATTGTTAGACTTTACCTGGAGGTGGCAGACTTGTATGACAAAGTCAGTTAATTTGAGTTGTAGCAGGTTCCCATGTTTTGGTGGACTTGTTTATTAATGGAATGGACAGAGGTCTGATGAAAGCACTGTATTTGAAGTCTTTCTGCACAAAAAAACAGAATAGGGTAATATTGAACAACATAACACATGGGTGAAGAGATAATGCCTGCTCTACCCAACTGCCAGCATATAATATATCCTCTGAGCAGTGTATCTTCCATTTGTGATAGTTGGTTTTGGCAGTAGCGGCTTTATATTAATTGCAAAAAAGTCTCAATGAATGTCTTTTGTCAGTAGCATAATTGCTTATTATATATGAAGTATACATATACATGTTATATAATTCCAAACTTTCCTCTTTTTTTCTCCATGTGCATTTTGTATGTAGGGGGTCTAGGCGGTATTGGCATGGGACTGGGGCCAGGAGGGCAGCCTATAAATGCCAACCGTGTGAGCAGTGGAGGAGGAGGAGGAGGAGGAGGAGGCGGCATGGGCTCCATGGGCCATGGAGGTCAGCTGCCTCTCAAATATTTGTAGTTATGTTTGGGTTCTACAAACAGTACATCACAAACTGTGTTGCAAACCAGTCTCTGTCTATTGACAAATGCTGATTTGGAGAGAATCCGATGCATCTCTGTTAGCTGGTAAACACATTAGCACCACCAGGCGGCGTTATTCAGCAGCTTTGAACATCATTCTGTAATATGTTGGCATCAACCTACCAGCTCAGATAAATCACGTTAACATTACTAAGTGTTATGATGTGACTGACATTGTGCCAAAAAGTGCCCCTGGCTAGACACAGAGTCTTTCCAGGGATAAATATACACACTGAATACAATCAATACAATATCTGCTCTGGCATAGCCTGACTGATTGTTTGTTTTGCCATAGGTATGGAAGCTCAAGGTTATGGTGGAATGAACAGACTTGGAGGAGGTACGTTTTTTGCTACTTCAGATTTTTTTTTACCATTGCCATCTTTTTTTGCGGAGTGATGTTCAAACTTTGTGCTGCTTTTGACAGGAATGGGTGGAGGCGGGGGCTTTGGGGGCATGGATAGCATGGGCAGCATGGGTGGCTTTGGAGGGAGAGACATGGCAGCAGGTGGCAGGATGGGAGGTAAGTGAGCGTGGTTACTCCTACTGTGGAGAGATGAGGTTCAGCCCTAGGATGTTATACTGTAAACACTGCAATGCACCTTTGTGGTGTTGGTAATTTGAAGGGAAAATTGACACATGCCTTATGCGGATGTTTAATCAGTGCTGATGGTAAATGTATTCCACTGAATAAATAAATTCCCCAAGTACTCATCCCAGTTATGTCCCTGGGTTGAGTACGAACAACAGATCTTGCAGCTGCATCCCAGAGAACAGAGAGAGTAATAACTACAGGCGTTTTTCACACTATATATCTATCTTGGATTAAATTTAAAACTGGCAAATATCCTTTCAAGTCTAAGGTAAGGTTGTTGTTTTTTCTGTGTTGAGATATGTTCCGCTCAGGAATGGGTGGGATGGATCGGGACTTTGGCCACAGTGACATGCCGATGAATCGAGGATTCGGTGATTCTTTTGGTGGAATGGGTAAGTGCTACTCTGACCTCAGACAACCTTAAACTGCAGACACAGAGGTGGTTATGCAAGTTCCTCTGTGTAGTCTGGTTTTGAGTGACGATTGGGTCTAGGGATTGCTTTTTGTAGCTTGACTGATTCTGTGTTTGCAGTTGCGATATTAAGTTACGGTCTGATGTGCACCGACTTGCTTTCTGTTCTCTTTTCTAGGTGGAGGTTTTGGAGGTGGCATGGGCAGTGGTGGCATGGGGCACATGGGGACTGGATTAGGTACATTAGATATATATGTATACTTTACTAAATCTGTTATATATCAAATCTAGTTCTCTCAATAGTGGAATTTCTAACTTCAATATAAAAGCCTGAAAAAATATAGCTATTCAGGTCTATTTTCAATGCCACAGGGAAATGTCGACAAAACATTGAGGAGGGCGTGCAGTTTTAGATTCGTATTAAAAGATAAATGGCAGAGCGTGTCACCTTGCTGTCTGTGAGAACAGAGGGCAGAAAGTGTGGCTTGTACCCATGTATTGATACTGTGGAAAACACTTTCAAAAATGCAGTATTGATTAGGGGTAGGAAGATGTAAGATTTTATCGCACATCGGGTTAAATCCACTGTTGTAGATTTCCATTATCGGCGTAATCGTAAATTCTCATGAGTGACTTGATAAAGCTCTCTCCATCGCAATTGTGGTAGAGAAGTGAAAAATAGAGCCTGATTTAAAATAAATGTTGCTCTATTACTGTTTACATTGGAAAGCCATTACCATTTTATAAACCTGCGGCAGTTAAAACAACCAATGGTGTTAGTGGAGGAATGAGTGTTTGTGTACCATGATGTGTCAAGTCATTTAGTGTCATGCTTTGCTGAATAGGTAATGGGTAACAAGGAGGCCCAGTGGCTGGATAGGCTGCCCTTCAATCAGATGACCTCAGTACAAGCAATCATGCTGCTCATATATTGTCCTTAAACAGAACATGAAGTCCCTGTGCAGTGGTGTGTGATGCATGCCGAAGTAGGAGTAGCATGATAAATGATCTAATGTGCATTTTGTGTAGATGGAGGAATAGAGCCATAGCACGTTCCTTTTTATGAGAGAGATGTTATTTGGCTGTTATTATTGTATCGTATATTTCCATTATGCACAGCCATCCACACGGTTGTACGTAATTGATTGATTGCCTTTTGATTAAATTATGTGCACATGCAACCAGGATAACAGAATACATCAATGCACCTCTACATACATTACCTGGGTTGCCAGACGGAGTCCTCTTTCTTTTTTCTTTTTTTTTTGCAAAAGTGGCATTTCTTTTTTTGTCACATTATGATGTGACTACATATGATGCAAGATGCAGTAGAATAAAAAACAAAATAGTGTTCTATTGATGAAGGCTTATGAACATCATCACAAACTTCATCTGCCCTCTGCTTTTGGCTGCAGCTTTGTGTTCACGTTGTGCGTCTCTGCACCATCCAGACTTCCCTGAAGAAGTGCCTTTCCATATGTTCAGCTATTGTTGTACCTTACTGTGATTGACTCACCTGTTTCTAGCCCACTTCAGCCAGCCCTTTTGCACTCAGCACTGCTGCCTGTGCACAAACCAGAACAGCGGGTCCACTTAAGAGTCGCCCACACAGTTTGTACACTCAAACCCACTGCTTTGCACTTGTCATTGTGCGTTGACAATCGTTCGTAACGCAAAATGAAAATGGAACATTGGAGAAACTTTGCATTCACATGGTCATTTACATTTCTGTTGAGAAGAATACGTGCTTCTTGTTGTCCCTGTACAAACAATGTCACGGTGACATTGGACTCTGTGACAATGTTTTGAAATTATTGAATACCAATACAATTTTACAGTGTTTAAACACACTTCAGTGACATGTCAGTAGACTAAATGAATTAAAAGCTACATTTAAGATGGTGAAAGGCATCATTGTAATGACTCGTGTCAGGCAGTTTCACCACGCAGGTATTAAAATATAGAATACATAGATTGAAATTGGTCTCTGGTGTGTTTGTGTTTATTGCAGGTGGTGGAATGGTAAATATGTCAATGGACCGGATGGGCTCCAACTTTGACCGTATGGGCATGTCAGGAATGGACATGAACCGTGGCTTTGGTGGCTATGGAGGTGGTGGACCGGGTCACATAGGCGGAGGCATGTCTGACAGGGGCTCTGGGTCCAAGGCAGGCTGTCAGATCTTTGTGCGGAATGTAAGTCTGGATGATGTGAGAACTTTGCTTGTATAGAGAATGAGAAGTCTTTTTTGTTTAAATGGGATTGGTGTTACGGAGCCATCTCAACGACCTACCTACATACTTAATGACTATTCTGTTGATAAATGCATTTTCTTTATGCGTTGATGCACCAGTATTGGGGAAACAACCCATGCTTTCCATGCTTAATACAAATGGTAATGATGCTGTAAATTAAGTAGTTTGTGATTGGTGTGTTTTAGATTAATTAACTGCTGCTGTAGTTCACAGGAAGGTTTTTGACTGTTGCCATATTTTCCCCCTGAATCTCTTCATTATGTATTTGTACTTTATTGATCCACTCATCTCTTTCTTTGCATCTTATACTAGTTTCGCCGGGCCTCAATATATAAAATGAAGTTTGCATTTGTGTGTTGCAGCTGTCCTATGATCTGACATGGCAAAAGCTGAAAGAGAAGTTCAGTCACTGTGGTAAGTCTCTGACAAGTCATCGTGAATGGCCGTGTAACGAGAATGCTAAAATTACCGGTTTAGAATTCATCAACACGTTGTGAAACTTTTTGGTTTCATAACTCATTCATTGCTCCTTCGTGTCCACTGCAGGCCAGGTAATGTTCGCAGAGATCAAGATGGAGAACGGCAAGTCAAAGGGCTGTGGGACGGTGAGATTTGACTGTCCAGACAGCGCTGAGAAGGCCTGCAGGATGATGAATGGAACCAAGATCAACGGCCGAGAGGTGGACGTGCGCATCGATCGAAACGCCTAGAGCTTTTGTAAAAGTCACGCTAACACACATCCACATCCAGCCCTCTTGCCAATGATTTTTTTGTTTTGTTTTAAAAACACAACTACTTCATATCTCCATGTGTTCACTGTTTTTTTTTGTTTTGTTTATATATACTACGTAGCTCTTTTATCTTTTGTTTTGTAAACCCTTTTTAATTTGTTTAGGAAGTTTATTTGGACAAATAAACGTTTTAATTTTTAAACCTGGTGCTCGTTAAATCTCCTTGGATCGAAGTCTTGAAGTTGTTCTTTGCAATGTGTTAACTGAACCCAAGGTGTTTATCTATTTAGTATTATTGCTCAACAGTGCCATGCAGTGGCATCTTAAGGGTGGGGAAATTCCATGTTAAATACAAAGGCAGCAATTGGAATAAAGTGAGAACAGAGTGGACATGGATTTTATCAGCCGTGGACTCCCACACTAATCACAGGAGGCTATTTAAATTCCTAGATCTCCAAGATTGGTGATAGTGTTTGTTTCAGTTGATAGTAGATGGCTCCTTTTGATTACATTGCCATTGTGACCACTCTAAATAAATCAGTGTCTGAAGTCCATGTGGGCGTGCAGTTAGCTGCTCATGAAACATCTAAATTCATTCTAGTTTTATATTTTATATGATGGGAGATCAGTGGAAAGTTTATTTATTTATTTTACTGTTTTCTACCTTCCTGCAAGCGTTAATGACTTGCTTGTAAAAGCTTATCAGAGTTCTCTAGATGGGACCTTTTTTTGTCTTGACTCACCCACTTCAAAAGAAGGACAAGGCCAATTGTGGTTTGTTGACACCTTTTTATTACTTGACTGACTCGTCAGACCGTAATTCTTTTTTTAACTTGGCAGTTTCTCCCATGACACCCTGTTTTCTGTTAATGGGCACCGAGTAAGACAAAACATAGTTGAATGGGAAGGCAGGCCTGGATCTCACAGGCACACAAAGAATGATCTTTGTTACTCTTCCCCCTTACTATTGGAGCTCATCCTCTTTGTGAGATGTGACCAGCACACGTCTTCCTTCCTAATATAACAGCATGTGAGTGGGACCATGTTTCCGTGGCGTAACAATTTTGTTTTTGGAGCGTTTTCAGTCACTATGGCTTCAGTCCTGAGGAGGTCAGATCTCAGTCGCCGCACAGCCTTATGGGATTATTGCCAATAATCCCCAGCTCATACAGGATGGCCAGAGTGGCAAAGACGATGTAGCAGAAGAGAGACACGATTCCCAACTTCCAGTCCAACTTCCATCCGTTAATGTGAATGGCTACAAAAAGGAAGACGATGGAAAGGAGGAGAGTGAAGGAGATAAAGACCAGTCCAGTGCTGTTGACCTCTACGGGGTTGTTGGTGTCCACAAAGGCGGTCTTAATGAACCACGGCAGGCCCAGGCACAGCATGTCGAAAACATTAGAGCCCACAATGTTCGACATGGCCATGTCAGCTTTCCCTAAAGAACAGGAAACATGTTTTCATACTGGATTTAAATCTACTCGCACACGAGTTCAGTTTTATTTTTTAACTTTTTCCTCAACTCTGATTGGAAAGTGACTCAGCAAAGTGAACGAGTAATCAATAGTTCCCACTTCCTTGTTTAGCAAGGGCTCAGTGTATTTGTACATTGAACTCACAATGGCAGCAGATTTGAATCATTGTTATGGCTGGCTTCAAACTAGATATTGTGGCCCATGTTGCCATTAGTGTGTGAATGAGCATTTCAATGAGATCCCAGATGAGCAGTTTGGCACCTTTTCCAGGATTGCTGTGAATTGCAACTGATTACCGTGACGCTGGTGTTTACCTTCTCTGGCCACCATCACACTGGCGATGGTGTCTGGTATGCTGGTTCCCGCAGCCAGCAGAGTGAGTCCCATAACTGTATCGGGGATGCCAAGGGTCTCGCCTGTGAAAATGTAATCCACACCCACAGTCAGAATCAGTCAGAATCCCCCCCACCCCCTCCTTCAACAACATCAAGTTATGTGAAGATCAGCTGATCTTAACTGTGGCTATAGAGTTAACAAGTAATCACTCGAGGCCCATAGCAGGATTTTCATAATACTTTGGTCACAAGACCACGTTCCCCAAACAGAACAACGCCCACCGAAACACAATTTCAATAAGCTGTTAACTACAATGTTGTTTGAGCATCAGTTACATGAATTACTTAATTGTTCAATTACATGTACAACTGTTTCTCATACATTATGTGCTTGTGCCAGCTGTGTAATTCTGGTGGAGACTACTAAATTCAGTGATATTATTCTTAATCGGAGATGAATTCCTATCACATAGTCTTAAAGTATTAGAAACGAATCCAAACATCCGACTCGTAATCTTTTAATGTCGCTATACACCGCCAAAACTTCCAGAAATGTTAAAGAAGACATAATCTCAGAACCAATCAGCTATCGATCTAACGATGATCAGCCTCCGGAGTAGCTACTCATTGTGTACAGTCCGATTAAAAACTGGATTTGGAGTCATGTGACGATGTGTACGATCAGATTTGTTTTTTACAAGTATCCAGTTAACGATCTAACTATCAATGAATGAAAACCCAAATCTCCATCAGTAGATAGCCAGTGGGTTCTTAAATAACGCTTCGGTCAATGCGTTCTCTTTTGCCCTCCACACGGACCCTTGAACTGTATTAAACTAAAACCTGCTTGAACAGGATTAGCCAAAAGGAAAACCAGACCGCTTGCGATGCCAAAGTGTTGTCTACAGATTCAATTCAAGTCAATGCAGAATCTGTGTATTCAGAGTACAGAGGGCGTGACCTTGTGTCCTCAATATCAGCTATTTCTGTGATTGGACACCATTCAGGTTGAAAAAATATTTCAGTTAGTCTTAAACTCCACTGGTACAAGAATAATAACCGCATACATTCTCAATCTCAGACGGTGTGTTTGAGTTGTACCTGCTCCGTCCCATGCCTGCTCTGTCATTAGAGTAAACCCCTCCATGTGAGCCTGTCTGACGACTATGGGATAATAATCTCATTATACTTCAGTAGACCTACCACCGTCACATGAGGAAGCTACCCCTTTTAGCCTGATGGTAGGTCAGTTTTATATCCTTGGACCTGTGCCTGTGGGTACGTTTGTTTATACACTCAGAGCTCACATGACTGTTTCCTTCAGGGCGAAGCAGACTGTAATCCTGGTTATGCACATGGTCCACTGGAGCTACAATAACCCCCCCCCCCCCATGTCTCTTGCTTTTCCAGGACAATGGCATCTCAGGAATTAGCCAGCAGACCAACATGTGATTCTACTCTGCAAATCAGACATTTTTCTCACAAGTTTCAACCACGTTAGGGGCCGATCTACCCCTGCAGCTAAACTGAAAACACTGAGGTACAAATCTGACATCACAGAATGCAGAAAAAAAATCCAAACGATGACCTTACCAACAATGGTGACCATCCACACCAGTATGTACGTGAAACCCGAGATCCACACAGCTGACATGAGGAAGGTTATCATGAACCATTTCTGCCAGAACCTTCTCCTGCAGTCTGGGATGGTGAGGAAGAGCAGAGTGATGATGGGCAGAGACAGAACCCAGAGGATCCGCTTCAGGTCGCTTTCCGGCACGGAGAACACGCTTTTGTGCTCCGCTGGAATGCAAGCGAACAAAATCAGGGGTCATGAAGGTCAAACACTCCAGGTGGACACATGTTGGAAATACTGAGCGCGCTAAGAGAATGGGTTTTACCTTCAGGAATCTCATTGAGGCCGTGCAGGCTGAGGGAGAGGTGAGAGTATCCCGAGTCGTCCTGGAAGATCCCACTGTCTGTCCTGGAGCGGCTGTGAACCCGCAGACTGCTTTCGTCGCTCCAGCCCATCAGAGGCTGGGTTTCGGTCTTCTCGCCGGACCCTTGGCCCAGACAGGTGCAGCAAGGGCTCAGCTTCCTCAGGACAAACTCGCTGATACGAAGGTCAAAACACAGGACCACTATGTAGACGGCGTAGACCAGCAGCAGACACGCAGCGTCATACCTGTGAACAAAAACATAGACATTGATTGTCAGATAGAAAATGGAACTTGTGCTTATGTGATCACTTCTGAGCTTCAAGTTCCATTTGCTGAAGATGGCAGTCAAAAGCTTTGGCAATATCTGCTTTTAGAGAAGTAACCACAGGAAAACATACATAAAAATGACCTCAAAAATGTCTTGAGCTGGTGATTTTTTAAAAATATATTTCAAATTAAAAAACAATGTAGTTGAAAGGTGCTATACATCAGATTTGGAGAATTTCAATTGCCTCTCAACATGGGGACGGCTGAGCCGGCAGCTATAGGTGCTAACAGTGCTAACAGTCAGACAGCATTGTTTACCTGAGGGGAAACAGGAAGGCGGATGCTACACTTTCGCTATGACATCATTCAACATGGCATATCAGCTGTAACCGCCGTATGAACGCAGCACAGGGGCGGGATAACAACACACACAGAGGGAGAGTGACTTCATTAGCTGCTCAATCGTTTTTTTGCTGTTATATTAATGCTCTGAATGTCAAATTTAGCACCTTTAAGAAGATTATTTTGGCAGTACTTCCTTCATTGTTGGCTTGTTTCTTTTATTAGGTCTCTTTCTCACACCAACGTATTCTTTACAGTCATGTTTTTGGTAAATATTTTACTACAGTCTGGTTTATCTATAGTTAGTTATTCAGCTTTTTAAAAAAATTCCATATCTTGAGTATAATAAAGCTGTGCACTTTGTAAGCTAATACTGTTATTGTGCCAACACCAATAAGTAAGTACTCCCAGTACACGTTGAAATTTCTCATAAACACGGGATGCTACTGCTACCGCTGTGTTTATGATGCGGCATCGTCTTATTTAGGGAATAGTTATTGCGCTGTAATAAATGTCAGCGAGTCACAGTACAGTAGTCTCCACTGCACTGAGATCTGTTTTCATTTGTTGCTGTGTCACAAGACGCAAGGAAAGGCTGCACCCAGCTGACTTTGGCTTTTTTATGACCCACTAACAGGCGGTGGTGTAAGGTCTGGACATCATGTAACAAGATCTGGATGCACACACACACACACAAACACGCCCACTCACCAGTACACCTTGTTATCAGAGATGATGGCAATAACAGCAGAAACACTAATGCCATATGCCAGGCAGTCCCTGAACAGTGGCCAACAGGTGAGGCGCCCGGCCTGATAAAGGAAAGAGAAATAAATGTTTTACAGCTTATACAACACAGTGTACACAACGGGTCTTCCGCTTTGACCCAGTAAAAGCAGCTGCTCTTATGGGCAGTGTCTCAACAATGGATCGTGTCAAAATTTTTACCACGGAGGCCAAGAGTCCACAGGCAGCGCAGATTCCTAGCAGGTTGTAGACCGCTGAGCCCACAATGGTGCTGACCCCGATGTCCCCCTTTGTCACAAACACACCTAGCACACATAAAGAGCGCGTGTTAGCTTTGAGGACAATGTGAAAGCATTGATTTTTTTTTAAACGAGG
This sequence comes from Chelidonichthys spinosus, assembly GCA_029853015.1. Classification (NCBI taxonomy): domain Eukaryota; kingdom Metazoa; phylum Chordata; class Actinopteri; order Perciformes; family Triglidae; genus Chelidonichthys; species Chelidonichthys spinosus. The sequence goes on along the minus strand of CM056821.1, from coordinate 27,730,347 downwards.
AAATGTCTAGAGATCAAATAAAGAGCGAGGAGGAAAAACGTCCTAATCAAAGGCCGCTGTCCCTTTCTGTTCCCGAATGGGCGCTGAGTCACAGTTCATCAGGTTAGGATGGGACACGGTGGTCATGCACGCTGCCATCAACCTTTGCTGCTTGTCATTATTGTTATGCTGATGCATGATTACCCAGAAAGGCCGTGACCAGCTCAGGTGCAGAACTCCCAGCTGCCATAAACGTGGCTCCTGCTACATCCTGAGACAGTCCTAGACCTGCAGACACACGAGGAACAGCACAACTTACATGGTGTGGACAAAATAATGGAAACACCTGATTATACACAATCCAATGCAACAATAGCACCAACAATATGTTAAAAAATGGTAACTGAAGCTTTACATTATTTATCTAGCAAAACATCTGAATTTGCTAGTTCCAGCCACTCAAATGAGAGGATTTGCTGCATATAATGAAAAAATATATAATATATTTGGGTTTTGGTCAGTTGGTCAGACAAAACCGGACATTTTTTTCAACTTTGTAGAACTTTTTAAAGGCCAAATGAATAACGGATTAATTGAAAATAATAATAATTATTAACAGATTGATCGATTATTAAAGTAATTCTAAGGTAAATTGGTAAATGATGATGGCGGTCCAGACAGAACCACTAGAGGAAAACACAACAACCACACCCTGGTCAAAGTGATGTCCATTCATTAAACTCCAGCTGTTCAATTCAAATCAATTAGGGCGCGTGCGTGACGCCACTCACGTTCACTGATCACTTCCAAGGAGGGCAGGAAGTAATCATCGCAGACTATCGCGACAGCCAGCAGCATGTAGAAAATAAGCATGAAATAGATGACGAGGCCTCCATCCTTCCGCTCCTGCAGCGTGAAGAAGCCTTCGGGGAACTCGGACGACTGTGGTGGGACGCACTCTGTCTGGTTCTCTGAAACAGCAGGTCACACGCACACACACACACACACACACACACACACACACACACACACATATCATTCACAAAATCTGTCACCCCTCCCAATAAAACAAGCAGCCTGTTGCAGGATCAGCCCACCGAGGTGGTTTTGAATGTCAGTTACACGGAATTTCACGCCAATGAGACATGAAGATTATAGAGCAAACAGCGTCACGGTGGCTGAGCCACAATTGATTTACTTGCACTTTGTAATAACGGGAAAATGAGCCGCGGCATTCATAATGACACGCTAAACAGATTAGAGCAATAGAACAAACGCAGGCTCATCTAGGAATATTACGGGAGATTAAAAATAAAAAAAACACTATAAAGTGAGCCAAATCACACACAAATAGGATTGTCTTACCAAGAGCCCGACGCACCCTGGCAGAGTGGGTTTCCTGCGCTGCTGTTGCTGTAAATGACACGAGATGAACCGTGCAATATAAAAATATTACAAATCCCAGAAAATAAGGTATGAAATCCTTTCTTCTCTTTTTCTGCAGAGCCGTGGGCTTAACTTTATTCATGGTCACTGGAGTGAAAAGTGAAAACTAGCAATTATTCCAAGGAGTCATATGTTTCTTTTAGTCTTAACAAGCTGACAAAAAAAAGATTAAACATGGGCTGAAGCATCTAACACTACACTACGACTACAAGCTGCTGAGGGGGATTATTGGGGGGAGACGGCATCTTTTAAGGCCTGGCGCAATCAAGAATGGAGGGAGGGGGGGTCACGAGTTTGCGAGTCATTCCGGTCGACTTGAACGCGCTCCAGCCTGCTGGCGCTTCAGGGAGATTAATTCATGATAAACCCACCTTAACACACAAAATTATGAATATTGTTCTTTTCTGGAAAAAGTTACATAGATTCATAAATAGGGTTCGGCCTGAAGCTCTGCAGTTTAGAAACCCTAATTTTTCATTAGTGGCTACAAAGTGTCAGGAATTAGTTAAATAAGATTTTTTTATATATATTTTGTAGTTTTCTTATAGCCTACAGTAAAATGTTTTTGCAAAGACATCATTTTTGGTCATGCGCTTATAAAACGAGGAAGGAATTTAACAATATGGCGTGTGTGTCTGACAAAGACATCTTTTCATGTATTCATTCTTTCATTCTAAGATTGATCGGCCTGTCAACAATCCAGTTATTCTATACTCATGTAGAGATACTTGGGTTCACTGGACTGACTCAACTTCTTTACTCAAAAGTGGAAAAAGTAGGCTACAGGCTCCGAAATGTACTCAAAGTATTATAAAGTAAAAAGTATCTCAATGAAGGACATTTCTTCTGGCTGTTTTTTTTTTTTTTTTGCAAGGATAAATTAATCTTGCATCATGTTTATAATGAAAAAAATCCATAATTCCCCCCAAATGCATTAAAACTAAAGTAACAAAGTAAAAAAGTAAAAAAAAGTTGTCAGAAAAAGTCAAGTAAAGATAGGCCTATGTGAAAATTCTACTTAAGTACGAATTAAGTAGACATTTCTACTACTGTTTGTTCCTTCCCACCTCTGTACAAATGACATATAGGCTACTCAGTAGTCATTACTGAAATAAAGTCCTTTGTAGCTGTTGGTCGCCTACTTTGTTTTTTAGTAAATTAAAAAATTGGTAAGTAAGTAAAAAAAAAAAGAAACTCTATTTCCAGTACTTTTCTGGCCTCAAACTGTTAGTCTGCAGAGCCAATTAAGTGGTGATTGTAATGCACCACCTGACCAGCGCACTAAGTGACGCAAATCCAACACACCTATGACGTTTGCGTAAATTGCAGGCGCATGCTGGGTCTAGCTAACGCGCTCTACGTTCCACGTGCTGCTCTGGAACAAGGGAGGCTCCGTGGACTGGTTCTACTGGGACTAGAGAGGCTCCGTGGACTGGTTCTACTGGGACTAGAGAGGCTCCGTGGACTGGTTCTGCTGGGCCAAGAGAGGCTCCGTGGACTGGTTCTACTGGGCCAAGAGAGGCTCCGTGGACTGGTTCAACTGGGACTAGAGAGGCTCCGTGGACTGGTTCTACTGGGCCAGAGGGGCAGAATGGACAGGTTGAGGAGGCCTCGAGGCGGTGCGCGAGACTCTCATTCAAACAGGTGAGTAACAAAAACAACGCACTCATTCGTGGTTCTCTCGTCAACGTCACTACGCAGCTCGTCGTTGTTTACGTGTGTTTGTTCGTGGCCATGTTTGTTTAGTTTTGTCCTATCTGCGTTGTGACGCTGGTCGTGCAGGCTGCAGAGGTTGTGATGTAACAGGTTTGTCATATGACATCATCATATGGCCCTCAATGTTTTGTCTTTACCCTCCTCACTCTTTTAAACTACACAAGAGTAGCCTACATGTTAACTGTCCTACCTGTTACTTTTATGTATAGCTTATTTATTAAGTAATGTATTTGATCATACTTTTACTTTGAAATATTATTCTATTGCTGTTTTTTATTGATATGACAACAATGCGGATGCAACAGTAACTTAACTTAACAGTTAGGTTACAAAGTAAAGTATGGATATAACTATAGGCCATGTCTTGGCTTACAACTTTTATTGTACACCAACAAAGTAGACAGAAGTAGAAGTAGAAGTGTGTGTGTATGTGTGTGTGTGTGTGAGTGTGAGTGTGAGTGTGTGTGTGTGTGTGTGTGTGTGTGTGCTGAGTGATGGGGTCTGGGGCTTGTTTGGACATGCCCCCAAAGTTTTCCCCAAATCCCCACACTAGGGAACATGTGTGCTCAGGAACCATTAAGTAGATGGACAGTCGTCTTCTCTGCAGAAACACAGCTTCAGAACAACTTGTAAGTTGATTTGCTTATTTTTGTTTTGTCACCAAACTGTGACCATTGCATGTTCTACACTAAGTGGCAGATTATATGAATGCAAAGCATGATTTATTGCTAATTAATTCATTCCTTTTTAAAAAGTCTTCTTGGCATTTTCTGTGCAGTCCAAATACCAATAATACCATACTAATTAGTATGCCAGGAAAGTATTCATGATGTCCCAATAAGGGATGTGATGATACAGGATTTAATCATCGATCAGGATTAAAAAAACACTCTAAATTGATCATGTAGACTTTTCATTATCAGGATAATTGTAAATATTAACAGGATTCAAATGTATTTATTTATCTTGTATTTATGGGATCTCTCATCATTTATCACAATTTTATTCAAGACTATTTGATTGCCACTCAAAAAAAGATGTCTTATTTGCAGTTTGTTTCTTAACAAAATGTAACGTGACACCAGATTTTACGAGTTTTAAGCATATTTTGATGATTATCTGGATAATATCCTGAATCGCAACCCTTTTGCCCAGTGTAATGTGACATTAACATTTTCATATCATCCCTATTCTCAATACATAGCATGTCATATGCAGTATGCTAAATCAACCTAGATGCCCCTACATATGCAATATTCATGTCCGCATGCTTTTCTGACTGTTCTGCCCCCATAATCCTTTGCACAGCAGATGCATAAGCAAGAGGGTGAAAGTTCAAGGTGCATTGTTATGAGTATCATGTCCCAACTGAATACATACTGCATGTAACAGAACTTAGTTTGTAGGGGCAGATGCAAGTCAAGAGAAAAAGTGGTTTGGAAGGCAGCCTTGGTTTTAATTAGCAGGCCCAGCACATCACCCTGTTAGTCTGCACCAGCTTCTATTGTTGTGATGGATGACATCGAGTCAAATCTGTGGTTTTGTTGTTGTCAGATAACAGACATAAACGGTGAGTAAATGGCGCCCCTGTGTGGTATAATTCAATATGTTTTCTTGCTTTTTTTTTAATACTTTATGGCATTTTGTAGTCTGACTTTTAGACATTAAGGAAATGTGTAGCAGCGTTGGACTATTCTGGATATTAAAGTGTTTAAATAAATAGATAAAAGATCAGACAAATTCAGACACATTTAATAGAATTATGAATTTGACAAATTCCCTAAACATTTGTAAGTGATGGACATAAATTTTGAGCTGAGTTTTAAAAAGTTATCAGATTATTTTTTTTACAGTTTTGTGGCTGCAAATGTATATTTGTCTGGTTTTATACATAAGATTTCTTTTAAATAATGCCTTATATATTTATATAGTAATGACCACATTGGGCCTGCAGTCTGCATACAAATGTTATTGTTTTTCATGGTATTTATATATCTTAGCATCATTTCATCATCAGATCAGCCTACAAGATGTGGTACTTTTGATATTACAAAAATATTTTTGGGAAAAATCATTTGTATTCATGACATGCACTTGTCTTTTACCAGCTCATTATCCAACCGAGAGATGTCAGCATTTAAGCAGAAAGTCTTGGAGGATATCTTGAAAATGTGATTTCTAAAACCACACCAGTATGATGGAATGTTTTTATGCAGAAAAACAAACGGTATGAGGTTCACGTTATTCTTCACCTTCTGCTGTGTCTAGGTAATGATTTAAGTTTCAGGAATTTAAGGGTCATAGCAGCACCATTGTTACTGTTATCGAGAACTGCGACTGGCAGCCATACTTAGAATAAATACCAGGCTCTTTTTTTATCTCCAGATTTTTGTCCTGCTGAGATAAATATTTTAATAGCGCATTCTAGAACGGCCTATGTACTGCAGGGCGGGCGTGTGTGTGTGTGTGTGTGTGTGTGTGTGTGTGTGTGTGTGTGTGTGTGTTGGAGAACGGAGGTAAAATAACAGCTTGCCGAGACGCCTCTCCATCTCATTTGTCACTGGAAGCCTCTTTGTACGTGTATGCATGCTTTCACTTGTAAGAAGATACAATGGAAACTCCACAATGCCCTGTTCCGTCTCAGTTGTCACTGGTAAGCTAGCTGTGTTGAATGAAGCCCTTTAAGTGCTTCTAGCCATCTGAACACAGGAAACACCTTTTTATTCTGTGCATCCTGCACATTTAAAGTGATTTTTTTAAATTTATAATGTGTCCGTGTCTTGTAAAATGTGTGGTAAAGAAGCAGACTGGTTTTCTGTCAGAGTAATACTTGTCCGTCTGCCTTTCACAACATTGTTCTTAGTGACAGAAATAGGGGAAGGAAGCCAGCGAAACTAGAAAAACTCGTCGAGTTGCTTGTCATCATTACACCATGGAAAGTCAGCAGCGTTTATTAGTCTCACAGGACCGCTCGGTGTTATTGACCTAAGTCCATTAAATTATCCTTATCGCTTCCTTATCGCGTCTTGCCTCCTCGCATGCTGTTCCTTAGTGCTGGAAACTGCACAGGTCTGGGTGTTTTTGTGTACTTCCACCGGTTGAATACCAGCACCCTGCCCTCTGCGAGGAGTGTTCAGTGTTCAAGGTTCAGGAAGATAACGAGAGGTGAGTGGCTGACGCATAGCTCGTGTTGTGTTACCACTGGCTCATATCAGATTACCGTAGACGGCAGCTTGGGTGAAACTGTAGCTGTATTCAGACCGCCGTCGCTCGAACAAAGCAGGAACTGGGACTAATAAAGGAGTTTTTTGAAGAAGCTCACGGAGGGCTTCCCGTTTGTTTTCGTTTTTTTTAAACAAGCGTTGCCATGGGTAAGAAGACACAACACTGTCTGCTGCTTTCCCTGTGTTTGTCGGGACTTGTTCACCACTCGGCTGGCTTGGTGTTTTGGAGGGCCATGGTGGAAATAAGCTATGCTAACAACAACAACGTGACCGTGGACAAATACTGTGAATGCGGTGTGTTTGGTCGTAACTCTCCTCTGGAGAGAACCTCCGGCATTGTTGTGCTTCCCAGGGGAGACCCCAAAGGCTGTGGCTCAGATCCCGTCTACAATCGCAATTCCAGCTCCCCAGATTGGATAGCCCTGGTTAAAAGGGGCAACTGCACCTTTAGTGAGAAGATCAACGCTGCCAAACGCCAAGGAGCGGCCGGTGTGGTGGTTTACAACGTGGATGGCAGTGGCAACAGCAGCAGTCTCATGGCACACTCGGATGCAGCTGGGATTGTGGCGATCATGATCGGCGACTATCAGGGCATGGAGATTGTGAGGCTGGTGAAGAACGGGACAGATGTGCAGATGCTTATCGATGTCGGCAGCTTTCACGGACCCTGGATGGACTCGTACTGGCTTTGCTTCATGTTCATCGTCTTCTTCATTGTGACGGTAGCCTCCATCGCCTACTTCGGGTTCATCTCTGTGAATCGCCTCTACAGCCTGAGAATGCACAGGCGCGCGGAGAAGATGCTGAAATCAGAAGCCAAGAAAGCGATCGGGCGTCTAGAAGTGCGCAAACTCAAGACCGGGGACGAGGAAACCAACTGCGAGTCCAAAGTGTGCGCTGTGTGCATCGAATCCTACAAGGCGGGGGATGTGGTCACGGTGCTGACATGTGACCACCTCTTCCACAAAGGCTGCATCGAGCCCTGGCTGCTGGAGAGGAGGACCTGCCCCATGTGCAAGTGTGACATCCTGAAGGCCCTGGGCGTCGGGGAGGAAACAAAAGAGAACCTTTCTGATGAGTCACCACCAGAGGTCACTGTGATCACGGTCACAGGGGGAGAACCCATGTATGAAGTCCAACTCACTGACCAAGCCAGCCCTGACCCAGAGAGTCATCAGCATCACTATGACAACGAGGCCTTCGTGGGAGACTCGCAGGCTGGGAGAAGATGAACAACGACAACGGGAACAAATCGGCAACAAACCAGGACACAAATTCCCTGTTTGTTTTTTTTTTAAATAGCTATTTCTCTGGGATACAGTGAAGTAGCAGAATGGAATCACACTATGATATTCCAGCAGGAGGAACAATGTTCATCTTGTAATGCAGGCATGCTAAAAATAGAATTTTTTTTTCAAAAATAAATTCCAAGGATTTAAATGTGTGATTAGCTTGGATGGCACTTTTCTCTTTGCATGTCTTGGTGCAAGTGTGAAAATACTGGGTGTGTTCATGAAGTGACCTAAATTGTTTAGAATAGATTCCAAACGGAGTAATTGTGCAGTGATGCCAGTGTCAAATTTCTGCTTTGCATAAATAGTCACACCAGCTCGACAAGGGTGAGAAAGGAAGTGGAGCACTTGAATATCTGTTTGGGCCAAATTTCTCATTCCTCACACTTTCTCACAATTTAACATTGTTCTGTTTTTTTTTTTTTTTTTACAAAAAGAGCATAATCCATTCCAATCCAATATATTCCTCTAAACACAATTCATTTGAAAAATCGGACTCTTTCTGGTCTTTTTTCAAAATGGAGTATGCTTTTCAGTGTCGAACACACCCTTATGAACACAGCACAAAACATTCATGACACACTTATTGCACCACAATCAGTGAATAAAGTCACCTGAGGGGCTGGGAATCTTATGAAATGTAGTCCATAGCAACACGTTTGCCACGTGAAACAAGTTTTTTCAAGTCCTCTCTAATTTGTTGGCCTCTAGCTACAGTTGAGGATGTGGCAATAGACTGGTGATGATCCCTCCAAAAATGTGTATCTTGTCTATAAGGTGGGGAAAATATATTTTTATGTAAAATGGGTATATTGAGATTTATTTATCAATCATGTCAAGGTGTCTGTATAGCTGTTAAACATAATTTATGTAGAGTAATTGTCCTCTGCTAAACAGCTGATTTTCAGTTGTTGTTCTTGAACAGGTCTTCCAGGGTTTTTTTAAATTAGGAATGGTGTCTATTCAATCCCTGTGGTCTACCTCTGAACTTTCACATGGCTAAACGTATGGAACAAGATTCTTGCTAATCCCAGATTTAGTGTGTCCCTCAGTAAATGATAAACCTAAAGGATTGTTTGATTTCTCTGTTTGCTGGTATGGCATTTAATATATATTTTTCTATACTGAATCATTTTCGCTACCGACAGATTCCAGGAGCCATTGTTCTGTAAAAAAAAAATATTTCTTGCTGTATTAAATCACATTGATGCTTATTAGAATGCAATAAATCCCTCAAAATGAGGCCAACTTAACGAGCATATACGTCCTTGTAAGAATGGTGTTTGTGTAAGCGTGCATATGGTGTGGAAAGGGGAATATACGAGTGTGCCTGAATGCGTCGGTGTGTTACTCTGCATCAGGCAGGTCTGTGTGTAAGCAGTGTCTCACTCTCAGAGTTATGGTCTCATTCCCAATAACTGTGGGAGAGGAGTGAAACTGTAATTACTTCTGCACAGGTGGGAGCCGATCCGCACACACACCTTGAGCCTGAGCTGGATAATCATTTCATCACATAAGTAAAAGGGCCTGACCGAGCAAGCAGAGATATGCAGCTGTATGGCAATGGAATGGAAAATATTATTACGGAATATATATTTTTTATTATCCTTTCATTGTGCTTTAGAAGAACACCCACAGTTAAGTCTGTAATGTAATTGCAAGACTGCTTTTGAAGTTTTTTTCCTGTGAGGCAGAACATACTTTCCGAGTCGGGGCTTTAGACTTGTGTGAACAGCTGATTGTGCCTTAAAATAAAGTAAGGTCCATTTGTGACCCATCTGCACAGATTGTCTCTTAAGTGCAGACATGAGTTGAGCAGTTCAACCAAAGAGGGATTGTGAAGTGAAAGTATCCAGTATTTAGAGAAAAGCAAAAAAACGACATGGACAAATGATATTTATTTTCCCTGGGATCCCTTGAGAGGGCCTGACCCCCAAGATGGGAGCCACTGCTCCAGACTGTCCTGTCACACTCTTTTACTTATTGCACACAAACGATCGTTTATTTATTCAGAATCAATATTGTAGATTTTTAATATTAACTCCTGTGCCAAGATGCCATGCCTTCATTTGATCTAGGTCTGAAGCCCCTATGGTTAGAGGGTCTGACACTTCAGTGTTTTGTTTTTTGAAAATAATATTTTCATTTAGACATCCTATCAAGTCTCAGAATCTCTAGGTGCCCAAAGGACTGAAGGATTTTTCACAGCACCATGAGAGCAAAGTTTTTCAATGTCCGTGTATGGCTTGAGGACGGGATCTAGTGGAAGTTGTAGAGGCTAATGCCAGTACAGAACCGGGGCCAAAAGGGCAGAAGTGTTTTTAGTGAGAGCTTTGGTCCGGAGCTCAGTGGGCGAGCGTGAGTCTTGGTGTTCCCTCTCCCCTCCGATGGCATGTGTGCACTGGATTTCAGGCCAGTGCTGTGTGAGCTCAGCATTCATAGGTCAGATGGTTATAGTGGAATCGCAGCGAGACAGAGAATCAATACTGAACTAACTGATCAGCCTGGGAACAACTGGTGAGCCCTGGGTTAGAAGCACGCTCTGCTCAGCGGTGGTGCTTCTCTGATTTATTGCCGTTGTTAAAGAGAAAATTGAGTCAGAAGGTTTTCATTTAATGGCATACTAGTCTGTGGCCGGACTCTAATACCGCACTTGACCTTCAGTTCCAGATAGGAATCAAACAGTGGAATTAACTACAGTAGTGGCCTGAGAGCATATCTGCTCCAGTACTGTCTAATCACAGTAAATATCTCATGTTTTCTGCGGCGAAGAATAAACCCGGAGGCTTGTGACTGAATAATAAATACCAGGCCTATGTTTGTAGTGAAATAAACATGAAGAAGGTGCTTTATGTTCCGGCTTGAGGCCTTGCTGTGTCTCAGTACCTCCTTATGAATGTTTATGATAGCCCTGCAACACCCCCTGGTGGAGATAATCCCTATTCACATTGAATTTGAATTCAGTCCCAGCATGCAAAAGGTAAAAGTGGTCGCAAGTCAGGCCCAAACTTTCCAATTTTTTTTTTTTTTGGTCTTCAGGTACTGTGGCAATTTCTTGCTTGAGTGGAAAGTACAGAGTTATAAATCCAACCATTATGAAATTGAATAATTCACTGGCTGTATACTTCAGTGGCCCGGGTGAACACTTCTATTTATCGATATAATCTGCCTGTTTTTGTGCTCTCCCCCACTTGTGCTCCGCTTCAGTTCTGCAGAGCAAAGGAAAGTCTTTCTAATTAAATTACAGTGGTTGGTCTTGTCTCCGGCTCTGTTGTCCCAGACTGTCTCAGTAATTATCTTAATGAAGGGGAGAAATTTGATTACAAAAGTGCAGTAAGAAGCAAATTAATCCATTTAGTTACGAAGTACGACATATAACATTTCTTTCATCTCTTACTGCTTACGCAGACTATTAGATCAAATGTTCTGGTATATATATATATATATATATATATATATATATAAAATATAAAATCCTCCATTCCACATCCTAAAAGTTTCATTGGCTCAATGATGAAGTGCAAATATTGGGTATACCAGTCGCAACTCTTTTTTCCTCCCAGCACGGTTTATGTCTTTTGGCCAATCCGTTTATGTTCACATTATTAGGGAACCTCTGGCTCCTCTCTGGGAAAAAAAGAGAAGTTTCTGACTCAGTACTTTCAATGCAGGATGGTTTTTACTGCCGGCATTATCTCCTCAAGAAAAGTCTACTTTCACATTTTCTGCATAATAGTATCAGCTGCAGCAGTGTTTTAGGTTGGTCCAGGTGAGAGCCTCTTTTTGATGTCTCCAGTCCTTCCTTCCTCTTGTTGTCCCTCTGGCTGATCAGATAGTGCCGAGTGCACTGGACAAAGCAACTCTCATCCTGTGTCATTGTCCTTACTGCTCCATCCTGTGCTTTGACATGTCGGCCTTCCTGCAGACAGACAGCAGGAGGGCAGGCGTGGAAAGGAGAGGATGTCTGAAGAAGAAACACCTTTTCCGCCCTGACTCAGTGTCAAGGAAGCGATGAGCCCTTTTGTCTGTTATTTTCTACCACTCCTCTTATTCATTGCAAGTGCTGGATATGGTTTTGGTGTAGCTGCCAAATGGGCTGCAATGACTAAAAGTATGCCATCTACTGGAGAAATATGAAAAGAGCATAATGTCAAATCATTTGTTATTTATTCTGGCTTGTTTGTTCGTCCATGTGTCTCTAGCTTGTGTATTTAATTCTGTGTATGTGGTGGTCATTAATGGATTATAATTAATCCTCAATTTAGGGCTGCCATTTTATACTTGGTTATTATTTTGGCAATCGATTACATTGTTTGAGGCCATTTGTTGGGATGAATAGCAAACATTCTCTGTCTGTAGTATTTTTTTTTCTGACAGCAACCCCAATACTGTTGGGGTTCTGAATCGTAAGTGGGTCAAAACAAGCTCATTTGAACGTGCTGCTTTCTGCTGTGGTGAAGTTGTGAAGGAAGTTGACTGTAAACAAACCAATTAATTATGATATTTATCAACAGTATAAAAGATAATAAAAATAATTGTTGTGTTGCAACCCTATTTATATTAATCATAATCAATAGTAATGATATATATGTATAAAGTTGTTGCCTCCTGTTTTTGGCACTTCCTGCTGTGGTTTCATGCGGTGCACATTTGGTATTCTCCCCTGCTGGTGCAGAGTCCAAACATTCCCAACATTTGTGCATGTAATTAGCTATCTATCTATCATTTAACACACACACACACACACACACACACACACACACGCCAGAGAGAGACAAAGATAAAAAGAGATGCTCCATGTGTCTCTAGAGAAACCCACCTTTAAGGCTGAAAAGGTCTGAGAAACATGTCTGCATTCACAATCAGCCTCCGTTCCAACAGGAAAAGTGATGTGTCAGCACTCAGCCCCCCACCTGTCTGGTACCGGCCCTGTACTTATGAAACCACTTTGCTCCGTATAAATCCAGCCACTATGAATCCTGTGTGGTTTCCCCCTGCCAATAGACCCTATTTGTATATACATCATGGAAATGATTTGTCAGCAGTCTCGACAATTGAGCTGTGTACCATCACACGCAGGAAGAAAAAATATCCTCTTGTCTTACTCTGAACATTGATGGCCTGAGGCAATGCTTCAACCAAAGTTTTCCTCTCTAGAAGAAACTGCCACTCAGCACAGTTTGACAACATGAATCAATGATCAAGTTGCTTTTCATCAACTCTTATTTTCTGTAATTCTATTCTTGCACGTCTTACTGGAGGCTCTCTTTTTCAGAAATGTCAATAGTTTGTGAAAGTGGCCGTGTGTGTGTGTGTCTGTGTGTGTGTGTGTGTGTGTGTGTGTGTGTGTGTGTGTGTGTGTGTGCGTGTCGCGTTCTTTCCCAGCAGTCCATCCATCCAGTCTGATTAACTCCTCTTGTGTCCTGTTGCCTGCAGCTATTAATTAATGACCCATTTGCTTAATTGCGAAGCGCTAGCAGGACAAAGAGAAGAGCAACAGAGACATCACATGGGGATTGGAGGGGGGGATATTTGTGTTGGGATTCTGACGTAAGGGAGATACGAGTGAGATGGAGGGATTCGGAACAACTTAAATGAATGTCAGTTGAAAAATCAAGTCCCAGGGTGTTGCATCAAATGGACCACAGAGTGCTGCGTCCCTCCTGTCTTTTTTTTTTTCCTGCTGACCTTGTCTTTTTCCGTCCCATTGTGCATGCGTGACTCTGTGTTTGTCTGTCCGTCCCATTGAGCGCGTGGGTTCATATGCGTCTAAAGTGACACAACCGAAGCTTCAGGTTCTTCTCTGTGTCTCTCTCTCTCTCTGTGTTATTCTGCTGAATGTGCTTTCCTGGATGCGGCACACATTGTGGACGGTCACCCGTTCACACGGACCATCTGTCACAGGCCTGCCTGGGCTTCCCTGCGCAGTTTGTCCACAAGCTGTGGCTGCCATTTGGTTTACCAATAAAAGTCACTCGGAGGTTTGTCCTAATTTTTGTACACCAAGGGTCAGGGCTAGGACATGGCTCAAATTCAAAAGGAAATGGCAGGAAAAATCGGAGTGGATTTTAGAGTGGTAGAGAGTTAATCATCCTTTAGTATGAATAGAGGGATCTGTCAGTATTTAGTTTGTCTTCCTTTTCCCCGTTATTTGTAGATATGTATATCATGGGTAAAATATAAAATAATGAAGGAATAAATAGGAGGAGTATTTATTATTTTTATTTAATCAAGAGTATAATGTGAAGATATAAGTAACCCTTTTTAAATCCTTAATCTGTGTTTAAAGAGGAACTCTGCAGAATTTGAATATTTGCACCAGCTGGATTATTGCAGCTGGACTATGATCTAATTCATTTATTAATTTTTCATGAATTTTTTAATGAAGTAATGTGCTTTCAGGGCAGTTGTAAACTCAGGTAGAACGCTATTTGGAGCCTAATCTGATGAATGATATAGTACAGCACACATGACATTCTACAACTGACATTATTTATTTTCTTATTATTTTCTATCTGACTTTATATGCAGTTGACTGCTGCTACAGCAGACGTCTCCCTGGTCTGTTTCCCAGATCATCTGCACGCTATCTGCATATTATGTATCTGCCATGTGCTTACTTCACGAATACCGGGTTTCTCTGCATTAATATTCATGCTAAATCACCCTGCCAGGTTGGGTTATGTCCACAGGCTTAAGTTGGTATATACAGCAGATGCTTTCGCATTGTAAAATAATATATTTTAGAAAGTGGATGGGAAGGGGAAAGAGAAGGGGGATGATGGTATGGTAATGTGGGAGAGGCTGCAGCACTGGTTGAATGAATTTAGAGGACAAGTCAGCACAGAAGGACAATTTAGATGCTAATAAGACTGATGTACCAAATATGAAACATTTTCTGGAGAAGACCGGCTCCACTGTAGAGGATATTCGGGTTAACCACATGTATCATCATACACATAGTGTCTGTGTGAGTGTGTATATGTCCCTGGAGTTAGTTTGTGGGCATTTACGCTTCATTGAGTTGCAGATAATCACCAGTGGCATATAGCACAATGTACTTGAAGTCATGATTGAATGGAAAGTCAGTTATTTCTCAGTACCATGACAAACATCTATATATACACACAATTTTCTCAGATTTTCTTTCTGCAGAACAAGGTATATTTAATTGTTAGGAACAAGCTGATGTGCATACAAATGTTAGAATGAGTTTTGTTGTAGAAAACATGCAAATTCATACCCCAAATCTGTTTTATTTTGATCATACACCAGGCCTGCGGGTCTGAAAAGTGAAGCCAATCAGGAAGTGCCTTAAACTTGCATTATTTCAAACAGCCAGCAGGGGGGTGTCTCTTCTGGCTGCTTAAAGAAGTCTGTAGTCTATGAGAAAACGACCCTACTTCTCACTTGTTTTATTACCTCAGTTGTAAACCAACATTTTAAAGGTGAATTTATGGTCTCAATCACTCAAGTCTTCTTCAACACAGCATGATGTTCATTTAGTAGATTATGGTTCCATTTAGAGTCAAACAGCCCACAAAGCAGGGTTTGCTTTATGGCGTTGGCTTCCTTGTGAATGACAGGTTGATGCTGCAGTGTTGGCCAGTCTGGGCGTTGTCTGTGTTTTTGTTTTGGAACTTAAACCCTCTCACAGTGTGTGTTCAACCATGATGACTAATTGTGATCCTTTTTGTTGCTTAAAAATGTCTTACTCAGAATTAGTTTCCGCCTTCACATGTCACTACTTGTTGCAAAAAAACAAGATGGCCATGGTTGTTTTGAGGCTTGAAAACAGCAGTCCACAATAGATCATAATATATTTGTTGTGTTCGTGCCCTCTTACATGTCTTGTTTATGGAAACAACATCATCATCATATTGCTTCCTTGTGACCTTAACGTTTATGTTGTGCAATGAAGTTTTACATGGCTAGCATTCACATAGCTTCAGATAAAGTACAGGCAGGAAACTAAACTCTGAGATAAGATCATGGTTAATAATTCCTCTCCTTTTCTTTTATGCTAAGACACTGTAAACAGCTGGATCACATGACTTATGAAAGGTGTATCGATTGCATTGAACAACAGAGTTTAATCCCCGTTTTAATGTTCATGTCAGCAAAAAATAACTTGTACAAATTTTAGCTTGTAAGTTTGCAAATGAGGGGATATGTAATATACATAGTGTGTATTTACGCACATTAAACATCAGTCAGTGGTAAGGAGTAAACCTTTGTTTTTAGGTTAAATTGTTCCAGAATATGAATATCTCACACTAATATCACAATATCAGGAGCAGTTGGGGGGCCTCTGGGCTGACCAGAGCTTGCTCTTTAGCTGCTCTCTGATCAGCCATTCTGGACAGTAGCATGTGCATATAAAGACCATCCTAAATAAAATGTATAAGCATGCAACTGATGTTATTGTTCCAAGCTTTATATTTATTATTGTCTTTGTGTCTAATTTTTACCAAATGTTAAGGCTCTCTGCAAATCTTTGCAAATGCACGCAATGTATTTTCTTTTGTAAGAGCAGATAAAAGGTGTTGTTGTTGCCAGAGGAGAATAGAAGGCTTTGTCCTGACTTTCTATATGTGCAGGCATGAGTTACATCCCAGTGAAGCTTCCTTTGTCCAAGCAACGGGATAGCTGCTATGTGGCTGAGCTGAGGCCTGAGTAGGGGGCGGGATGTGCAGCTAGAGTTGGGGAAACAGATACGAGTCCCAGGCTTCAGGTAGGGTCATCTGGAATACCATGTGATGTTGCGTAAACAAAGAAGATTTTGGCCTCGGGGCTGGAAGAAGATAGTTACGCCGAGGAGAGAGACAGAGGCAATCACTTGACAAAGTTTGTTTGTGTTCACCCTCTTCAAACTGCAGCCACGGCTCATTGTGAGAGTTTCCTGTGTGGTCTAGACTGAGCCGGGATTTGTGGTTTAGGTGAGGTTAGGATGCCACCAGGGGAATATCATGAAGTTCTTGCTTGGTGTCAGATGTAGTGGCACAATTTACTAGAAAAGCAAACCTTTGTCCTGATAGGAAAGTTAGTGAAAACAACTTTTTGGGTTGTTAAAAAAAAAAAAGTGGTTCTATCAGATTTCCCCTCACGATGACTCTTGCTGTTTCTTTTCATCCAGCCCTCTAGTTAATCAGGAAGACTGATCACTTCCTTTCTGGAAAATGCTGCATCTGGACCACAGTCCATTTATTAGCAACGAATTAACATTTTACGACTGCAGGCTTGATGAATCGCGGTCGAAACCCCTTTATTAATAACGTATCACCGTACATAACTTGCAGACATGATGGCTTTTCAGAAAATGAGAAACCATCGCGTCTACACCAGTAAATGTCAATAGGCTGTTAATAAGTGGATTTTTTTGGGTCCAGATGCTTAACAGCTCTTTTCCAGAAGTTAAGCGGTCAAACAGTTGATGATCAAAGGATTCCTCCTGGTGAATGAAAGGTATATCAGTAATTACATAATGCACTTTATACATTTAAAGCTACATCCAGCAGCTGGTTAGCTTAGCTAAGCACACAATTACTTGAAATAGTGCTCTGTCCAAAGGTCACAAAATCTGAACAGGAAGTTTTTACTTCCTGGAGTCTACAGGCCACCTATAAAATGGAAAATGGTTCAATATGTACACAACCAATGTGTCCTACAGTAGAACAGAGCCAGGCCAGCTGTTTGTCTCTGTTTCCATTTTTATGCTAAGCTAAGCTAACTGGCCAATGGTACCAGCGACATATTTATCCTATAGATGTGAGAATGGTATCAATCATCTTCTACTCTCAAATTCCCCAACATGTTGAGCTATAAGTGTGTTCTTACATGTTTCTTTTTATTAACCTTTAATAATTGCATTCGTATCAACCTGTAGCCTACCTGTTATAAAGTGCGCCTTATTAGACAGCGGCACCGACTTGGTTTGGACCTGCACAACCTGAACACAGATAAAACACCCACTCGCACACATTCTTCCTCTCTCTCTAGATCCTCCTTGTAAATAAATGTAATTTACAGCCACTGAGCAGAATGGTCCCTCGGAGTTCAGGCACGGCAAGCTCAACTAAATCAACTCCGACTGCAACAACAGCTCTAACAGCAGGTTGGTCATCGAGGAACTCCTCGGAAGACAGGATCAATGGGAGGGGGGTACACTTAGTTCACCGACATGCATGAATACACACACACACACACACACACACACACACACATACACATATACACACACTTTGACTTGCATTCATTTTCCTGGGGACTTACCCTAACTCTAACCATAACCACTCCCGGCCTAAATCCAACCCTTACCCTAACCGTAAACCAGTCTTCACCATAAAATGTGATGATTTATGTCGTGGGGGCGTGCATTCTCTTCTTATTTTCAACAAAAGGAAGGCGAGCCCCCACAATGTGTCTGTCTAATGAGATTTATGTCCCCACAAGATGGACAAAACACTCTCCTCACACACACACACACACACACACACACACTATGTTGACTCTTATCTGCAGCCTGAGGGAATCAGTCAGCGAGGTCCCCTGTACAGAAATAGTCGCCATGGCTCTCCACGCCTCTTGATTACGGTGTTAGATCTCAGCAGGTGCAGGACAATATTGTTCGGGCGTTGTTTGGGGATATCCAGCTCCTACCGGTCGTACCTCACATTTGCATTCGTTTTTTTCCTCCTGAGTTCATACCACTCTAACTGAAATCCCCTTAGAGAATATGCATGCGTTCATTAGGCATATTTTTGAAACCTTTTCCTGAGGGATTTCTATACGATCAGCTTCAATTATGTGTGTGTCTGTGTGTGTGTGTGTATGTGTGTGTGTGTGTGCCTCCCACTATAAATGAGCCAGTATTCGCAACTGGCCATGTGAAGTGATGTGTGACCCTGGTAACTGAAGGCTATGATGGGATATTTTCCTTGTGAGTGACTGGGCCAACACGTCATCCCCCCTCCCAGGCTTTTATTTCCTTGCCCTTCGAGTAAGACTGTCCGTGTGTGTGTGTGTGTGTGTGTGTGTGTGTGTGTGTCTTGCATCATGTGTGTTTGTATGAGTGTGCGTGACTTCCCTTTTGTGTGTGG
Source organism: Chelidonichthys spinosus (assembly GCA_029853015.1). Classification (NCBI taxonomy): domain Eukaryota; kingdom Metazoa; phylum Chordata; class Actinopteri; order Perciformes; family Triglidae; genus Chelidonichthys; species Chelidonichthys spinosus. The sequence goes on along the minus strand of CM056821.1, from coordinate 27,711,591 downwards.
GTGTGTGTTTGTGTGGAGGGTTTAGAAATGGGCCTGTCAGAAGTGAATGATCAGACTAATCAGGTGGAACATGGCAGACAGCAGGATTAAGACACACTGGAGAGAGAGAGCCCAAATATAGCCAGGGTCAACACACACCTCACGCTAGGGGTGTGTGGTTGTGTGTGTGTGTGTGTGTGTGTGTGTGTGTGTGTACTGTAGATCTAGTCTTGTGATATCCCATGATAGCCCCCCCCTCCCATTTAATTGCTTTACAGTGTTATGATGTGGGGGTCTCAGAAAATCCATCATCTACACCACTACAACTTATGTGCTTTGTAAGATGGGAGTTTAAAGGCACACACACGCATCTACAAATCTACAACAGCCTTTACACTGACCTAAACAGAATAATCTCCCTTCTCTATTGGACGTCCTGTTTGATCACCCTGCCAGTGAACAAACAAGACAAACCCTTTTTACCAGCGTACCTTAATTGCATTAGCTGTTAAGCAGAGTGAGTTGTTTTGGAATAAAGCTTGACACATTGTTTACCTCCCAGAACAATCAACCCATTTAACATAAATGACCCTCACAAGCCTAAACGGATAGATCATCAGCAGAGGAGACAACAGCCTGTGTTTATCTCCCCCATCTATCCATTTAGTTATCCAATCACTGATAAATGTACATTGTCGTGCTCATTTGCTCTGACAAATATTGATGTTGCTTTGGTTTCTGTAATGCGTCGGAATAAAAACAATCATCAATATTAATGGCCACTCTATTTGGAGATATTGCTGACATTCATTATCATCCATTAATGTTTGTTTACCTAATTTGATTGGAGCATAACCTCCACGGTGGCACATCCTGCACTGCTCCACATTGTTTATGTGAGGAGTCCCGAAAGAGTGGAAAGCTAATAGAATTGAAAGTCAGACGCGCCCCCTGAAAGTTAGTCCAATTAGGTACTACGCTCCAACCAGGGCTCACCTTTATCATATTTCACATCATGCTGTTATCATTCACCTCATTACACTTCCAATCAGACTCGCGCAGCATTGCCAAGCAGTGTGAATCCAATTTTTCTTTCTCTTCCCCCCCCCCATCTTTCCTCCAGCGATGGTTATTTTCTTATCTTCATCGCTAGTAGTTCTTCTGCTCTCTTCCTTCTCCCTTGGCCGTCTCTCTAGAGCTGCTCTAATTAAACATGGGGTCGTGGTGGTACGGAGTCTTACAGCCGAGCAGAGGAGAAAGGCTCTAATTCCAGCTCTCAGGATGGAACTCTGACACACAATGGCCCTGCCATCCTCTCTGCCCCCCCATAGATTCCCAACTGAAAGCCCTCTCCTCAGGCAGCTTTTTAATAGGCCTCCCCTCATCCACCACACACACACACCCACGCACACAAACAACACATGTCTAAGCACACACAAACACACACATGCACCTTTGCAGCAGCAGCACACACAGACGCTACACGCACACAAGCCATTGGTCCCCTGTGTTCGTCTGTCACTTGTGCTCTGGCTCACACTGCTTTGGGCTTTTTGAAGTGCTCCTAAGGCCAGTCGACAGCCTTTTTACTTTCCACATCATGCAGAGGCGCAACCGCTAAGATAAGGCCACTACTCTGACTAGCCGGTATTGTAAGAGCAGCACTCGGGGGGCAGACTGTCAGGGACTAAAGGTTTCTTTGCCATTTTTCTCCACATGATGTAGATTTTAAAAGCACTTGATATAAAAAAAATAAAAAAAAATTAACATGAAAACACTTTGGAGGCCTGACTGAATGCGATTTTTTGGAAATTGGGTTTTAGGGTTTGGAAAGAAAGGTAAAGCTGAAGCTGTGAAAGTTTAAATGTTTACAGAACTACTACTCCCTTTTCATTTAATTAATTCCAATGTGGCTGGTTGGTTTGTTTTATAGTTTAGGTAGATTGTTATATTGTTGTTCACCAAAAACATATTTTCATCTAATTCAGAAAATTGTTGAATGTGAATCTAGTCTATAAAGAATAGTTTTGGAATTGTCATTTAAAATAAAACATCTGAAGATGCTCTATTTTTTTATTGTCAACAAATTCCACTAAAACAACAATTAAAAAATGAATTGATCATATGATTTAAGTAGCTAAAGCCTAATATAGCTTATCCCACTGTGCCGTAGACCTCCATCGTTAAATTAGAGGAAAGTAAATAAATGCTACATAATCCCACTTCATCATTACCATCAACATGTGCATTTTGTTTTGAGTCAATCCCACAGTTAACTCACTACTCTACTCTAAAAACGTATTAGTTGCACATGAAGCCCTCGACAAATGCACTATTTACTCCTTTGACCTACGTTTGCTAAAAACTACAGTGTTTTGTAACACTATTTAACAAATGAGCATCTTCAGTAGGAACAAATAGGCCTTGGGATTTTTTTTATCCTTTAAGGGTTACTATAACTTTGATAGGTTTGATGTATATTTTTTTCTTGGCTATATTTGGAGATGTGAGAATGGCCGAAAGCTTCTTTTAGGTTTTGTGTGGGTAAGGGCTGTTGAGGATGGGGGTGGTGCTAAGCTGTATCCTGTAAGTCCAGGATATTGGGTCGTTGTTGATGTGTTTTTGCCCTGAATGATAATTCTGCCTGTTGGAAAGACTAGGGGTTGTTGTGCAACATCTTGGCACTCGGCTCTTCCCTCCTTTCCGGGCCATCTTCTCCCCTCCGTCACTCTCTGTCCTCGATCCTCTTTTTTTTTTTTTCTCCCTTCCAGCTACCCTCCTTCAGTCCTTCGCTCTCTCTCTCTCTCTCTCTGAGGCAGGAAAATGCCCTTAACAACACAAAGAGACAGTGTTCAATCAGGATGGGAAGAGTCAGAGAGAGCTCATCTGCTCAGTGTGACGCCCATTACGTATTGATCTGGACTCGGTGTAGGGCAGCGAGGGCACGTTTGTGTTTGTATCTATATAGGCGAAGAAAGAGGGGAAACAACGAGAGTCGTGGGCTCTGTATTGGCCGCAGTGTGTTGATCTGATTTCCTTTCAGCGATAAACAAGGTGGGCTGCAGGGGACGGCCGTGCAGGCGAGGCAGAAAATGAGGCGGCTGAAACAGTGGCCCACTTGTGAAATCTCTCTGTGCTGATGTGTATAGACTATAAGCCCATTGATCTGTAGGGAGAATTAATTTGCTCTGGCACTAATGCAGGAGGGAGCGAACTTCATGTTGTTAGCCAACGTCAGATCCAAGCTATGTTCAATTAAGCCCAGTAACAAAATCAGAGTGCTGCACTTACAACTGCCCCACATAATCTGATCTATTGTAGCATTTTTTTTTTTTGGTAAGTCATATGGCTTGTCTTCTTGCGCTCCAAACAGTAATTTATGTCTTTATATCCCGATCCGAGCGCTAATTAAAAGGGCTCTTTGGAAATATTGCTGCACATGGCGTAAGCATTTTATCATTATTACAGCATACTCTCATTCCGCTGTAGTGTTCGCCCGAGGGTTGGTTGGTCGACACGATGGGGTATTTATGTGTTTGCATTTATTTGTGCATCGGGGGGCTTTCCCAGGCTCAGGGTTTAAGCAGGTGACGGTGGCCCGCCCCCCCACATCTTTGTGATGTGTAGGTTCTCATCAACCCTCGGGGATGGGGTGTGTCTGTGTGTGTCGGGGTCTGTCTCAGGGTGAGTGTCTGGGAAGATGCGATTTCCTTATGACAGAGCAGCGTAATAGCAGGGCTAGGCTTTAGTCATAAAGCAATTGGGATAATCCACTGGTTTACCAACAAAGCTCCCAGAACACCCACACTATAAAGAGCCTGAGTCAGGCTTTGGAGGGAGGGGGGGATAAAGAGAGTGGAAAGATACAACAACAAAAAAACACAAGAGAAATAAGGTTTGTTTCCATCTGGACAAAGCAGGTTGAGGTTACGTATCAGATTGCTGTGATCATCCTGAACTTGATGGCGTGATACCTTTTTTTAGGGTTCGACTCTCCCAGGTGTTTACAGTCTTACTGAGTGAATATGGGCTTGATAGGCCTGCTGCGACTTGCCCTCCCCTTTACTCTGAAGCAGACTTTTTTACTCACACACATGCACACGTGCATCCCGGTGAGTAGATGAGACCTGACAGACGAGCGCCTTTTGCTTGCAGGTGCTGGAGCGGGGCCCGTGCATCTTAAAGAACCACATTGGACAGATATTCATCTCGCTCTCTCCTCCTCCTCCTCCTCCTCCCGCTCTTAACGTGGTTCTCTATCTGGGTCTCTTGACTCTTTCTCTCAGACGGGGCCCGTATCAGCGGGTTGTTGCTTTGCATGGTAATGCTGAATGACTTGAATCTAGATCCCTCACCTTGTCGCTGTAATTTCTCACGTAGTGGTGCCGAGCAAGGGGAACGCTTAGAAGTTTATTTTCCGGCATATTTTTCCATCAACAGGTGGTATCTCCGAAAGGCATCTGGGATATCATAATGTTTACAAGCTGCCAGAAGTCATCAGATGTTTGCCAGGAAAAACTGAAGTCTAAGCCAAGTTTTTTTTACTAACATTCAACCACTAAAAACTTAATTAACTACAGCTAGATTAACTCTGTTTAGTGCTCTTTATGTCCACTGACCTGCCTCCCAGCATTAAGGCAGCAGACATATTGTATGTCAACTGAAAGTAATGTAAAATTACCCCCCAAGGTTAGCATAGGCAATGCTAAGTGAATCAGTTAAATTTTGGATTAAAGCAGTTACGCTGTGTGCATGTTTAGTGATGTCTTTCTTGGAAATAAGTCATTCAGCATGAAAGAAGCATAAAAATCGACTAAGAGGGGGTTTTCCTAAAAGCTGGATTATATTATTCAGGTGTGACTGATTGGAGGAAGGCAGACACGGTGGTGAGTTCAAGTGCTAATGAGAAACAAAGATAGAAAAATCATTATTCGTTAACATTGCTATTGCGTTTAGACTCCAAGAAAGCGATGAAAACAACTAATGGGTAACACCGTTGATGTTCTGTTTTTTGTTTTTAGTAATCTCTGAACTTCATTGCTTAATATACTACATTGTGGACTCAGCTTAATTATTCCTGTACGTCTCCCATTCCATAATCCTCCTTGACAATGATGTCTTCCGGTAAAACACAGTGCCGACGCAGGCATGAAAAGAGGTTGTCATGTCATTTTCCAGAGGTTATCTTGGAACGCAGCAGCCATTCACTGCAGGGAAATCTCAGCAGCCATTATGTAATATACCAAAGAATTAAAATCTCTGTAGCCTAGATCTTTTTCCTCACCGTCTCCTTTCGTGGTGTCAAGGCTCTTGATTGTAGCGCTTGGCTTAAAGTCGGTGAGGGAGAACCGGGAAAAGTCCCTGTACTGTATGAGCTTTCTCTCTCATTAAGCTGTTTTTGTTTTTGTTACACAAACTAAATGTATGAGCCTGTTCATAGAGGCCTCTAGTCCCTTCCTGCCTGCACTTCCATTCCTCATCTTTCAACAGTCCTGCTCTCTTCTCTTGATTTTTGCTTGTCTGCCTTTTTAAGTAACGTTTCATAGCAGTGAGTGCCATTAACCAACTGTCAATGTGAGGGTACTTGGCAAAAGGATTAGACTTTGATGGCTTTTCCTGTCTGTAGAAGCCGCACAGCAAAAGCCCACTGCAAAACTTTTTTCCCCCCAATCCAACTCAATTTCGACTTCTTCCCTGTCATTTAATTCCGCTTTCAAATGAAGCATTACCCGGACACTCTGTCAGATTTTAATGCATCAGAGAAGGGAGAGAGCGCATGTACTCGCTAAAGCCCGACAAAGAAACCCTCAAAGCACCTTTCCATGGCCGAGGCTTGTAAATGTAATTGCAGGTTTCACCTCCAGGCTTTTAAGCAGAGAGGACAGGAAGGAATACAGATGGATGATTTTCAGTCTAATCACCGTCCTTAAATTTCTAAAGAGATGCAGCGGAGAAAGCGGAGCAGAAAGCAGAGAAATGGACCAAATCATTCTCTCTGTGTAGTATTTACTGTGTGTGTGTGTGCATGTGTGTTTCTGGATTTTGTGCGAGTATTGCAAATTCAAAGCACATTTTAATCTGCTCTTTCAATTTAAGCAATTTACTTTCATCTTCTTGCATCTAGTTGAGTGACCTTGCTGTGTTCCATTTACACTAAAAAGAGATGGGATTTAGTTTTTTTCAGCATCTGCTTCCTCGGTCCCTTGTGAAGGGACCGAAAAGACACAGACACACACACACACACACACACACACACGTCTGTATGACAACAAACGCACACTTTTTTGTCCGGGAACAGTCAGTGCTAGTAATGAGGCTAAGTGTGGCCAGGCGGACGGACAAGTGAATGAAATGGCTACAGAATCACTGGATGTGTTTGATTTGCCTCCACTAATTCAAAGAGACCATCTGATAAATTGAGAGGATGGGATGTACATCAGAATAGCAAGAGGCGCCTCTTTGTTGTTCCCCATTCCCAACCAAATCACACCCCAACCCCGTTAGAACACCCAAGGGGGAGAATGTTTCCCTTGTGTGTGTGTGTGTGTGTGTGTGTGTGTGTGTGTGTGTGTGTGTGTGTGTGTGTGAGAGTGTGTGAGAGTGTGTGAGAGAGAGAGAGAGAGAGAGAGAGAGAGAGAGAGAGAGAGAGAGAGAGAGAGAGAGAGAGAGAGAGAGAGAGAGTTTGGGTTGCTAGGAGGTGCGAGTTTTCAGGAGGTCCTGCTGAAAGCAAATGAAGGAGCACTTGTGTCAACATTCTGACGGCAGCGATGAGCCACAAAGCCTCCCAGCCAAACAGCCAACGGGCTGCATAACCTCCCTGCAGAAAAGCAGGAGGCACGCTCTCAGAGCCCGCCTGTTCTTCTTCGTTTGTGTGCAGATCAGTGAGATGAAAACCCCCTTTTTCACTCTCGATATTTGACTTGTTTTCTGCAGTTGTTGACTTAAGCCTCTGCAGGAAGTTAACATTTAAAACGATGATTGTGAATGATGACCAAACGTTGGGCCATGTTTGCTTTATTTGACCGTAAACGGGGAAGAAGGAGTACAGGAAATGTGGGCGGGGGGCATGCAACAAAGATTTGCGGCAGGATTCTGGGCACGTTGCTGTTACATGGTACAGTATGAAGACCGCTCAGCCATCTTGACATCCCGTGTTTGTGATTTGGAAATCTATTATGCTTTGACCCTAAACGTTTTTTTTGCGATGCATTTTTTTCGGCACCTTTCTGTATTTGTGTGAAATGTACAAGAATGGCTCTCAGAAGATCAGTGCTACATGTGCATGTTCATGTTTTTGTCACAGGGAAGTGAGTGGTCATTTAATTCTACGGGCAATTTGATTATTCTCCATACAGCAAATTGGAAACACATGAAAAGGGACTCTCCTTCATCCAACCGCCGCTCCTTTTATTCTTTGTTGTTGTCAGTTAATCTCATCAAAAGATTATCTGTGCGTAACATCATGCCTTGGATGTTTATGCTGCATGCATCTAAGTGTACGCATGTGCTAGTGTGTGAGCGTTCTTCCACACCTCATTGGTGACTCAGATCTTATGCCTCGAGCAGTCGTTAGTCCAGATGTTTGATGTCCAAAGGAACATACTACTTTGGAAACTTTCCCACACGCTATCTGGTGTGGTTGACTCTGCGCTGGCCCCAAACTTCAAAACAACCCAGCTCTAAAAATAGTCCATAAGCTCTTAATCATTCTGCAGACTCTCCGTGTCTCTGAAAGTAACCCCACAGAACTCAGCTAGGACACATACGGCGGGGTATATACCCACCCAGGTCATGCTGTCAGGACCGAATGCATCTCACGGCTCTTAGGCTGACTTCACAAGGCACTAAGCATCTGATTGATAATTCTTTGTTGCTCTCCATTATGCTCTCTCACACCAGAAAACACATGACATAACATAAGTAGCCCAACCAGGCTAGATTCCATGTCCTAGACATAAAAAAACAAACAACCCAGGTCACTCTTTCTGTGCCATAATGTTTTATTTCAACTATACATGCCGTGTTAAAAAAAAAAAAAGTCAACAAAAAATATCATGAAACCAAGACCATCATTATTATTTACACATTCACAGTACAACTTTACAACATATCTACACGCTGCAATACTCTGGAGATCATATATACAGCTGGCCTGGCATCGCCATGTTGCACAGTATTTAAATCAAAAATTACATGACAAAAAATCCGGTTCATCTGCACAGACACTGAGCTCAGACTGAAATATAAAGGCTTCAATTTAGATTGCAACAGAAAGACCCAGTTCATATTGCAATGTACAAGGCAGTTGAGCATTGGATGTCGAGTGTATGTGTGTGATGTCGAGTGTGCATGTGTCGAGTAGAAAAAAAGCGCCCAGACACTGGTTAGATGACAGGCAGAAAGTCTTTACATACAATCATCACTTGTAAACAAAATGTGGCTTTGGGCTAAACAGGCAACTGACACTTGGATAGGATTACAGATGTCACCCAAATAATGTACTCAAGAGAAATGATCCCTCAGTCGTCACTACTGGCCTATAGAAACAATTCCCGTCGCTGCAACAAATTCTGCGGGACCACCGGCTTTCACGTGAACACTGTGTTAATACGTTGGCTGCGGGCAGGATGCGCAGCGTTGAGCCCACTGCTCTGCGGTGCGAGATCGAACCACCCGACATCCCACCATCAAGAAAATACATTCACTGCATGGCACCGCTATGTGGCGGATTAACACCATTCTTTTCAACACCGGCAGTAAAGGAGAAAAATTGATTGATACCCCAAACAAATGTTTTTGACCGTCCTGACTGTTTTTTTTTTGCTTTTTGTAAGACTAGCATTCACAAGTGGAATGTCTGTCAGTCAATTTCTTTTCCACTTTTCCAACACATCCTGCTAATATTCTAATTGCGTGTATAAAAACTTGTTTATATAGTATAAGACAATAACATACAGAGGACCAATTGACATTGCCAATATTATATACTGTAGAAGTTCATTTTGTGAATAAGGCACACAATGCACAGATTCAGGTTCACTTGCCTAAAAATATTTATACTCCTTATTTATAGTATTTAAGTATATACAGGATCTTGTCATTCCCAGCATGACTCATTTGGACACATTGGTAAATTGTTGTGTTGATTGTACACTGGCCACTCACGGGGAAGCTGCACAGGGAACATTGGCTGCAGAACCAGCACGACAGATGAAGGAGGTGTTACATCCATGTATTGTTCTAGGGTCAGTTTAATATACCTTTTTTTTTTTAATAGGATTAATGTTGGAGGAAAATTCTAGTCTTCTATTAGGGAACACACAAGTTTAATGGAACAGAACAGAAGTGCCCTGAAATGTACATATGTTCATATACATGGGCTAAACCATTGGTGTTGCTTTAGTTTCATATGGTAAACTATTTAAATAACACAGTAAAACAATGTAAAGGCAAATCATTTTGTTCAATATTCATTTGTAGAATGAGATGAGAAATGTATGTTTTTTTTTTTTCTTAATACCATTGCTACATAAAGAAAGAAGTCTCATGAACCGCCAGTATAATTCCGACAAAGGGGCAGTGGAGGTTAGGGGAGGTTTCAGTCCTGGAGGGATGCATTTCCCCCCATGTATCAGTTTTAACTGTTTGTCTGGTTGCTGAAAACTGTACTTATTGGCCTCCGTCTGCAATGAAATACACACATACACACACTCACGCGCAAGCAGATGTTCACACCCATATAAGGGCTATCCCGGTCTGGTAGAGGAAAAAATATGTCCAAGAAAAATGCCTATGTCTGAAACCAATAGCAGCATATACTAAGTAAAATGTCCCAGTGAGTTACAGAGTCCCTGTCCCAGTATACACCCAGCATGACCTACTTCTCCACCTCATCCTCACCGAATTACCAAAAACACTATAGAATGACACAAACATATGGGTTGGACTCGGTTCAGATGGGTTCAAACTAGACCAAAGAAGAGATAATAATATTGAAATGAGAGACGGTAACTTAGGTCTTAGACGGGTCTTAAGGTGCATCCTCTGGTGGCCACTATTGATAAACAAGTGTGAAGGCCGAATAAAGTGTACTGCCTTTACACACAAATCTGCTTTCCAACCAACCACACACACACACACACACACACACACACAAATCCATTTGCACTGTTTTTCTCTGGTTTCTTGCTGCTTGATTCAGCTGTTTCTGCTCATATGTATCTTATGCAACACACACACAATGTGAATTTTCTCTCCTCGGCCCCCAGCCATCTTACTAACAAAGGCATGGCCTACCTCGCCTCTTTGTTCAGTTCACATTAGTGGGAAGACAGTGCTCAAGGGCAGTGACAAATGAGACCCATTCTTCAAGTATTCCACGGTTTTTAAACCGGCACCGTGCGTGCAGACACTGTAGTGGCCCCAGCTGGTGTCCTAAACCTCGTACCTAATATGGGGACGGGAGACAACCAAGCCCAGATACAACGGGGAGCAGTAGATTAACCACTGTTCATATGCTGTGGCTACCGTGACAAGGAGGGAGATGGAGATGTAGGGAGCGAAAAAGCCCCAAGGAGTATCTTTGGCCACATGTGATTTTTCCCTTTTTTAGTGTGAGTGAATGTGCATATCATTTAAAGGGGGAACACACCTCAATTTGATACACAAACACACACATGAGGGCCTACCCCATCCGTAGCCCCCCCAAGCCCTCAGGGCTCAAAGCTCTACTACAGTCAAGGCCGAGAGCTCACTCAGAAGTGTCCATGCTCTTTTAATAACTGTACTTATTGACCACTCGCATCTGTGGAGTCTGTGGAGAAAACCCATTGGGTTTAGGGGGCACATCTGGCTTTAGCGATGGGGTCCGTTTAAGCCCTGTGCGAGGGAGTGAGCCATACCCACTGTAGCTGCCCTGTCGGGGTACAGACGATGGGTGGGCTGAGTGCATTCCTGGCCCCATCATTCCGCCTTGGGAGTCAAGTCTGGAGGGGGGTGTTGGGGGCATGTAACCCCCTCTGTTCATACTGTGTTGGCGAGACACAGACACCCCCATGGTTACCCCATTTGGTGAGGTGGATAAGGAGTGCCTGTGAGAGGCACTCCGGTGGAGTTGGTAGGCCCCTCTTTGCCTCTCCAAGGTGCCCCCCATGCTCAGGCTGCCCGTTGGTGTTGTGGGAGTGCTGGGCATGGGCACGTCAACCCTCTTGGTGGGGCTGTGCCTCGGCAGGGAGGAGGAGGGAGAGTACAGGGAAGCCTCACGACTGGGCACCTTGGGTGGTAATTCAGTCAGTTCCTCCATGGGCTCCAGTGTAAGATGTTGTCTTGGGCGAGGCCCTGATCCCTCTTGAAGAATGGCCTTGGGGTTGGCCACTGAGTCATTAAGGTGTTTTAAAAGGTCATTTAGGGTATTTCTGGCATCCACAGACCTTTTCTGGTCTTTTCTACCTCCCTTAGGATCTGGGTTCTTCGACTTCCTTTCAGACGAATGTGGCAGTGTATCATCTCCCATGTCCTGGTTGGAGTGATCGTGTGTAGCATTGGGCAAGACGACCGCACTGGGGATGTGGGAGTGTCCCAAGGCGAGGTGAGGGTGGTTGGCGTTCGGAGGAGCAGGAGAAGAAAGAAGGAACTGAGGACTCTTGGCTGCTGAGTTGGACTCCTTACGAGGCCCACTGGCCTTTCCATGAGCCCTCTCCCACTGGTTTTTGATGGGCTGCAGACTTTTCTGCTGAAGCACAGGGGTGGACTCAGGTGTAGGCAGGGCAGCCAGTTCAGGGGGCTGACAGCCATCCCGCAGGATCATGGTCTTGGTGTCTCCATTCGGTGAATTCAGGTCTTTGCCGTTGCTCAGCAGATTGGTGTACAGCTTGGGAGAATCAATGTCGGTCTGGTACTCCTAAAAAAAATGACAATAAAAAAAGGAAAATTAGACACCGTTCAACACAAACACAAAAGACTTTGATGTAGCATTGGAGCCGGTTTTATGGCTGTACCTTCACAGGGCTGTCGAAGAGGCCGTTGAGCTTGACAAAGCTGCCAGTGGAGTCGGAGCAGGACGGTGCCGACTCCGCATCCTTGTGGACATGTCTTGGCTTACGGAGGAATGAGTCTCGGTAGCAGAAAACAATCAGACCAGCCAGGAGGGCACCCATGAGGAAAGCAGCAAACACGCAGGTGATGAGGATGTTCATGTGGACCATCTGGTTGGTCTCACCTGCTTGGTTATCCCACACACCTACAAAACATTGATGCATTGGTTAACTTCCTGGCAAACAGAACGAGTGCTTCGTGAAGCATCCTTCCCCACTCAACAGCAGACATGTGCATTTTGTGTGAGAACACAACCGTGCATGAATTTCTGATTTTACACAAGCTAGTCAGTCAACTATAACCACATACAGAGTGACATATTCCGTTTCATCTTGATCCAGATGAAGAAGAAATATGGAGAAAATTGACAGAAGCTGTTAGGTACCCACGTTCCATTTCACCATCTATAAGAAGCGGTTCTATGTTAGTTCAGAAGGGAAGTCTTAAAGTGTTGCTTTGATCCACGTTGCACTAGTGTTTTTGTCATGCGTTTATCCGGCACCAGAGGGTTAGGAGTTTTCACGCAAGAGATCAACCAGCAGGAAGTCCGTCGGACGAAAGAGTAGCGGTACTTGAGCTCTACTGGAAGTTTGTTAGTAACCACAGACATTAAAAGAGTTAGTCATCCACGATGCAGCCACAGTAGTGATGTGGCAAAGCAGGCCCAGTCAATGATCTATCAGCCGGGGTAAACTATTACTAGAGCTAGAGTTAATAAGATCTATACTGGCAGAGACAGAAGCTAAATAAAAACCAAAGATTTTGAGAAACAGTGAGTGTTAGGTTTGATTATTAGAAAACTAGGAATAAATAATTTAAAAGAAAGAAAGAACATTGGAAAATAACAATATGAATGAAAGAAAACAATACTAACATAAAAAATATGTGTGTAGCAGCATAAATTATGTATGAAAATGTCTACTTAAAAAAGAAAATAGTCTAAATTACAATCTGCCATTTGATCTAATGGAAATGCTAAATAGCTGCCAGTGTGTACATGTGTGTGTTTGCCTATATGTAGATTCATTTGTGTGCGACTTAGTGAGTTGTTGGCAGCTATCAGATCAGGCTCATTGCAGCATGTTGGCTGCCTCCCTGTGGGCCTTACCCTCTTGGCCCCCTGGGATAGAGTCTAAAGAATGGGAGGTGGCTGGGTCATCCTGTTGCACAAAGCCAGAGCCGTAGAGCTCTGGACCAGACCCAGAGCTGGGGCTCTGAGTGGGTATGAGTACTGGGGGGTGAATGGCCCCACTGGGGAGGACAGTGACTGGCGCTGATGAAAAGTCCATGTCTGTGGTGACAAACAAATTGTTAACAAACTGTGCAGACGTGGGTAAAGCATACGGTTATCATCCCGGTTAGTAAGCATGGGCATTGGGTAATTTTTAAGGTTAGCATTGGACACAATAGTGAATAATCCTTATTACAGTTCACATTCACAGAACAATGAATGTACATTTTTGTTTTTAGACAATTTGGAAGGGGAAAACGGGTGTGGATACTAGAGGTTTCAAGGAGGGGTTGGTACACAACAGTAAGGATGCCAAGGGATGGTGGTTGGGCATGCAAGTGTGAGGACGGATCAGAACAGGAAGTGATGAGCAGAAAAGGAGGAAGTGAATCTGTGCTGAGACTGAGCACTGATGTCGTCTATGAATCTGCTGTTTGTGACGATGGAGATGAAGCAGGTGATTAGCATTCAGGAGGTGTTCAGTAAGAAAAAGATGAATGCGGCAGTGGTGGAAAGACAGGGGTTGGAGATGCCGAACTCAAGGAAAGTAACCATTTGAGTAAAAGATCAAACTAACCAGAGGTAGGGTCGCCAAATGATTTGTAATCTGGCGCTGATGTACTGCCCAAAAACACTAAAAGAATTAAAAGGACAAGACATCAGTATAAAGGAATTCAGAAGTAAAAACTAAAAAGTCCTAAGAGACACTAAGAGTGCAGTTTATTTGGTTCAATAATACAGATGTAAAGCGCCCGCTAGCAGTGGCCTTTTCTTACTGGAGGCCCTCTGGTTCTGATCAATACTGAGGTTCAGCCAAGGTCATGTTTAGTTGGTACAAACCAAGGGACAGGCGGCTTTTTTTTTTTCAACTAAAAATCAGATAAATCTTAAGATATACCTCTACCATTTGCACCGACTGAACATGACCCTCAATTGTACATGTCCATGTTTCCGCCTCAAAGGTGGCATACGTTACAGGTGGCCATGTACTGTATGCAGATGTGTGTGTTAATACTGCACATAGACTTAATGTAGGGGCAAAGTTACTGGAGTGGTTACTGATGTGAGTGTGCAGGCTCATGGTCTGTGTGTGCGTGTAAATGTTGGTCTTTGCGTACATGTGTATGTCAGTATCTGGGTGCTGTGTATATATGTGTCGGCATGCCATGGAGATGAGATTCGTACCGTGGCAGTCTCCCAGGTGAGCAGTGTTTCCAAATTCAACATCCTGCTCGTATCCACTCCTGAAAAGAGAGCGACGAAGACACAGAGATATAAATCAAAGAGTTGCAAGAATTCTTTGTCTTGTTTTTTCTCATCTATAACAGTTTAGCACTTTATATCACAGCTGAGGCTTGAACTCACAAAACACCAGGCTGTATCCTCTCACAGGCCCCCTGGGGCATCCAGCCACAGTAGGGATCCCTTGATGCGATGCAGGACCTAGAGACACACACCATGAGAACGTCGGGTTTAATCTTTCTGGGAAGTGTACTATGATCATTTATGATTGGGTTGAACATTAACCAAAAACCGTTCCCCTTTTTATGGCATTTACCGAAACACAAAACGATAAAGTCACAAACCTATGACCTACCGTTCGAATGATAATCCCCTACGTGTGCAGTAGCGCGTCACTTACTTGTGGCAGGAAGAATGCCTTTCACAGCGACTCAGAGGAATACGGATGACACAGCTCGAAAAGGCGACGTACAGGCTGTGGGCGTCTTTGTCTACGTGCAGCGAGAGGACACGCTTGTCGTCCTCGTGGTTCGACAGGCACCTGGGGAGGGAAGACAGAAACACGATCAGAGGTCTATCAGATAGGTCTGTCTACTGTTTCAGTCTCCGTAGAGTTGAACACTTGTTAGGCGGAGAAGCAGTATAAGCTTTCTCTCACAGTTTAACAGGATTTTAACCTCTGAACACACAACACTGGGGATGTTCGCGTCCACACAAAAGAAATCCGACACATACTGTGCATGCACTGAAAGCAGACGGACGCGGCCATCTGTGCCAGGATGCTTCACTTTAAGAGTTGCTGACTCCTCGGTTAGAAGGTGAGGAGGGAAAAAAGAGAGGGGAGGCAAAAAGAGAGTAAAAAGTGTGTGTATTCCTACTTGGCCTTGTTGAAGACATCTATCTCCTCCAGAAGCAGGCTGTCATTCAGAGACACAGAGGAGGTCTTGGCCAAAACCTTGAGGACAACCCCTGACTCAGCCCCGATGAACACCACCGTGTAGTTCTTGTGAGGTCCTGCTTCATTGTCCACAGCCAGCGCTGTCAGTCTGTACCTACACACACACACACACACACACACAGCAGAGAAGCATGTGTTACTCACAACAGGGGTTATCCCGCTCCAAACAGGAGAAGCCATTTTGAATACAAACATTGGGCTCTTGCACAGTAGCACACGATAGATTAAAGGATGTCAATATTGATAACTGCAGGTGTGACAAAACTAGGTATGGAACCTCAGTACTGATCTGAAGGCAGCTGTAGCATTAAATATTGAAATATTGCAACAGATGAGTGCTCAGATTTCTAAGTCTCTTTCTTTGATAATATTGTAATATAATATTGTGTATTTTAAACAGCAAATCTGCTCGTGATAAGACAGGTTCTGGGTTTACCTGACGCGAGTCTTGGTGAACCACGGCTCGTCCCCAATAGAAGGCACAGCTGTGTCCATGAGGGGGTGGGACTTGATGAACTGCAGGGTGTCGTCCGGGAACTCGATGGAGCTCTTAAAGGACGCAGCTGGACCATGACCTGCACAGCACCCGGGCCTAGGATGGAGGGTGCACAAGAACAGAGGGCAAAAAGTCAAAGATCAGCCTATACGATCACCCACCAGGGAGTAATAATAGCATGTATTGAAATGGATCAAAAGTGCAACGGGGAGGTTGGGGGGGAGAGGAGCAGGTGCTTATTAGGATCTCAAAAGGGCCTCGGCTGGAAACATAAAATATACATATGCATGGTTATCCTCCATTAATGATTTACGGGGGTAATGAGGTGCTTTGTGGACTTTGTGTTTTGGACACAGGGCAAGGCTACAAATATACGTGCTGACTGTAAACAGGTTAAATATGCAATGCGTCTAATTATACCAAATTAATAATTTAATCATCAGCAGATGGTGATTGTGTGTGCTGGGTCAAAGCTAATAACTTGCCCCCTTACAAGTGAAAAAGATTTGATGTCATTGGGTTTAACCTGGACAAAGAAGGGTTTAGAAAATGGGGTGGGGGGGTGGTGTCAGGTGGTAAACAGGAGTCAAGCACCTTCTGCTCAAGGAAAGCCTTGTTTAATGTTTTCTTTTTTGCTTTTTTCCTTGAATGCTTTAGAAGGTTTTTTTTTTTTTTCCATACCGAGGTTTGGGCAGCTTCTCCTCTGGAAATGGAGTCCACACAGAGTCGGGAGTCTTCTGCTCTTTGAACCGGCCCCAGAATACTTTCTCTATGTCGGCCATGGAGAAGGCACACACCGCTGACCCCGGGATACTGTGGGGAAAAACAAATCCATCCATGAAACATCCATGCATGCCTCCTAAACCTCTGTTTTCCATCCTTATTGGTCGCTTCAACAACTAACAGTAGCTGTGCTCACCTGTTCATCTGTGTGGTGAACACGCCCACCACTGAGGGGACGCCGTTGATGTCGATGATGTCAGTGATGGACTGCAGCACATCGAAGTAGAAGAAGGACTCCCCCGGCACAGAGCAGTTCAGCCTGGCCTTCACAAAAGACGTCCAGTGCTTCTCCAGCACCCGCTGTGACCCGCCGACGTCATTCTTACAGATCCGGGCCACGCGAGAATACACAACCTGCGAGGACACGGGGTTTAAGAGAGGCGGGTGGAAGCGGAAGGCAGCTGAGGGAACGTCACTAAAAAACACTTCAACGTCCTGAATAATGCATCCCTCTCCATCCTGTAGCATCTCGGGACAGACGACTTAACGCACACTCTTTACCTGTGTGTAGAGATTGTTCACCCTGACGGGAGCAAACGTTTAAATAAAGAACACTTCCGATGGCTTCGCCCGGCCCGACGCAGCACCATTTCCAACGTGTGTTTGATTGCGCTTGTTATCAAGGCAATACAGTATATAAATGAAGTGTGTGAAGCAGTTGGCTTTGACAGTTTTTAATTATTTACCAGTGCAAACCTCCATCAGAGGCCAGGTGTCACACAAGCATTAGTAGGGTTGAAATATTCATTGGCTGGCGGTTGATGGCGGGTCGATGGCGGATGCCGGCTTCCTGCAGCTCGGCCAGACCCGCTCAGGATGAGGCATGGGCAAAGAGATCTGAAGTTGGCCTCGAGCAGAGAGCATCCTAATGCCCTCTGCATGTGTCGCCGGTGAGAAGCGGACACAGAGCGCACACAAATCCTCTCACTGTGTAATGGTTTTACATTAGTAGAGCATTCCCAGCAAACACTGGCTGTTGAAATTTCTCATGTATTCTAATGCGATGTGCTGTCATCGCCTGAATGGGCCCTATTACCACCGGGGCCATTTGTGGCAGAAACGCCATGCACCGAGGGAGGTGTAAGCCTTTTTCGGTGGATAAAGGCCTGCACACTGTATCCGCGTGGAATATGTAATGCATTCTAAACGGCAGGTGCACTGTCTTACCTTTCCCAGATTGCTGTGCTCCACTGCGATCTCTCGGTAGAAAAAGTACACATAATTCCCATACTCCGCTGCGTGCAGGAAATGAGGTTCTGAGGGGAGAAGACAGAAGCAGAGACTTGAAGGGTATTTCTGCACCGTCACCACCACTGTGCATGTTGAATATTTCAGGGATTTGTACAAGGCTGTATATGACTGGGGGTGACCTAGATTTCCTGGGAGGGAACAGGCCATATCTCCATGGAGCTTGGCAAGGCAGGAGAGCGCTCTATCACTCCAAAAAAACAAACAGCCACATACATGCAAACACCATGCAACGGCACCGGGGGCCTTTAGTTTGGCTGGCAGGAAGACGTGGGTTTCTTCAGGAAAGTAAAGGGAAGGATGAGAGTGATAAAGAGGCAATCGCTTACCTTTCAGCCACTTGGAGTCATATTTGATGGTCCTCAGGGCTGATCCATCACCCATACTGCGATAGATGACAGCATCACTGGCCTGGAAGTCGGCTACGGTTGCCGAATACAGCTTCCCCTCTAAAAAGAAGGAAAGAATTGGGGCGTACAGTCACCAACAACAAGGATAATCAGCTCTTCAATGCTGCGCTATTTCTCGTCTTTTAAAAGAGCTTGATTATCTGCGTTGTTATAGCTCCAGGCACCGTTTTGGTGTGGCAAAAGACACCGGGGTGATAATGAGAGCATAAGTAGGAACCCATTAGTTTTCCTTCGGCAAGACTAACTATGAGCGTGGGCGTGTGTGTGTTTGACCTTTACCAGCGAAAAGGGCAACGTTGGTTTGCTTGGAGTCGAATGGGCATCGTGCCAGTCCATTGATCTCCTCGCCATCAAATTCGAGGTTATCCAGCTGAAGGGGGAACACAACAATCACCCACGCGTTAAAAAAACATTTTGTCAAGGGACAGGAAGACGAGCAAACACACCGGCAAGGCACGTGAACCGGTCAAACAAGTCACATTTATTTAACGAGAAATTCAAATAAGGGCCGTGTTACTCTTGATTGCTTCGAGCGGCCTCGGCAGCTGCATATCTCACCCTGTAGTATCTGCACATGGGGTTGAAGCCGTTGGTGCCGCAGATGAACACCAGGTCGTCGTTTCTGGGAACCAGCACTTTGATGAAGTTGTGGCACTCGTCCTGAAAACAAGACACGGGACGGCGGGTTTAGAGGCGCAAGATTTAGTCGCGAGCAAAAGGCGAGAGGTGATTATTTTTTGTTTTTATACGTACGCGGTGCTTTCCCTTGACAGCACACGTGTCTCTGTCTGCTTGGCCCGAACGCCATGTTAGTTTCTGTGAAAACAAACATTGGAGCATTAGACACATGCATGGCACAGTAAAAACACACACACACACACACACACACACACACACACACACACACACAGTCGTCTCTTTTCCACTCGTTTTACAACCTGTCCGGTTTCAGATGAATGGCTGTATTTTTTTCTGTGGAGCCATTTTTAGTGTTTGTGGACTGAGAGAGCAGCTTGTGGTGGGAATCTTACCCGGTAAGGAATGATCTCATTCCTGTAGGATTCTCTCAGACTGACCAGGTACACTTGATCTCTGTGGACAGACGGCCAACACAACACCCAGCTCAGCAACACAGCTAAACAAAGAATGCAACTCGTTTTCAATGTTTCTGTTTTGAAAATAAAACATTTTTCCAATAGAAGCATATCAAATTCTGTTTAAAAATGAATTCAGGTCTCGGTTTAAAAATCCCATTTCCAACACATCTATGTGGCTTTAGTAATTTCTTTGTTTGGCATTCTTGGAGGGACTCTTGTGCATAATCAGCAGCTCATCTGCATTGTATCTGCATTATGAGAATATTCTTTTCTGCGCGGTACTTGTCATTAGAGGATCTCATTTACTGTGAACTATCTTTTTCAGCCTCTTCTCATGGTTGGAAATACATAACTTTCTTTGTTCGCAGTAATCTAAAATCCAAGGGAAATGGGTTTTAAACAAGTTAACTGGGTAGTTTTCTGTCAAAACCTGGAAAATATTGACATTGAAATGTCTGTTTTATGTGAACAACAAACAGGGCGTTGGAGAGTCGATGAATAGCGGATGGTTTTCATGCAAAGGCTTGTTGAAAACCTGAATAACCCCTCTGCTGCATCATTTCACATGAGAAACGCTTATTGTGTTGATTATACGTTGGTTCTAAAAAATGTAATAAAACAATGGGGGAACAAAATGTTATCAACCCACAGAGAGCAGCGCTTTACTTCAATTTTAGTGGAAACATATGAATACCCCAAACTGGCATAAAGGAAGATCGACCTGACAACAGCGATGCATGGTGCTGGGGATTGTGGGGGGCTGCAGAGGTGGGAGTTTTATACTGTAGATGCCGAACTGATTTCCTGATACGCTATTTGTGCTGGCGGTCAGATTAATCCCAGCGCCCATAAATAACCCAAAAAAGACATGTAAAGATGCCAAGAAATCCCTGACAGAGCGTCAAGCCGGCGTGATGGACGCCTTTCCTGGATCAATACTGTCCATATACATCAAATGCAGGTCTAGAAGCCACAGATCCAATAACAGTAAGAGCTTTCCCCCCCCTTTAACGCCGCTGTTTACCTGCCAAAGAATGACTGAGTATATAAGTGAGGGGGGATGTGTGAAAGAGAGAGATGCTGCGTATGTGTGTGTGTTGCCTTTACCTGCCAGCGATGAACAGAGTGTCCTGTATCTTGGTCATCAGCTGAAAGTCGAGGCGATGCTGTGACTCGTTGCCAGAGGGCCTGCCTCTGAACACAGGGTACCTCCGCGCAACTGTGAGGACACACACACACACAAAAACACACCGTTAACGGGGGGGAAACTCATGGTAGAAGCAGACACCCTCGCACATAAAAAAAACACACTCGCCATGTAACTCTACTGCACTGATTAAAAAGAAATACACTGTGTGTGTGTGTGTGTGTGCTTTCTGCAAATCCTGCAGTTACGGTAATGGTACAGTACAAAGATCTGCAGCATCTTCTGTATAATTATATCTATGTGTGTCATTGCGTTTTTGTTTGCACGTTGGATAATGGCTGCCTACGTCAGCACATCTCTCCAGCCTTCCAGTACATCAAGGAGATGAAAATGGGATCCACTTAATGGTACAACTGCCCATCGAGCAGATTGATGTTATTACTATGAATATGGCATGCTAGTGTCTTGAACTGCTGACACGAGTAGAAAGAAGGAGGCCGCCGGTCTTTTATTCCCCACGTGACCGGAGTGAGTAAAAAAATGCACATTAAGTGTTAACTTTCTTTTTTCCAATTGTAATCTCATCCCCCCCCCCCTCCTCTGCTCGTTCTCGCTGCTGTACTCACAGTGTGCGTCAACGACGTCGAGGGGCACGGTGTCCTCGGGGAAGCTGACTGCGAGGAGAGTGCGTGAGGCTGTCAGCAGCAGCAGCAGCAGCAGCTCACTGAGCAGAAGCACAGCTCTCTGGCCCATGGCTGCTCACAGACGACACTTCCTGTTTCACTCTGGTGGAGATGTTACCTGGAAACACACACAGAACGCATGCTTTTGTTGCTTGATGTGTTTCATGTTTATATTTAGCGCTCGACAATGAAACAATGGAGGGAAGAAACAAAAGAATTCCTGCAGTGAATTTTTTCTCTTTCTCGACGATCCCCGCGACGCGACGTACAAACATAAGGCACACACGCAGCCCTTCTTGTGCTGATTGATGACTGAACTCTCAGTGGCAGTGCTTGGCATTTCCCCTCCACCTCACGCTGCATCTGCTGTCTGAGGGAAGGTCAGCCAAGTGACCGGTGGGGTGTCTCCGTGTGTGTTGGATGCGGCGGAAGTCCACTCCGTTAGAAGCGTAGCGGGCCTGCTGTCTCTGTGCATCTGTGCCCCGATTGGTTTGTACTGGGCCAGGCTCAACACTAATCAGCACATTGCAACTTAATCACCATCACTAGTGTAGCGTCTGCTCTGACCTTAGCTGACTTCTATTAGCGCTCCGTTGGCTGTTATCACACTAGCCCTTCTCTGTGCGGCGGGTGTGCTTTATTGCAGGGATTCACTCATTTTGTCGGAGGGAGGATCAACGCCTGTTCTGATATAGTAGTCTTTTTTTGTTGTTGTTGTTGGGGATAATAGTTTGTAGACATGATATGCCAGCAACTACATTGGTAATAATTCATTGTGGGAGTGGAAGGAGTTTAGTGTGTATGTTAGTGCACGGAGGAGTGCTTTAGAGACAGACTGTGTCTGTGCATATTAATGATCGGTGTACATTCAAATATTTATAAGGCAAACAAATTATTCATGCAGGCAAAGCCTGAACGGATATAAACAATTTACCGGGAGACGTCACACAGGCAGAGGGATGGATTAGCTGGGCGCACACTGGGATACACACACACACACACACGGCTGCACATACATAATCACTCCTTCAAATGGTGTAATGCAAAGACTGATGCATGTGCATGCACACACACACACACAACACACACACACACACACACACAGTATTGACTCATTTTTCAATTAGCCCCAAAGCACACCTGCTCCAGTGCTGTCAGTGGGCCTTGCCTGCCAAGCCATTAGTGCTTTGATTGATCCACACAGGAAGTATGACAGTACAGCAGCCAGAAAAGGGGCCGTCTATGGACTTTACCATATCACTGAGGCCATGTGAGAATTTTGTAATCCACACAATCTGGTGACTTTCATCTTGTTAAAAGGCTGGGGAGCGTTTGAACGTTTTTTTTTTTTTAATCTTTAAAAAAACACTTTTAAGTTTAAAACAATAAATGAAACTAATACGCGCGGCCGTCGAGTAGAAAATGAGGCGTTAATAATATAATACACAAACTGGCTACCCTTCATTAAAGCCTGATATAATGCACACACCACTTGTCCCAGGAACTTATACTTAGTCTAAATATTTCCTGTACGATGATGTGTCACTAAACATAATGCAAGCAGAGTAATGCCCGCATGTTTTAGTCATCAACGATGTGTAATCATGGCTATTCAGCACTCTGTGGGATACAGAGGTCTTTGAACGAGGAATGTCATTATGACTAAGTAATGCAATGTCTGGACAAGATAGCACTTCATCTCAATTAGTCCACTTAAGAGTTAAATTAAAGCTTTGATGCTGTGACATAATAAAAAAAAAAGATTGTAAGAGGGCCTCCCTATAAGTGCAAACATCAATGAGGCTGGCGCAGACACTTCTCTAATCTGGATACAAATAAATCTCTGGACACAAGCGATCTGCAGATCTATGCATGCGGACTCACAGATCTATACGGAGGAACTACTGTCAGCAACTTAATCTAAACGAGAAATGATGACACCGCTCCGCAACGGTGGTGTTCCTTAAAAGCGTAGCAGCTTATTTTCTTTTTTTTACTACCTGGTTGAGACGCTCTCACACCAAGAAATGTGCTGTATGAAAACCCAAGCAATAAACTGCTGAGTTTCTAGGAGAAGCCAGGGACAGGAATAGATACCAAACGCACAACAATAGGGAGGAAAAAAAAGAGGAGCTTTGAAAGGTAAATAAACCAACTCCACAGTTCAGTTCTATAGTGCTATCATACATGCTGCAGGCTGTACTTCCAGTCCAAACTTGGCTCGACTGTATTCACAGGTAAATCATTTCCTTGGTTGTCAGAATTTAGAGTCCTGCTCTACATCCTCCCCTCTTCGTGAGCACGCACTGCTTTCTCCTGCCGTTCTCCCTTACTAAACAATTCAGGAGAAAAACACTCGGAGAGGTAGAGACCCAGCTCCAATCTCCCATGATTCCTTGCATGGTAATGGCCACACTGTGGAGGCGAAGGTTTTCTCTCAGAAACTTTAATGTAAAACAGAAACAGAAGACATCCAGAGGTCAGCGATCTAAAATTACTTCTCAATCTCTAGTGAGCCCAGCGTGTTTTCTATTGACTATTCCTTTGCGCTCTCTGGTTCCTGCCCTCCAGTGTGTGTCTGTGTGTATGTGTGTGTGCGAGTGCATACACACATATAGGCCTCAACAAGCCTAAAGATGCTGGGCTTGTCACGCAACGCTGTGCCATTCAGCCATGCCTCTCTCCCTCTCTCTACCTCTGTTATTACAGGCTTTTCGGTGTCCTACAACCACGCACTTTCCCTGCTGATGTTGTTGGCTCAGGCCCACGGTGTTAAACACGGGAGAGGGAGGTGGGAGGGGGTCTGGTGGATTGCTATTCCTACCGACGGGTGGGTCTGTAGCCCAATTCTGGTAGTTACAGCTGAAGATTTAGTGTCCTGAGCTTAAAATGACAGATTAACACATTCTCCTGTTAGCTGTGCTTTCACTTGCCCATGTCAGCCATACACCCCCCCCCCCCCCCCCAACACACACTGCAACACTGAATCGGTGTGTGTTTTTAGCAGGGAAGTCCTATTGGGAGAAATTTGGGCTAATAAAAGGAAGAGAAACAACAGGGGTGCGTGAGGTTTCGTAGGTTGTGTGCGAGCGCGATGGGTGGATGTAATCCCAGCAGGACAATGGATGATGCTCTAGGCTGCTCGGCTTGTCATCTTGCACCTGTACTGGTCTGTAAAGCTAACAGCCCAGGAGATCAGATAGCCCGGGAGTTTGGTGTCAGACATCTCACTCTTCACACTTGGTGCATGTATGTCTAAATGCGTGCATGCGTCCAAAACCGGATACGTCCAATACCCACGGTTGTGTCGGGCTCCCCACTGCTCTGAGAAAGTAATCAAGATGCAGCCACACAGGGAAGTGAGTCAGCCAGATGATTAGAGCAGCCACCACACAGGCCCAGAAATGATTATTGCTCCTTTTCCCACTTCAGTAATAAACCACTGCCCCCTAATCGCGTGCTATTTACCTAAGGATCACTTCTGGGGGGGCTTGGTTGGACTTGTTGCTTCAGAGATTTGGCAGCAGAAGGGGCTGTGCCACCCTAAACCTCGCTTCCCTCCTTTTCTTCTCCACCTTGGAGAGAGGCGGAGTGAAACAGGAGAAAGGCTGTTCTCAGCAGTAGTTCTGCTATAGTCGAGCACAAAAGGGGGCTGAGCTGCAGGTGTGACCAGGAAACAAAGGGGGCTTTGGGCAAGTCAACACAATGGAGCCCCACCCCCGGTTTGGTGGACCTGTGTTGGGGAGAGCTGTTCTGGGGCTCCTAAAAGGGGGGTTCTGACGGGGACAAAGCCTGCAAAATAAACACACCGACTCCAGATGCTTCGCACAGGGTCAAACTTTTATCACTCCAATTTAGCATTGAACGACGTGATTTCCGAGCAGCGGTTTTGGAGGGGGCAACCACAAGCGCACGGTTTTAGAGGGGTTAATGCCGATCGCGGTACGGTTCAATGGCAGTTGTTCCGGGGTCACGGCCGGCTGTAGTGGAGGTTAACGGTGATCGTTCTGGTCGCTGAGTTCCGACCCCGTGGCCAGTGAGGCGAAGTGGGACGCACCAGCCAGCTGTGCTGTCAGCCAACCCCACCGCTGGTTCTGACGTCTGACCTGGATGGAGCCGGGGGTTGCTCCTGCCAATATCAAGTTTATAGATTCGGTAACTAAGCTTTGGGTTCTCACAGAGAGAGAGCTGTGACGCTTCGGAGTTTCATTGAACTCTACACATCTGTTTTTATTTCTGGAAAGGGGACTGCACTGCAATATATTTTAACCACAGACAAACTAAAATTAAATATGAGTATACCCTTTTTTGGTCTTTTTTTTTTTTTTTTTAAGAATACATTTAGCACACCAGACAACTTCAAAATAAGTCCTGTGGTTGCGAATGTGGTTCATCTCCCTTTGCTAATTGTCTTCATTTGGCCAAATCCTTAAATGATGAGCCACAACAGAACAATCCCTTCAACTTGTCTAACCTCCTCACACTCTCACCCCTCCTCGTGAATCAAAATGAACAATTCTCTTACTCGCCTGTCTCTCTTCCTTAGTCGCTGGTGATTTTTTTTTTTTTTTTCAAGTTTTTGCACGGGCATCCTCCGCTCCCCTCCTCTTTTTTGCGCACACAAATCCACGCAGCGGCTCCAATGCGCGCATTGTGCGGACCGATGCGTAAAGGCATTCAAGTTGTATCCGTGGTGAATCTGTTTCAGAGCCCCCCTTTAGCCCACATGTAGGACTCCACACAAAAGACAACAAAGACGCGGGGGACAGCGGTGGAGTGACAACTGTGATGGGGCTGCGTTTTAACTGCCTGCACGGCACTTAACGCATGCACGGGGCTGGGCTCTCGCGCTGCTTCCGAAGCAGGCTTACGAGCGCTTCTCCGATTTATTATCCGATATAACAATACCATAATAAAAATCGGGGGGGGGGGGGGGGGGGACATTTAACAGATTAAAAGCATCGCGGAGAGAGGAGTCTAGCTGACCGTCCTGCTCGTCTTTTATTGTTTAGTATCTGCCATCAAGCTTCGTACAAACATGTGCAGATTACCTTTTTTACTCCCAAGTTTTTATTTTAACGAAGTCAAAATATGAGAAAACACTTTGATTTATGTCTGGAACTATTTAACACAACTAGAAACGGTACACATCCGAGCGGATGAGCTGGAATCGGAGCATAAATACGGACACTTCCCTGCGTGAGAGATCTGTTAAAGACCCAGGCTGGCGTGGCTCTGATTTTTACTCTCGGTGAATCATAATCTATACGAACATCTCCGTTTGTAAAAAAAAAAAAAAAGCGATATATTTTACTTTGAAATGAAATTTCCTTGTATGAATTGTGTTCGCAAAGTAGCTCTCCGGATAGCAAAGAGACCAGCAGTGATATTGTGTCCTTTATCTAATCCGAGTTCCATCTGAATAAGAGCTTCACCTCCGAGTGCATCCTAGAAATAGATGATCAATAATTCAAATAAATCTTTGAGGACACCTTACCTTGTGTGTCCGAATTCACTCGTGAATGGGGCAATCCGACCGAGTGTCGTACTCCTCCGGTAATCCATTAAAGAGAAAACACCCAGCATGTAATATTCCTCTTATTTTAAGCTCCAGCCGGGCCCCACTTTTTCTCTGTTTTTTTTTTTTTTGTTTGTTTTTATCCAGTTGCGCGTAAGATTTCAGCTCCGCTCGCCACATATGAGCATTATTTTGGGGGGACTGGCTGCTCGCTCTGCGTCCCCGGGCCCCTGCGCACTGATGACTGATCTTCAAAGCTGTGCCACGACCACGCACCCTCCCTCCCCTCTCCCCCCTGTGCACAGATACACCAGCCCCCCTTTTCCACTACTATTAACTTTGGAAACCAGAGGGAAAAGACATAAACATTAACGACGCGCTGTCCGTACTACGCTGCGTGCAAATCATTGATTTAATGCCGATTTGGAGATAAAGGAGGGCGTGTGGATATCGCCCGGAATAAAAAAACACAACAAAACAACTCATGTTGATCTACACAAAGCGCGTTTATCCAAACAGCTTACTTAGATTTAGATGCACCAGTGTGATACAAAGATGCGGATATATAACTAAACAGAATCCAGATTTGTGACAGCTTTCGGAGGGTCAGCTGTCGCGCAAACACAGAGTTGACTTCAGATGCTGGTTCACACTCCGCTACGCTGCTTTTATGAGCGCTGGGGGAAAGAAATCGCTTCCGAGCAGGACAGATAAATATGACGGTCGTGAGAGGAATGAATGGATAGTAAATCGGATCGAGGCAGTAAAGTAAAACAGTCCTGACGCTGAACTATTCTCGTCCTGCAACCATCGGTGCAGAGCAGCGTAGCGATGTGGGTAAAAAAAATATGTTTTTCTCTCTCTTTTATCCCAGCAAAGACTTCTGTCTAGTTCACCCACTCGGACTTTCGCTGCGTAACAAAGTAACAATCCACGGAGCGGCAAAGGAAACTCACCTCATCTGAAATGCTTAATTTGTATCCTTTTTTTGTTGCGTTGCTGTAAATCCCAAACCCCCAGAAAAGGAAAAAAAAGGGAATATTGTGCGTGTCGCAGTGAATCAACTTCTCCTGGCTGAGAGAAAAACAAACTAACGCACGGCAAATGGTGTAATTCGACCCGTGTTAAGTCAATCCATCCAGGGAGAGAGAGCCGCAGCCTACCAATAAGCAGCGCTCTCGCTCCAGTCCCTCCCCCCACCATCCATCTCTCCTCACTCGGTTTGGGCTTCTCTGCTCGGCTCTGGCTTCCTTCCTTTCTTTCCTAGAGCCCGGAGAGAAAGAGAGAGAAAAAAAAGCGACCCCTCCTCCCCCCCCCGGTTCTCCTCCTGTGTGACCCCGTATTGCTCCCCCTCCTGTTAAACCCCCATCCCCCAACTCCAAGTCAGCAACACCGCCTAGTAAAAATGATTTCAGCCGAGTTGTGGCTGCTGAGTAAAACTCAGCTTTAGAAATGTTTTTGGATTTAAGAGCACAGATCTCCTTCCACTCCAGCAAAGAACCATGCAGCTAATGCGTTTTATTATTATTATTAGGAAATATGAAAACAAATAGTGGAGAGTAAAAGTTTTCCACTTAGGTCAAACAATGCCGCAAACTCATACATTATATATTCCAGCACACTGTTATTGTTAATATAGAAATGCATACCAAAAATATATTTTCCAGATAAAACATAGTGTTACATTACTACAAACATTATCGTGCACTAACAAAACAAAACAAAGGCATTATACATGATCGTATTCCTATTTTTTTTTTAGTTTGTGCTACTTGTATTCATACCCATTAGGTGATATACGTAAACATGAGTGTGTCCCGTGTGCATGTGAAGCTGAAGTCGTTGCTGAACGTGTCGGGTCGTTCCAACTGGGCCTGCAGGCCTGGACAATGGAGGCCCATTTGCACCCCATTAGAAAAGCAGGTTAGCAGATGTGTGAGAATCTGTCCCGGGCGAACATCCTCACCCACTCACACACACACACACACACACACTCATTTCTGACAGCCCCCATTATGAGCTGAGAAAGTGGGATCTGCATCTCAATACTTGCACAGGAAACACTAGTTTGCACTGCTGATCTGCATGATCCCGGTTTGGCACTTCTTGCGTGTCTTTGTTCCCGCTTGTCCCTCACTTGTCCCCACACCCTCTTCCTATGTTTTGTTTCGTTTTTTTGGGGAGTTTCTGCTTCTTGATATCCAGTCTCTTCATTTGACAGTACCTTTCTTTTCCCTCAGGCTTTCTATTCTCGCTGTTTTTCTCTCTCTCTCCAATCTAACCAAGGTTGTCTCAACTGATAGTTCAGTCTGTCGTTTATGTGAATTTCAGTCCCTTTCTTCTGGCTTCAGTGTTGGGGAGCGTTTTCAACGTTATACGCAAAAGTATTTTTGTTCCTTGCCGTTCATTTACAGTGAAATCTTTTCAATACGCCAACCCCAGCCCCGCCGTGTCAACTAGCAAAACCTGGTCCCCGTGGAAACGGTGATGTCACAGTTCCACTTTGCATATGCGTATTAGGTTTGCAGTCAAACAGCTATGCAAGAAGACACCCATTAACAATGGTGGATTACTGAGCTGTGTTTGCGCTGTCATCTGATATGTGATCTCTGATTTATTAACACTCCTCTAACAAAGTGTAGATTTGCTGAACCATTACTGTAATCAGCGGAGACAGGTTATTTACATGCATCGGATCTATTAGAAAGTTTCACTGCCAACTACTGGCCTGGCATGCATACTGCAGTACTTAAGGTTAGATTTTGCATGCAGATCATTTTCAAAA
Source organism: Chelidonichthys spinosus (assembly GCA_029853015.1). Taxonomy (NCBI): domain Eukaryota; kingdom Metazoa; phylum Chordata; class Actinopteri; order Perciformes; family Triglidae; genus Chelidonichthys; species Chelidonichthys spinosus. The sequence continues at coordinate 27,681,921 of CM056821.1, read as the reverse complement.
CAATATTGTCTAAAAGCCGAACTTCTTAAAAATGCAAAGTGAAAACGTTCCTGTTGTTAGTGAGGCCGTTGTCACATACATGTAGCCTTAGTTTCTTTCAGTCCTGTGTGACTTCCGTGTGATGACCCTGGATCCTTAGGGGACTAAATCAGCATGAGCATCTGTTATGGTGGGAGAGGGGGGATGGATGGATCAATGTGTCGAAGGTTTGTGCAGACGTAGGTAGCGAGTGTCAGGATGGGGGAACATGTATGGATCTGTGGGTGTGTGCTGATTGTCGCGTGTATTGAGTGGTCGTTTTTTTTCACGGTGAATTGACAGTTTCATCATGGATGTAATGGCAATTTGACACCGTTTCAGTGGGTTTTAATGGGTCTTGTTGGTCGTTGTTGGCTTTGAGGAATTCTACGTCTGCTTTATTTTGCTACTCACATGAATCCTCACCAACCCAAGGAGAGTCAAAGGATAAATCATGGCAATCAGGAATAGCAAAATGTTTTGATGCAACGATGATCATTTAAAGCACATAATAGAAATTAATACAACAGTCTTGACTGATGAGAGTGGGGTAGTGTTTTGATTTCCCCAAGAAACCTTTGTGTGTTTTTTTTTCTTTCTTTCATGATTTTTTTCAGCAAATCACATGTTGGGAGGCTAGATGATTAAATTGAGACATGGTTTGCAAACATAGCAGATGGGTGAATGAAAACGTTGTTTGATAAAGAGTGTGTTTGGATTGATAAAAGGGATGGACTGATGGATGTATTGATGTTGGGAGATGAAGCTGGTGATGGTGGGAGAGTGGAGGGGTATGAGTGGAGGATGGGGGGGTGGGGGGGGTAGACAGAGGACAGAAGGCCTGTGCTATACTCCTAAAGCTTGATCTGCTCCCTTGGGGACCTCGCAGTGTGCAGGTCAACCCCCGGGGTGTGTGAGGGTGGGCCTCGGGCTGCAGAGGAGAATGTGAGGGCTTGGCCTTGGGTTGGGACGACCAGAGAGTGCACAACCCTCCGCTCCCTTATTTACTGCCAAAAATGCTGGTACAGATGGCCAAGTGTCAAGAATGGGGTGGGGGGGCTCAAGGCTTAAGGCTGGAGCAGAGGCAAGAGATGGAGAGAACCACAGGGTCAGATGTTTTACTGCATCATCACCGTTTACCATCAGCCAATCGGGACGAGTTAAGGAGAATACTAATACGTATGCAGTTAAAAGATTAATACAAACGTATTGACGTTGCTGCAAGTGTCCGGTTTTCCAGAACCGATGAGTCGACATTAACGGCAGCTCGGATGTGCTAACTAGGTGAAAAGGCTGCGTGCTCTGCAGCTTGGCATTGAGTGCTCTATCAGATGGCTGCCTCTCAGGGTGAAGGCAGTCTGGACTGAGCTTCCATGGTGACCTCTGATTGATTAAGAGGCCATTTCTGGCTCTTGGCTGGCCCGGGGCACCATTTGTCACCTGACTGTGCAGTCCTGTCGAGAAGCTTCGTGTCCTCCAATCTACACTCAGACGTTTTCCTTTTTTTTTTTTTTTTTTTTTCAAATCCCAAACTCAGTCGGAACCACTAGGGCCACCCATGTCAAAAATCTGTTCAGTCATTCTGGTGCTCAGCCTTCTGGAGTAAACACCAAATGGCACGTTGAAGCAGAAGGAAATATACAACGTGTGAAACGTCTCTCGAAGTGAGATCATTGGTATTTGGTTTGACTAATTACACAAAATCTTTCATTTTTGTGAGATTTTAGAGTTCATTCAGATGTCATTCGCCATCAACTGGAATAACTATGCTAACATTCCAAAACTAGGTAATTATCCTCCACTTTCTGATTGAAAGTTAGCTTAACAAGACAGTGTGTTCTCCCAAATATTTAATGTTGTAAAGGGACAGAAGCTGTTTCCACAAAGACGCACCCAAACAATTATCATCATCTCTAATATCATCATCAGCATCATTTTTTTTGTTACTTTTTTTTTAAATGAGCAGAATTCAAATTTCAGTTTGACTTCAAAGAACAGTTTATCCAAATGTCAAAGTTATAGTATTACTTTATTTCCAAGGAGCTGCAGGTCCCAGATTGTAGGTTTGACATAGACATCGATTCGCTTCATCGGCTGCTATTATAGAAAATTCATCCTAACCTAAGGTCAGACAAAGGTGACAAGCTTTATAGCCAACCATTAAATGTGGCAACCGGGAGGTAGGACTGAAACGTATATCTGTAATTTGCAGTGAAATGAACTCTGCTTTGTTTGCACACATTGTTTCTCCGGCTTCCTTTTGTTTATGTGATTATTTCGTAGATGAGGAAAGAAGGGGGAACAAATCAGTTTTCTCACTTGTTTTTTTTTTGCTCTAAATTTAAGAGAATTCCAGCTTCTAATTTGCTTTGATGCAATCCTAATGACTGCCACATTTACTCAAAGAAATGAACGGAAGAGGTACGAAATAAATTTGGATCTAATATAATTGTGTTTATTAGAGTTTTCTCAGGGAAAATGAGAATGCTAATCATATTCATAGCCAGTGCGGTGGGTAATTTGCAGCCCCGCGATAAGATGCCATATCAATGTGAACCGCTGATGATTGAGTGACACGTGTGACATTTTCGACTCATTATTTATTGATTCATTCATTTTCCATCTAAATGTTTTAATCTGCTCGGCCATCGAGGTGCTCACGTATGAGAGAGCTGCGTTGAGCGTTCCTGGATTTTTGCGGTGGCGGTGACACGGTTGGCCTCGGCCTCATGTATGAAATGAATCATGATGTGGCTTTAATGCAATGCCACCTTGACACCATTAGGACAATGCTTCCAGTAATTAAAGACAGTAGTCATGGCCCTTGCCGAGCACTAACATTCACTTTCTGTGGGAGGGAGGCCATTGTTCGGGGGCAAAAGTTTTATTACTTCTGATAATGATAATAAATGCTTCCTCCCACACACTGTGCCCTTCATTACGGCATTGATCCCATAACATCTCTGCTCAAATCCATCACTGTAGCTCGGTTAATGAATGCTCCAAACATAGCAGTCAACCGCGCGGATGATCCAAGACCTTGTCACGTTCTTCGTAATGAAGTTAATGAGCTAACGGAGGAGTCGACATTTTCGGGGAAAGGAAGGGTACGACTTTATTTAGCGGATGGAAGGAAGCGGGATTTAGCAGGCCGAGGCCGAAGTGTGAACAGGAAAGAGAGAGCCACAGAGGTTGCGGCGTTCACACGCTCTGAAGTATTAGCCTATTTTTGTGTGTGATCTGGCTGGCGCATATACATAGACAGACATGCACGCGCATGCAGACAGGTGCTGTGTGTGGTGCCGGCTGCATGGGGGAACAGCTGTGTGTAGGAGCGGGGCGCGCTGTGAGCTGTAGCTGTTGCATTCTCCGACCTTACCACCGGACGCAGCATTTGACACAGGCAGACAGCCACACAAGCGAGGGCAGCTGCGAGGTGCCATTCAGGGGCCTGGAAAGCCAACTGCAGCCGCCCACACAGAGCTCACAATCTCCGGCATGATATTCTACGTGGGACCTTACAGCAAGACGACCCCACCTCGTGTCCCAAAACTGAAGGATTCTCCTGCAGCCGTGTGTCTTGGAGCTTGCAGAGCTCTGACCCCAAACAGACCCCCAAACCTGCCAAAAGGAGCACTTAATCCACAACCGCTGGCCCAAATATTTACCTACCCCCTTACCCAACCCGCACAAAAGTCCTAAGCTCCGACGTCAAAACCCCGTCCCACCTCCCATCCTGGCTGTCAGTCGCCAGCTAAGTCCTCCTTGGAGCTCGGAGGCTATCAGGGGTTTAAGGGAAAAGCCCTTTATCCAGGGACTTTCTCTAGGGGCTGGGGAGAGCAAATGTCTCATGTCAGCAAAACACCATAAATGCTGCAAATGGCGTCTTTTTTCTTCTTCTGCCCCTTGGAGGTGGCAAGCAAACTTTTCTCTGAGAGACTAAACACATGGTGTATATATTATGAGGGAAATGAATCATTGGTAGGGCCGTCGAGCTGGTGCTTGTTTTAATGCTTTATTTGTTTGTGTTTGTAAGCATACATTTTCCTCTCCAAGCAGACATTTGCACTTGAGTGGGCGTAAATAAAGGTTGCGCTGGTGGGATGCGATGCTACATGCTGATTAACCCTTAGGTGGATTGTGTAGGCTAATCTGGGGCATTAAGGTCCCAGGCCTCAGGAATGCCTTTGGCTCCTACGTCCAGACCAGGTGTCCGCACACGGTCAGCCATGGGCAAGGGTGTGTGTGTGTGAATGAGAGAGAGGAAATGACAAGAATCCTCCTCCACGTCCAGTTGGTGGTGACACACCTTATCAACAAATGGCCCAATTGTGATGAGTGAGAGATAAAGCCAGTGTCATCTGTCCCTTTAATAAAGGTGGCATTAGGAGAGAGGCGGCGGGGAGGAGAGCAGCTGGAGAAGGTAATCCCGTCTCTCCAGGTCAGCCACCAGACAAGCTGTAGCAGGCCTCACTAACGCTGGCCTAATTAACATACACCAACAGGGAAATCTTTTCCTTCTCAGACCCACTTTGCGGCGCACACCTAGTTCCTCAGCCAGCCGGTGCAGGGTTAATACTTCCAGCCTCCTCCGGCTTTTGACCGGCTCCAACATGCTTCGTCTCCCTGCTTCCCGACTTCTATGTCACAACTCCTCCGGGTATCAAGAGCTAGATGAGTAGACGGGATTGGATGGGATGCGGAACCACATGATAGAGTTTTCCTGTGAAATTTCCCTGGATTTATGACAGCATTGTATGCAAGTCCTGTTTCGTCAGTACCAGCAAATTCTTTGACGTACAAGGTGGAGGGCATTTTTGTGAATCACGTAGGGGGAGGGCAACGGTGGCAAAGCAGGTTCAAGCAGTCTAACTTTGGTGACTCAACTTTTAAAACATAATGTTAATGTTTCCCTACAACTTTGACCTTATTTTCAATAGTTCTGGCCATCATTTCTGTTGCTCGTGAAAGCATTGCCCTCACCAATCTGACAAGACGCACAACTTTGCTGAACATATCTGTGCTATAATAACTCCTGATAATAATGTAAACAACAGTTAATGACCCCCGGGAGAATGAGGGTGTGTGCTCCAGCCATAAATGCACAACAGACTTTAAATCACATTTTAGATATTCATCATTTAGAAGGTTTGGCATTTTTATAGCAGAAAGTACTCCATGAAAACATCATCAATGCTTCATTCTGGAGATAAGTGTAGAAAATGTGGGTTAAAGCGTTGCAGTCCCAGGAACAGCTGATTAAAGTAGTATTCGTTTCATAGCCGATCTGTTTACAAAATATATATCCTGTGAATATATAATGCACCACTATCAACTCTTGAAAGGTATCATCTGATTATTCGTCTTTTTCCTGCTCCAAACTATCGTTATAGTTCTATCGGCCTGTAAAAATCCACTATTGGCCGACCTCTAGCTTTTACATTTGTCTTCGTTTTACCCTCCAAATAACAATGTCTATACTGGGGGTTTTGTTTGAAATTGACTGTGCGACCGCTTGTGTTTTTCTTGCTGCGGCAGACTACTTTGCTGCGTTCCCAGATCTCAGCATTTCACTTTGTGAGCACAGTGTTATTAATATTGATAGAAACGACGGCCAAAACGACAAAAAAAAAACAAGAATCTGGCTTGTAATAAGAAAGAATTACCCTTCAAGGTCTGTTTGTGAGTTCTGTGAGAAAGAAAAGTTATGAAATCTATCACTTCAACTTCAACTTCAACTTCACTTTATTTATAGAGCACCTTTCATACATGAACATGTAACACAAAGTGCTTTACACATCAAAAAAGATTGATCACTTGAAGCTTTCAGACGACTCCACGCTGACACTCGCCACTTGACTGCTGCTGCGGCACGAAGGACTCAGAGTCCGTGTGAGACTTTCACCCCGACTGTCACCCGCCAGGTGGAATGTGAAACGCACACAGCCACAAACACTTTGAGACAGTCGAGTGTGTGTGTGTGTGTGTGTGTGTGTGTGTGTGGCGGCGACGGGACAGAGATGTGCAACCCTGGCGTCTGACCCCACGGCTTGCTCCTCCGCAACACCACCCACCCATTGCTCATCCCCCCCTCCCACGCATGCAACTACTTCAAGTGTGTCTCCAGCTGAGTGGTTGTGGGGGTGTGCTGGGAGGGTGGGGGATGGGGGCCCGGGGGCGGTGTGGGGGTATCAGGTGTCATTTAAAAAAAGGCAGTTGTCAGGGCTGGCTGAAAATGGAGCGTGACTTTATTCAGTCTAAAATGTAGCCTGGTGAAAACAGCGTGGCCTCTCGGTGCCCTTCCGCAGTCGAGTGGCCATTTCGGTTTGGCTCCGAGAGTCGGTTTAATGGAACTCTATTAAGTGCTGTATTTTTTTATGGGATTGATTTCTCCTTCCTGTTGCGCCGAATGAATATTTCGATAGATTTCCCCCGCTCCTGCTGGATGCCAGCTGTCATTGAATAAAAATAACGTCTTATGTCTCCCATAGGTAGATTATATTTAAATTAAGTAAACCTAACTCATTTCTCTGTTAAGTCATCTGGATTTGGCTGCATCACACAGCTCTACACACACACAAGCACACACACACACGCACACACACACACACACACACTGACTTCAGCAATCCCCCCCCCCTCACCCTTTCTATTAGCCTCACACACATAAGTGCATGTCCGCACACACAGCTGGTGGGGATTAGGCGAGAGGAAGCAGAGTGAACACACGGGGTTTCAGAGTCAAAACAACAGAGCTGGACTTGACCTTTGACCTGTGTAGCCATTCATCTGTTGATAACATCAGTCCATTTCATAAGACAAGTCCAGAGTGTGTGCAGGCCATTAGGATGTACTCCGGACGGAGAGAAGAACTCTTCACAAGGGGAAAAAAAACCCCGTCATTGACAACACACACTCCCTTTCAAAGGATTTAACTTAAGATAGTGATGACTGCAAAGTATAAGGGTATATGATAATTAATGGCTTCCATTAGAGGGAAAACCTTTTCTCTGCAATTTTGCTGGTGCTGAAGTAGCTTAGCTCTGTGTTTCTGTCCTACCTGGGGCTATAGACAAGTGGTATCCTGCATTTTAAACAGTCTCCCCCCCTTCACCCCCCCTCTGAGCCCCTCCTCCGTGGTCTCCATTTCTCATGTTAAATCAAGTCTTTCCCCATCTCTGCCTCCAACTCTTTCTCCATCCAAGCATTGTTAATGGGATCATTTCTTATATTGTAATGTCCCAGTAATTTCCGCCGTATTACATTTTCCTCCCAGTTTGTTGAGCAAGGTGATGGAGAGGGATCGGTGAATATTTCCTCTGATGAAGACTGAATAACGAACGTTGTCTCTGTATGGTGTATGCTATGGGGGTCTTTATCTCTGCAGAAACACTTTAGTCCGCATGTGTGTGTCAGTGTACCGGTGTTGTTGTGGGATGTTAATTTTATCTCCCATCGGGCTGGTAGCCATGTCGTGGACTAAGTAGAGTCGTTTAGCAAAGGTTACAGCTGCAGTCATGGATACCAGCAGGTGATAAGTCATACCAATGAGCCTTATCCTAAGCTTTATATTCTCCTCATTTCTGATGTTCCTCTTGTTGTCTGCATTTTTTTCATCTCTATAATTTTCAGTCTCGTCTCCTTTTCTTTTTACCTTAAATCCTGCAAACTCCCACATGCTCTTCTTGATAGAGAAGCGCTAACCAGCATGAAGCTGTCAGAGGGTAATTATACAGGCTGCCATTTTCAGCGGATCATGGTATCCGCACCACTATATCATGTCTACACCTATGGAGATATGGAAATGAGACAGCGGCTCTCAACAGGGGCTCTCAAAACAATTATCTATACTTCATAGGCAGGAATGCTGCTGGGCCGGTGGCCAGTGCCCTGGGCTTTCTCATTTCTCTAAGAGGTAAATGCTGCTGACTTGCCTACTTTTTCACAGCATCAGCCTTGCCCTTGTTACAAACAGAGCTGAATGGAAGCCGTTTTTTTTTTTTTTTGCCATCGCTTGTCCTTGTGTTTGCAGCCAAATGGCAGAGACAACAGGTATTCAGTGACAGTGAGGTTCGTAGCAGAGTGGCACAGTAGAGAGCTCGGACTGGTGCAGAATTTAGCAATGTGGATGAGGAAAGGAGTTATTTCAAGAAAATGTTTTGCAAGTAGGGCGCTGCCATAATTCAATATAGTTATATATCGTCTTTCAGTTGATTCATATCGTGATTAAGTTATTTCATCTAAATTCATAATAACAAGCACATGCTCAGATTTCTCAGAAAATTCGATTATTTTGCATTAAAGTTCAAAATGAGAAAATCATCAGTGCTTTTATTCTGTCTGGTCTTTGACTCTGTCTAGAGTATACAAAACCATGTGGTTAGTATTGAAGTATACGTATTGAAATAGAAAATGTTATATCCTATTGTTATCGAGATATGAAATGATCTATAACATGAAGGAAAATATAATACATTTGTCCAACCATGTAGCATTTGAGCATATATCCTCAGTTTTTAAAGTGCCATAACTTTTATTTATGTAATTAGCACATACGTTTTTGGAAAGGCCATTTGTCAAATACATTAAATTATCTCATCTGGAAATCAACTTTACGCCAATCTACCGTACCACCTTCCGCTTTCTGTACATAACGTTTTCTTAGAAGAATTCAACACTACTTTGTGGCATGCAACCAAATTGCCGTTGCGTTATAATTATATATCAGAAAAGCTATAACTTAAGATTTTATAGGAGCTCTTGCCAGCTTTATTACTGCAGGGCTTTTTGAACTCAGTGCCAGAGTTTTGAAAAGCAAAAGCACTTTCACATACGTGCTTTGTTGATGTATGAGGTACGGTATGAGGGAGCAGGACAAAAACTTGGCCTCCTCGACGCTCTTCTCGGCTCTGAGGTGTATCCCTAAAACACCTTTGGGATCTTGATAAACGAATGCTTCACATGGAATATTGCTCAGCCCATGTAAACATGTAGTCAGCAGCAATTCCGCAATATCAACTTGTGTGCGTCTGTTTTTGTGTTTTCTTTTTCCTATGTTTGCCCGCCGGTCTGAGCCTGTGTGTACACGTACGGCCATGACTGATGCACGGCCAATCCCCAGACTTGCGGAAGATGTATGTGGGTGAAAAGTGAACACAGTAATGAGCCCTCGCTGAGCATGTGTACGAGAAAGATTGTGACTGCATGCTTGTGAATCCCGTCTGTTGCCTGAGGGGGTTTGGGTCTGTGGTTTCAAGCTTTTGAACGGGAGTGATTACGCAGGAGAATCAGACAGGGATGTGTGTCAGAAGTATGACTGGCCGTGTGTGAGTATGGGATGAATGTTTCGCGGTGGCTGGAGTTCCCCCTCTTTAGATTAAGCACACACTGTTTTTTTTTTTTTTTTCAGATGACTGTTTTTAGCTGCAGCTGTCAGCCTTGCACTCTGGACATGAAAGACTTAGAATGAAGGTAAGAGGAGCAATATCTAAAGACCAGGGATCCAAACAAAGAAAAAAGCAGAACAAAGAGACTTCAAGTCATTCTAGCCATTATATTCGCCGTTGACACTGTTGATAATGTGGGCAGAGCCGCTATTGCTGCCTGAGCATGCCAACGCTTTGTGCTGCAACACTCTGACACACCTGCCTGAGTCAGCTGAGTCAGGGCATGCGGGTGTGTGCATCTTCATTTACAGGCATTTGTTTTGAACATGGTTTCGAAAAAAAAAAAAAAAATCCTCCTTTCACGCTCTTTCTTTGTCTTTCCATCCTTCTCGGTTCTTGTCGTCACGCTTAACTCCCTCCTCCTCGAGTTGTAATGAGCTCCTGAAGGCTGTGTGAGAGCAAATCAGCCCTCCTGTCCTCTCTGTTTGGGTCCCAACAGCCATAAACTGCTCAACACAACTCAACACAACTCGCCGGCCACAGGCAGTCGAGAGAGTGCAACACTAATTGTGCGGGTCACCGAGGTTACGCAGCCTCTCGGAGTCCTTCTGCCTCCGCCTCCCTCTCTTCCATGCAGCTCAGGCTCTGCTCTCTCTACTCGCTTACTGTAAAATAATGCGTGACATCACGGTTTACATTGCCGTGACAAATAAACACTGCACGCTGATGTTTGAAACCGTAGACTTAAAATGCATCGCTGCTGTCAAAGTTTGCTTTCTTGTTCTTTTGAGAGGTTAGGCTTGTAGGGAATCCTTGAAAGCTTCCACAGAGGCACAACCTCTGCTCATCTAAAATCATTTAGTGCTTGTTTTGTTTCCACTCTTTCTTCCCCCCGCTGTGTGTGATGTAGGAAATGTAGGAGATGTCTGTCTTTTCAAGCGGGTTCCGTTGTCTTTTGTGTGTCTTGTCTGAAACAGCATGTCAGCCAGGCGGGGCGGCTCTGGGAGGATGTGTGTGTGTGTGTTTGTGCTGAATGAAATGCAAAAACCAGTACGCCTGAACAAACCGTAACACATACACACACTCACACACACACACACACACCCAACACACAACGGCCTTTGCCCTAATGGGAGCTGACACTCTGACAGGCTCTCTGAGCTCTTTATCTGGGCCTCTCGCCTCAGTGTGTGTGTGTGTGTGTGTGTGTGTGTGTGGGTACGCGTACATGTTTGCGCCAGTGCGTCTCTGCTTGCTTGTGTGTGTGTGCATGCATGCGCATGTGTGACCTCAGCGGTGGTCGTCGCCAGGCCCCTAGAGAGTTCTTTAACCCCCTAACAGAGTCACTCATTTACATTGAAATGGGAGAGTGGCAGGGCCTCTTTATGGACTGTTTGCTTTTGCTCTATAGAAAAGCCTATACTCCACCTCTCTCTGTCACACACAAGTGCATGCATGCGTAGCACGCACACACACACACACACACACACATGCAGAGTCACTAGATACATGGGAATTTACTCACTTTCCCAAACCGTTGGGCTGCTATGCCCTCTTTAAGGATGTGGATTGTGTGTGTGTGTGTGTGTGTGTGTGTGTGTGTGTGTGTCTGTGTGCCTGTGTGTGAGTTATGAGGGGTCAGGGCTGCTGATTCAGGTCTGTGCGACTGAGGCCATGTGGTTGTTAGCTAAGTGTTTTTCCACCTCGCTGTACAGCTCTCCTACCTTCCTAATGACTGATGTCCAGAGCTGATCTGCAGTCCCCCAGGTTCCCATCAGCGAGCCGGCCCTGCAGTCCAGATAAACGCTGCCTGAGGCATGCGATGCTAGCTCAGAGCTCCATCCTCACCAGAAAAAAGTTCCTCGTCCTGATGAGGGGAAGCACCGAATCTGACCCCAGACCCCGTGTCTGTGACGGCCCAAGGCAGACAGGGTTCCCAAAGTTGGTGGTGGCTGCCAGAGAGAGCGCAGGTCTAATTATAGCAAGGCAGGATGTGAGTGGGAAGGAGCCCTTTGATGATCCATACAATTATATTTCAGTCTGGGTAGTATTGTGGCTGAGGAGCGGAGCATCTCTCCTCCTGTTCTTTCTCTGCCTCTTACATATAAGGAGTCATTTTGCGAGCTTAATGTTTTGTATTTCACCACTATCTTCCTTCTTATCTCTCAGTGAGGGCGCTCTATAAAAAAAAAAAGGAGAGCGGAGTATGCTGTTTGAAGTCAAGTGGCTGGGTAAAGAGCAAACAGAGTCAATGTTTTCCACCTGTCTTGTTCCCTCTCTCATTTTCTTCCTGATAAATGTTCACTTATACCAGCTATCTCTATCTGTGGCTACAACCCCCACCTTGTGAGTAGGACACACTTTTCTGTTAAAGACCACAGTGGAATCTATATTTAGCCACTTTATGTATGAATTGTGTACATCTGTGTAGGTAAGCATGCTGTGTCTATAATGTAGTGTTCAAACACATAGAAGCTGAACTGCTCAAAATTGTTGTTCAAAAGTTTTCCCACCATACAAATATATAACTGTGTTTCATTAAATTACATGAGATTGTTTATATGCCAGAGCCAGTATAACAGATGGGCAATACATAGCAGAAGCCATCGGAGCTCATGGTTTCAGCTAACATATTGTGGGCTGTACGGATAAAAGTGTGTTTCCAAGTTTCTAAATCTTTGCCATAAATGATATATTCCACAAATCTTTAATGACGATGAAGGTGTAATGCCAGAGGGAGACAGGGAAGACATTTGAAGGGTATAGCGAGAAACTATAAATTAGTGGCAAAATAACTCAACTCTCCCAGAAGAAAAAGAACAAGACAAAAAGGCATACATATATATTTTTTTAAACTTTTCCCTCAGCTGAAGTTTTTTTCCCAACTAGAGCTAACACCTAATTATTATTAATTTTAATTACCCCAGCAGTGTATAAATGTTCCTACCATGAAAGTATGAATGAAGCACTTGTGTGCCAGTTGCATTGTGATTCAATGTCCGACACCCTGTATATCATAGAGAAATGTCCCTGCTTGGTTTTAAACGATGTTTTTAGGATGCAACAATTAATTTTAGGTACATTTAGACATGTTTTAGCTGCACACCACTTCCCTTTCCTGTCGGGGATGAGTCATCATGTGTGTGATAGTGTGTGTGTGTGTGTGTGTGTGTGTGTGTGTGAGTTCAGTCACCGCAGTAAGAGCGAACCACTCTGCCTCTCTGTGATGAGATCCAGATGGAAATTTTCAGTGGATTGCCCACTCTGCTAACCATTATGGTTCCTAAAATGTTCCCAAAATGTTTTTTTGTCTTCTTTTTCTCCAAAAGTCTCTTGTGCTCTGTAGAGTAGAGTTTTATACAGCAATGGACACTTTTAAGGCCTGTACAAAACCGGGGGCTTGACGGAAAGAAAGCACACAAAAATGTGAAACACTCACCTGAGAATATTTTGCATCAAAACTTTTCACATCGGCAGCGATGCAACGGTTGCAACCCTTTTTTAAAATTAAGTTTCACACAACGTGATTGGTTGATACATTTATTCGTAATATGGATAATATGTAAAAATGGGGAAAAAAAATCAGCCACTTTCTCTATTTAATATTCATGTTCTGTACTCATAGAAGAAACAATAGTCCCAAAACATATTTTGCTGTGCAAATGAAAAAAATGACCCTCGTGTCTAAAGACTTGCAAACCAGGTACTCTTTCTACTACAATACATAAAGCCAAGCTACTACCTCAAAGTTTTACTTTGCTGTACTTGCTACCATGATGCCTATCCAGAGCAAGCCAAAGATTACCTGCAGAGTCGCTCGCATCCATAGACGAAGAGAACTGTTTCCTTTCAGCCTCCACCCTGGATGTCTCATTTTCACCACCACAAACCAGATCAAGAGGATCTCTCCGTCTCCTCAATCTTTGGTTGCGAGGGAACTCATGCCAGGATCTTAGCATGCACACAAACACTCATTCACACAGGGACGTGCCCTCATCCTATATGTCCAAACAGAGTCAAACGGAGTGTTCTAAGCTGTGACAAACACACCGCCAGGGTCCAAGAAAGGGGGCTTTCAAGTTTGGCCAAGTGGTCTACCGCTCATCCCATCCATCAGCTCCCCTCTGGGGATGGGACACAGATCCAGGGTCAGCTCAGTGTTCACAAAAACACATTCTCAGCCCCATACACAAAACTAGCCTCATGTTGTTGCCCGAACGGTGCCGTGCGGTAACAGGTTTCCTGCTGTTTTGTGTCTTGGAATCCTGGGATTTGGTACTTTTGACTAACACAGGATGTCTATCCACTGTGGCTGAATAACAAAAACAAAACAGGGCGTGGGAAAAGGGAACGGCATCCTCTTAATCGCCTATATGTGTTAACACATTTGCATGTGTGTGTGTGTGTATTAAAGGCATCAGATACACATGACCATGTAAAGATGAACATGTAACGGTTGGTATCCAGTGTGTGCGGCTGTGTGTGCGAGCCAATAGCGTTGTGTGACATGCTGTGCTGTGGGCACTGCTTCATGTTTGCATAAAAGAAAGCTCATGCTGAGAAAATGCCAACCACTGATGAATTCTTCCACAGTGCAGCAAGGTCAAGCACTAACTTTGCGAGCATACATCTCCCTCCGCTGTTGTCCGCCTCTCTGAAGATGGAAAATGATTTTTTTTTTAAATTGAACATGTATACTTCATTGTTCCAGACAAAACGGGGGGTCTCCGTGTGGGTTGCAGAGAGTTTTCATCTCGGCAGCATCACACACGGCAGCCGACTGTTGAAATTTACCCAGAGCAACACGAACCAAACGGAGAAATGAAAACAAAACAGGAATCTGTCTTTTTTTTATCTCTGTTGCACAGCCAGACTCACCTGCTTATCTCCAGCTCCGTTTCACCTCTCCCTGCATTTCACTATACCCAAAAAAAACCTACAACTCCAGCAAACTTTGCTCAAAACCACTTTACAGTAGTGACCTCAAATCTCAGCAGGCAGGCAAGCAGGGTACTCGTGTAGAGACGTTGTGTATTGTGTATTTTTTTTTGTCCGACTTCACTTGTATTGAATAATTCACTGGCAGACCTATATATAGGGTCAAGACCGTTGGGTTCTGTATTTTTAGCCAGCTCCAGGCTTTATGTAAGGCCCTTTATATAATCCCATGGTTTAATGGTACATTTTGTCTATTAGGTGGCACTCGTCAGTCTGCAGATAGAAGGGCAGGCGACTCATTATCCATCACTTCAGCCACATGTATCCACACAAACACTAGAGATGGTCAGATACTGACACTGATTCTGGTACCTGAACGTGTGTACCAGCCAATATCGAGTACCAATCCAAATCCAGGCCATCATATTTAAGTGTCATAATTCCCTCCCTATTATCTTTTTTTTAAAAACATCTCATTAAAAAAGTGTATTTATTCAAGTTTCACACCAAAAACTACATTTTTACAAGTACTAGTTTACCTTTGCGTAGCTCCATTATGTAGCCAAGCAGGACTGCACTGCCCACTGGATGCTAACAGCTAACTTCAACTAGCTTTCCTGAAGATTTCAACACATATTTGTTGTAGATTATGAATAATGGTTAACCACAGGTGTTTATACGCACATACGTGCAGTTCGGATTATTGTTCCTGTGTAGCATGAATGAGCTGACCATGTGATGCATAGACTCTCATACTTACTGATACCAAAATGATGGATCAGGTATTAGCGTTCACCAGTATTATAACTATATAATGAGTGCAGTGTATCTCGTCAGATGTGTTTGATGACATAATGAGCACAAACTCTTGCATAGGTGCTTAATTATGTGTCAAATTTCTCTCCCCCACAAAAACCTTCCACCGCTGGCTTTTATTGCAAGCTATATATACTGATCTACACACACCACTGTAATATCACACCTCCGCCTGCCCTGCGCTGATGAGAATGAGTCACCAGCCAGCAGGCATTAAACAGCCTGAATGGAGGCTGTGGAAGAGTTATTAGTAAACACATTTATCAGCCCGATGTGCCCTCTTTGAAAAGGGACTTAAGTCTGCATGTACCGGCATCCAGCGGTTTCTTATCTGCAGCTAAATGGAAGTCGTGGTGACAACCACAATTAGGCAGGACAGCACGGGACGGGAGAGGGTCACCCACTTGGTAATTACTCTGCCACTGCAGTGGGGCCGGTGACACTAAAATACTGGCTACAGATCAGCGAGCACACCACTGGGACAAATATACACGTAATTAAGACGCGGACGAAATGCACCGTTTCGGATATGTCATCACCGTTAGGTAGCCAGGCGTTTGTATCGGGCACTGATGTGTTTATTAAGTCGTAAAAATAAAATCTGCACATTTTCTCTGAGTGAGCTGCAGAAGGGGGAGTTTAGCGATCAACTTCAGGAATAAATCATAAAATGACTTGATTTTTAATTAAAAAACGGAGGTCTGAACTCTTGACTTCCTAAGGCTAGCTCGGCCTGCGATACCTTTAAACATGCACTTGGCTCTCTCATTTGTTTGCTATCCAACGGCAGAGGTGAAAATATTGAAAGTTATCTCAAGAGTGAGTTGTTATTGCAGCATGGGTTCGGGCAGGTCCTCAGAGCCAAAACAACAGTGTTGGCTGGAACGTCCTTTGAAAACAAAACCTGAACTCTCTCTGGCACGGGGCGTTTATTTATCCCGCAGATACAGGCTCTATTAACGCGGGCCGCCTGACACAGCCATGCTCCATATTTCATACGTTCACTATGGATAAACAACACCGACTCTGATGAGTCCCACTCATACAGAAGTATGTCAAGATGTGTGTGTGTGTGTGTGTGTGTGTGGGTTACGCTACATGTGTGATGAATGTTAAATCTGTGACAGAGCAGTCCTTGAGAAGCTGCTACTCTGCTCAATGATTGAACTGTCTGTTTCTCCATATCTTCCCCCCTCTTCCTCACCCAGTGTGTATCTTTCCGTCTCGGTCTCACCCTCTTCCCCCATCCTTATCCTTCTGCAGTGATGTTTTTTTTTTACTTTCTGCTTTTGTCCCCCTCCCCTCCTTCTTTGTTTGAGGCCCGGTGTGCCGCTCAGATAGTAAATAAGAAAGTACACTGTACCTGCTCAGACATATTGATCACGCACACATCAGTCGGATAGCAAAAAATAGATTGTGATTGATGGCGTCTAAAGGACTGGATGCGTTTGACAGACTGTGAGTTTCTGTGTGTGTGTGTGTGTGTGTGTGTGTGTGTGTGTGTGTTTGTGGTACATGCACATTTCCCACCGGGCCAAATACATTCTCTGGGATATTTACACCCAGAGTTGACTGATAACATAATTAAGGTCGTGTAGTGATCTGTGGCGGCTGTGTTCCCACTACACATGACAACCAAACTCGGTCAGTAAATAAAATCCTGACCCAGGAGGCGATGCTGTGACACGACATATATTCAGCAGAACACACACACGCACACACATAAAGAAATAAATGAGCAATTCTACAGTCATGTCACAGAGCAGAAAGGTAGCAGTTAGCGGGTGCAGTGTTGTTGTTGTGGTGAAAGTACATTGGTGCTGCCGTGTAACAAAACACAGCTGATAAAGCTCATCTATTTAACGAAAGAATGGATGTTTTTCAGGAATAAAGAGACCAAATAGAGTCACTGTCTGAAGACTGATGATAAATTATTCCAAAATACACATTTCAGCCACATTGGCATCGCAGCCGTCCACTTTATTTTATCAAGCAATCTCCCCGACAGTTCCTTTTAATGAATTGGAGGCTGTAAATATAACAATTGCACCATTTAAACGTATGGTGACTGAACGGTTCTTGTACTGTGATGACTATCTCTGTGTTACTGAAAAAAACATCTCAGTCAAGTTCTGAAGTCACAATGAACGTCTCTTTTCATTGATTTCCGTTTCCATAGATTTCCGGGCATTTATTGAGTTTATTACAGCGTTATGACTTCGTTGCAAATTGCTGCAATCGGGCGCTATGAAGTTTTACCTTAATTGCCTCCGAGAGCGATGTGCTACTGCTACTACTGATGCTGCTACTGTTGATCAGTGGGCCAAACTACAAAAACTAACCTCCTGTTGTTTTCCTTGTGTACACCAAGGTCAAGGTGTACACCTTTCACTTAACAGTTTCCTTTCTCCTCTATCTTTTCCAAATGTCTGACTTTTCTTTCATTTTGAATTTTTACCACTCCCAAGTCCCTTTTCATAGTAAAACAATAATACTAATAATAACTAATAATTATTTTAGAAACAGTCCCGTCTGATATTTGATGGTATTGGGATCAAAGCGTTGGTGTCTTTGGGCTTGACCAGACTCTTTAGATAAAGACTATTTAACGCTTTTCCAATGCAATTAACATCATGTCTTAGTGGTTCAATATTTTGACTTGTTGGGCATAAATCTGCTAAATATAATGTATGCAGGCCATAATTATTCTCCCAATCCCATTTGTTCCCAACGGCAGAATTCAGGGAAGGTTCTGCTTTAATGTGTGTCAAAAGTGTTGGTAATCGCATGCATGTGAGCTACTTTTTATTTACTCATTACTTCATTTGTGAATTCAATGTGTTGGTCTTAAATTGAGAAGATCATCCCTCGCAGACTGACAGTTCTCTTCGTTGGAATAGCCATTGCAACTAATTGGTGTGTGTGTGTGTGTGTGTGTGTGTGTGTGCGTGTAGGAATAACTGAAACCAACTTGTTTAACTGATGTAGAGTCTTTACTCACTTTAACAGAAATGAGGCGCTGAACTGTGAGAGAGACTCGTCATACCGAGCATTTTTCTCCAAATCTCGATCACGGATCAAAACAGCGTTTTATCATGCAAATGTACGTTTTATAGTGAAGCATATCTCTCCTTCAGAACAGTCTCTTCGCATTTTAACTGCCAACCTCTTTACGGTGCACTTACCATTAATCCACATCTATATCTTCAAAGCGGAACAAAGAGACCCTTGATCACATGATCAAGACTGACCAGCCAACTGCTTTCAGACTTGTGAGAGGATTAAAGACACTTTCGAATTCAAAAACAAAACCTCCACATCTCGGCTAGCTGACGGACGAGGACGATGGGAGCGTGGGCAGAGCTCTGTGGAGAACTCTTGGCCGGGAAAGCAAAGGGAAACTAGGCCAGAGAGGTTGTGTGGTCCACTCTCCTTTTGTTGCTCAACGTGATGATTTTGCTTATGCGGGCATTGACATGTCCAGAATGGATTTGTCTTCTTTCACAAAGGTGTGGATACATAATGGGGAGTGCTGTTGTTACAGTTGTACTCACTGAGAGATGTGACAAAACGGGGAAAGGATCTAATGCACAGCCACAGTTTGAAAATGACAGATGGATTTTCAGGTCATTTTCATAAATATCTCTTCTGAGTGCCAAACAACAAAATAATGTACTACAGATATCACATGGCAAAGAGCGGGGCAGACACAATTCTTCTGAGTCTACGCAGGTTTATTTTATTAGACAACTGAGTGATTCTAATTAAGGTGGATGTTACCTGTTAATTAGCTGTAACTGTGGCGCTGATCAATGGCTTGTCACGTAAACACTAAGAGGTGGCAGAAAGGTTTGTTCGTACTATTACTACCACAGAGGAGATGTGTCTGAGAAAGGCATGGAAAGGTACTGATCTGTTTGATCCTAAAACATGACCTTTAAACAGCAAACTCGGCTGTGGTTGTGAAAACGCTGGCTCGGCGTGTATCCCTCCGCCAGGGTAAATAATTACTACAGCTACAGATAACGTGCAAAGGGTTATGGAGTTCCCATTAAAATGCAAATATAAGGACGTTTTAGACAATATACCGTATATATCTTTCTTCTAGGGAAATCAGGGAAGTTAATGTGCAAAATAAATCTCACAAATAAATCTTATTTAGTAGCATTGTACTGCAGCTGCTGCAGCAGCAGGGTTTGACAGTAAGAACAAAGAGATATTGACCTGGTTGCTTCCCCCTGTAGATGCCAAAATCCTGCCAAGACAAAGAAACCACAACCTAACTCAGCTTGTTTTACCAGAGCTCTGACTGTAATAAGGACGGCCACAGCATTCACCTCTGGCTAAGTGTTGTTTAAACGTTGATCACAGCTGTTGGTTGGTGAAACCGGGGCCATTTTTTAAGCTCTCCCTTAGTTTTAAGAAAAATGTGTCTCTTCAATGAGATTGAAATTTGAAATCCGAATCTTTCTTTGCTAACACCGGATTAACTCAATGCGGCTTGAAAAGGGACAAAAGTAGAATTTGTAATCTCATTATAGCTTCAAAACTCCCTAATGAAGCCTTCAATTGAGCTGCGACAATACCGCATATCCACGTTATTGTCGCCAATCAGAAGTCAAACGGTGGCTTTCTAAAGAAAGACAATAGGCCTGCCAATTGAAAGCAGTCTTTCTGCGGCCTGGAAGGAGGCCCCCCGTGTTACCACATCTAGTTCTGTGAGACCCTTCTAGAGCTCGATTCACAGAGTCTGAGAGCTTTCATCTCCTTGGGTCTATCACTCCAAGCTAGGAAACAGGAGCTAAGGGACCCTCAACTCGCAGTACCCGAGCCCGACTTTCCTGCCCTCGAAACCCCTCCTACTCCTGCCGGTCGCACCGGCCCTCTCAAAGGAGTCTTTCAGTATTGTGTTGAGGCCCAGTTCCAGGTCAGTGGGAGCCCAGAGAATTAGAGCTGGAGTCTGAGTGGGAACAAATAGTTTGTTTGGTGAGCGGTCTGAAGTAGCTTTAGAGCTTCCATCAATCCCAAGGTATTGCTGACTTTAGTATTTAGTATCACAGCAGCAGAACTAATACCACTGTGATGACAGAGGTGTCATTTCCTTCTTTAAAGCCTATCGCTTCATCACAGGCGGCAGGGGCCTAGGTCTTCAAACAAAAAGTTCACATATTCTTTATTTCTTTTTTTTTTTAATCGATATCTTCAAAAGTATTCATCACATCACAACAAAATGCCACAAAATGTCCAAGATAAATAAGAGCTGTGACACAAAGCTGTGGCATTTTCCAGAAACACAATTATACTGACCTGCAGAGGGACTGACATTTAAAAGAAACACATTTGCACCCATCAGTGGAATTCCTGCCACAAAAATCCGATTTTAAGACACATACGACTATATCCAGCATCGAGTTAATAAAGAAAAACAGTTTAATTGCCGCCGGCAGCATCCGGCGGGTTGAATTGGTACGTGTCCGTCCGTCTGTTCCTTTTTTGCTCGGCGCCAATGGAGGCTGCACAAGGAAGGTCGTATCCTTGTGCAGGGTGCGCTCCCCCCCCGCCCCTGAGTGGCAGCTCGGCTTCATTTGGTGAGACGTCACCCCTGTACTCCATCTCTAGCTGTCTCTGCTCGGGCCCTTTGTGCGAGTCCCAGCCGCTGATTGGGGCTGTATAATGTGACCGATGTCCTTTGGGCAATCTGCTGTTTTGGGGACAAGGACGTGCTCAGGTGATCCAGAGGCAGATTGGCGCCCGGCTAATGGAAAGGGCACCTTGACCTCTGAGGCTGTCAGGTGCCAAAACGGCCTCTTAATTATGCATCTGCACACTCACCTGCCGCTGGAACCAGCCTGGCACCGCCTGCATGGCGTCTAGACATGCAAACCCAGAAAGATTGCCGAGCATCACAGCCCCATCAGTCACCGGCTATGTTCGCGTTCGTGTGTGAGAGAGAGAATTGTGAACCATCTGGTCTCAGGCTGAATTGTCTCTCTGTAGTATGTGTGAGCATCAGAGGAGGGGATACTTGAGTACTGCTCATAGGTGTGTGAAATGTCCATATTTCCCCCAGTTAGGATTTCATGGCTGAGCAACGTTGGACAGCTGACCATAAATATTTTTCTATCCTTTGCCCATTTTTCTTTGTTTCTTTCTTTCTTCATTTCCTTCTTCATCCCTCCTGTTCTCTCCACGCAGATCACCATTTCTAACGCCGTTCTTTATATTTAGCACACGTTAATATATTTTTGCATGACCTTGTACAGCAATGCCTTTCACCTTGTCACCTTTGTACGGAGGAGTAAGCAAATATTGACGTTTTCGATGCTTTATCTGTTCACCTCCTCCTCCTCCTCCTACCCATAACCCACCACTTCTCCTCATAATCCTGCCTTGTCTCTCTTTAATTAGTCTTCTGTATGCTCAATCTCCCCCTCCCCCTCTGTCTGTGCCCTACATCGCCTTATTTGTTTTAGCTTCAGATGCTCCGGTAGATAGGTTCATTTGTCTCTCCTCTATCACTGGCTGTTATCAGACAGGCCCAAAGGAGCAGTCGTGCTCTGTTACATGTTGGTATGGTATAGCTGTGTGTCTCTGTCTGCCAAGCCCATTTGATTATTGCATTGTCGGAGGTACTGCCTGCCAACACTATTTCTTTTAGACAGACAAAAAGCCTTGTTTTGGATGAGCCCTGTTTATTGTTCACGCTGACACTGCTTTTATGACAGAATGACTAATGATTTCACTTTGGTGTGTGTGTGTGTGTGTGTGTGTGTTTGTGTGTTTCAAAAACAATTGCAATTGGCAGCATCTTAAAATCCTGGCAAGTGGAATTTAATGACTTGAAATGAGTGTGGTATGCCTGTAAATGAAGGGGAACTGAAGGACGTTGGCTACCATCAGCAGCCCACAAACTTGTTGCGAAGCCCTTTTTCCTCAAAGACGTCCGTCTCTGTTGTCCTGCAAAAAATGATCGAGATCTTCCAAATCTACAATACAAGTAAGAATGGAACAACTCTTCAGCCTTCGCCTAAAAGCTTGTTCTGTAACAAAACCATTCCATTCACGATGGCATCATTGGATCGCTCGCCTATAAAGGTTCAGGTCTGGCAGTTGTTTATGCTTCATCGACGGAAGAGTATCGAACACTTCACCGACAATAAAAAAAAAAGCAACAAGTGCATGAGTCAGGGTGACAGCACTCAGACGTTACTATAAAGGAGGAAAATAGAGATAGGAATACATCTTGTAAGGAAACAATTAGGCTGAACACACTAACCATAACAAAATCAATTACTAGTAGTGCAGAAAGGAGATTGGATTTGTCTCTCCAGCACACGGTTGAATGGGAAGGTCGGCACAACAATGAGGATCTACGTGGGGCATAAGACTCATGGCCAGGTGGATTGAAAACCACATTGTTGAATTTGTATGATTTCAGTGTTTGTTTTCGGCCCTGCATTCTGTTAGGGGTTGCACTGGAGGGGACATAAAGGATATGTTGTAATGGCTGAAGACACCTCAAGGTCAAACACGTGCCTCACTCCCAGACAGGATGATGTCATGGAGGAGGGGGGGTAACAAGGTCTAGCATCAGATGTGAACTGAAACATGGATCACTTTCCTTCCAGTTTTTTTTTTTTTGTTGCATCCTGGGCACTTAAGCAGGATGTAGTAAGAGATTACACTTTTATATTGCACACTAAATCTGTGGAGTTATGACAAAACTATAGAAAATGTGAGCTAGACTGTGGGAACAGCGAATGAATGACTAAGAGCAGTACACATAATCTCCTAACTACCCTGGCCTTAGGTTTCTAATATTAACCTCTCAGAGACGCGTAGGAAGACAGTGATACACTAACAAAATGTAATTCCTTCCCGAAAATGATGCGGATAAAAAAGTCAAAAACTCACACAGCATATTAATGTACGAAGGGTGAACAAAGGGTGCAGAAGGGGGGGGAATTAGACTGGTAACTGCAACCAAGCAAAAGCAGAAATAACACCATTCAGAGAGCTACCATAACAATGCTGGCTGAGGTGAAAGAGCAATAATGCCTCTGAGGGATTTAGAGGCTGTTTAATCATCACACAGGTAGGTGCACATATACTTTAACAAGCTTAGACCAACTTAGCGAAAAGACTTATCAAACACAGAGACACGTGAAACCGTCTCAGCCGGGGAACTCGTTCACACCGCCCAACTTAGTGTTTTTTTTCATCAGGAAAAAAAAGTATTGGCTTTCTTTCTAATCTTGTTGAACTATGATTTTAAAACCCCTGCATGCCAGGGACCTTTAGGCTTTGAGGGTAAACGTGCTGCTTGCTCCCGATTTTCAATACGATCTATGAAGGTCGAATGAGTCAGTCCCTCTCATTGTGCAGCTCACACACACTGTCCCTACTCGCCAAAACACACCTTCCTCTCTTTCAGCCGGCAGATGTGTGTGGACACAGCTGGTGATCGGAGACCTGGTGTAAGAGAACAACCTCCGAACGTGGAGCGTTAACTAGTGTGGGCATGGAAGATCAAAGTGTGGAAAGATGAGACGATAAATTGGGAGTGAGAGTTACAGAGAGTCTGGGAATTTATATCATCATGTGTGTGTGTGTGTGTGTGTGTGTGTGTTTCACTGCCCAGCTCGTATATCCAATATTAATTTAGACTGTTTATTTACTGCCGTCTTCATTTATTGTGTGCCCAGAATAACTATACGATAAAATTAAACTCCCCTCTCCCCCTCCTTGCAATAACACTGGCAAGCAATGTGGGTTTATTCACAGTCGACATCTTAGTTGATTGCTGTTTACGGTCAACTTTAATTCCAAAGTCTGACTTACACACAGGGTTTGTTTTCTCATTTCAGAGCAAGCTAAATCACAGAGTTCGATGCTTCCCAAGATTCTCTGGTTTAACCGGTTCAATGAAACGCAGGAAGCGTTCTGCTTTCCATCTGTTCTTGGTGTGGAGTTATTGCTTTGGCCTGACCTGATCTGCTGGATGGAGCTAGAAAAATAGAGATAAGCAAACTCCCACGCGTTGCAAAAAGGCATGTGACATATGTCTTGTGCATGGGGGAGTGTTTTCATGCATCTGCATTATTCCTGTGTCCACACAGATTTCTCGACTCCGGCTTTGTCGTTTGGGTTTCACACAGATGATATAAATGCCCGTGACATTGTAGCGGAGGACAAAAGCCCGTGTCAAAAAAGACACTGATAATTATGAGGTCTAATGCAGATTAGTTCATCCAAGCAATCGTTTCACCGTCCGTTACCTTTTTGGAGGTCCAGACTCAGATATGTGACTATGAAGCTGAAACCAATTGTCATTCCGGTTAATAGCAGCTCTTGTTATCCTTGGTGGTCAATTTGACCCCATTCAATGTTTAATGTCCCTAAAAAGAGGGTTAACATTATTAGATTGTGCTAATTTAATGGGGGCAAAAAGGTAAAAATACTAATAAAATGAACATGATATGTTTTCAAGTGTACACACTTTGGATGCAATCACAAAAAAAAACGTGTTAACTTCCAAAAAAGGAACATTTTCATGGTCCATAATACGTACTCTGGATTCTATGTTTGATTTAATGGGTTATTTGGGTTGGCGACAATGAAACATGAAGCGTAAACCTGGGTAACTGTTTGATTATAATCATCTTCAGAAGGTTTCAATTGCTGAGGTCAAATTGATTAGCCTCAAATTGAGAACATTTGAGGCTAACAGCAGGGTTAAAATTCAAGCATAGTTAGTAATGAGCAGTGACGTTGCAGGTTAAGAACCCCCCATGACTGGAAGCATTGACGTTTGACCGGACTTAAGAACAGGCCCCGCTAAAACACTTATTCTACTGTGCTTTCCCAAACGCTGTCTCCCTCTAAGTGCTCCCGCTGTCTCAATATTGACAGATTACTAAGAGGAATGGTCCGCCCATCCCCTTTTTATGTTTCAAATGAGGCTGGATTAATGATATCATCAGATAGATTGGATGCTGGATGACCAGGCAGTTTTTGGGGACATTATGTATATGAAAGCAAATTTAAGGACAATTCTCCAAAAAGGAACAGTTGATGGAGCGGCGGTTTAGCCGACAATATTTCCGAGAGCGTAACTGAATTTTATCCGGTTGCCTCGAGTCTCTTGCAGCTCGTACACAGACCAGCCTGTTAGATATACATCCATCTACTCCAGTATTTTGTTCCTCTTCAGGGTCGCGGTGATCTGACTCTTAATTCCAATGTGTATTAGGTCTAAAAGGAGGTGAATGAAATGTCTTTTTTGAAAGGCTCACAGTGTTAAAAGTAGCATTTTAAAAATTCAACAGCAACATCCCTTTCCAGAAACAAGTGGCCCACTTTCCTTCCGGATAATCCACACAGCGCACATGTAAGCAGTTTTTGGAGGCACTTTATCCTCAGGAGAAAGTTTGGAAATCAGACTCCAAATCCTAAAACATGTGTGTTATGTTTTTATATGAGGGAGTAAAATATGTTTAATGTACACATTTGTTTTGTGTTTTCATGTATGTTGACACACAAGGTCACAACATATTACTGGTTCTGTCTAAATAGCATAGATAAGATAAAAAAAAAAACACGCCGCTCTTGTATTATTGAAAGGTTTTCTTGTCCGTCCTCGTCAGCTTAACTATTTCCGTTATTCCCTGTGGCACACATACAGTACAGTGGGCATGTTTTACAAGCTTTTAAAAACGCTGCTTCGCCGTACGCATGTCGGGACTACAGTATGCACTGTGTAACCATGCATTGTGAATTGCTTTAGCACTGCGTCACTACTGGTGTTTGGAAGTATACCACTCGGGGTTAAAACGCTGTTCCTCATGTGCGAAAGCATGACGCTGAGAGCCAACGTCACCAGTAGAGACAGAAATAACGTTAATAATCTGGTTCAAATATTTATCCTCGGGGACGTGAGAGGAAGTGCTATTGTCCTCTATGGCATCACCGAAAGTCCTGACGATAGCACTCCCCCATTCTTCTCTGCCCCTCAAACAGTAACCTAATACTCCTGGATCTTGTCCACTCCAGATTTGTAAAATGTATTTTGAAAAATGTGTTGATATGGCACTAGTAAGCCTCTGCTGGAAGATATCTGGGGGGGGGGGGGGGGGTTCCTGCTATTATTATACATTAAATTGAATCCTGCCTGCGAATGAGGATTTTACATGAATGGAATCATTACTAATGACAAATACATGAGAGAGGTTGCATTCAAGGACGAGTCAGCATCGGGGATTTTGCACATAATTGCCAGGTGTGTCTTTTCTCTGTCTCACACACACACACACACACACACACACACACACACACACAATGTGCACCTCTTCTCCAAAACCAGGCCAATCTCCTCCTGTCTGCAGAGATTGAGCTGCTCATCAGAGCCTGTTAATTACACCGTTCTCTAAAGGGATGACAAGTTAAGCCACTTTCTTTTCCTGGTTGGGGCCTGAGACGTGGAGACGTGGAGGCAGGGAGGCGGGCGCGACTAAAAACCTAATCTCAATAATCCATAGGGTGGAAGGACACATCTTTGCTGTCATCAGTCACCAGCGAGTCCATATTCGGCTGCTTGGTGGAAAGTAACCGTCTCCGGCTTCTACGTGAAGATTAGGAAACATAACCGAGGGCCCTGCTGCACTGCGCTTCACCTCTCTGGTCCCATGTATCCATCCCCCCACTCTCCCCTATGCGCTGCTCTATTACAGCATGAACAACGACATAATTGCAATTTAACACAGTTACACAGAGGAGATATGAGTGTCTTGCGGGAGCCCGATGCCTGTGTTTTCCTGCTCCTGTGGTCTTCGAGGCTTCCTCCCCCGGCGGGTGTAACGCAGCCAACACGGGGAGCGCTGATCTCTGCGCCGCTCTGCCATCGATGCTTTTAAAGCGCTACATCGGGATACTTCCCCTGCTGCAACTTTTCAGCACCCGGCACGTCTGTCATTAGCCAGGCCCCACCTCATTCATGTTACCACCAGAACATGCTAATTTTGCCTGTCTGTTTACTCACACTCCCTTTCTTGCTGTTATGTTATGATGATGTTTGGAAAAGGTCAAGTGATGCATCTGCTTAGCCTAACCTTTCACCAAGAGCTTTTAATTAGTGCCAGCATATGGCGTAGTTTGTGGGACCGTGTGTTGCGAGTGTGTGCGTGTGCGCGTACGGATGGATGACGAGTTGAAGCAGAAACCCAACGCGAGCAGCCAAAACAGCTTCAGTAGTCTTTGGTGATGATTTTACGAGTGTCTTGAACTCTACGGGAGGGTTTAAACGCCATTACTCCAAATCATTCTTTTGATGATTGCGGCGGAGAGAGAGCGTTGTCTATTAAATATTGAACAACTGAATATGTGCGGGAGATTTTTTGGATCAATGCGGTGACAATCTTCCAAATGCAAAGGCACTGAAAGTACTTTTATGCATCCGTCATTTACCCAGTCCACCTCCCTACGAATTGCCTGCACTTTGTACTTCCATCAATGGAAAATAATCATTGCCAGCAGCAACAATGCAGGCAGCAGTTACTCCTGCTTAAAAACATAATTGACGCGACAAATTAGCGCCGTGTATATAAAAGCATGGCAGAGTTGCCTGACTTGTTCGATTCGTTGCTCTAATTTGTCCCCGTTCTTTCGAAGGTTGTTGTTGCTGATCAAACTGTACGAGTAGTTCTGGGTAATAATAATATGCTCGGCACGTTCGCTCATGTGTGGATATGCATGAGTCAACTCGCCGGCTCGCCTTATCTGCCTGCTATCTCCTCTGAGCTGATAGCACAGCGGCCTGTTTACCACCGGTTGGATATTAATTGGACTAATGAGAGCAACAAGCAAAGACTAACCCTCCTGAGCAAACAACCCAACCCAGGTCACTCCTTTACAACAAACATGGTCTGACACTTTTACACTTGTCTGCTGCTGAGATTTCAGTGTACGTCGCTTTGGTTTGACCGAAAAAAAAAAAAAGATTCTTCAACTTTACTTGCTTTCCAACTCCTTCCTTTGAATACTTCTCCTTCGTCCCACCCCCTCCTTCCGCTAACGTCGCCTTACATGATGAAGTCTGAGCAGTCCAGCCATTTTCTCTATGGCCCAGTAAATATCAATAGCATCTGGG
This sequence comes from Chelidonichthys spinosus, assembly GCA_029853015.1. Taxonomy (NCBI): domain Eukaryota; kingdom Metazoa; phylum Chordata; class Actinopteri; order Perciformes; family Triglidae; genus Chelidonichthys; species Chelidonichthys spinosus. The sequence continues at coordinate 27,653,619 of CM056821.1, read as the reverse complement.
TGATATTTACTGGTGTGGGGAAGATGAATGCCCCCCTCTAAATGCTTCAACCTCATTGCCTCTTGGAGTATTAGTCATGTAAACAAACAACGTCTGCTTATTAATGGTAAAAGCTTTCCCTAATGATCCACACCTCACATGAGTCTGAAATATCAAGTCAGGGCATAAAGAGTAGCCATAGATCATCATAATGAATGATGGGAGGCTCGTGGAAGGCTGAGGGAGGAGGACCTGTCCCGTTGCTAATTCACTCTCTATTTCCCTGCCTGATTCATATGCTGTTTGGTCATAATATATCAAGGCTGCATGATTCTTTCATTAAAGCAGCTAGTTTTTGCCTTCACTTCACTGGAGATTATTTGTTGGCTTTATGGGACACTTATGCATTTGGTGGCGATGCCAGCTTTTTAAAAAAAAAAAAAATCAACAGCGAAAGGATGAAGATACACAAGTCACTGTAATTACACACGAAAATAAAATAAAAAAAATCACAATCCGACTTCTATTTGCACGTCAAGTTGCTCCGTGTCCTGAAGGCAACTCCACGAGGAACGTGGGTAATTTACAAACCTAATCAAGTGTTCAAAAGAAGCGGTATGTGTCTTTTAACGAGTCTTCTGTTATCTGGCTGACATGATCAGTCCCCCGAGAGAATCCATCAAAGCCCTGTTGTCTTCATCACGCCGGATGGGTTTCCAAGAAAATTGGCATGACTGTGAATTTGTTCTTGTCAAATGTTGAGCAATCAAAAGCCAGCCAGCCGTAAATAAACAAATTCACTCCACCACACTGCGGCATACTAACTAGCTCCATCGCAATATTGCTCATAATGGGGTGTGATTATTTTTATGGCGGCTGCTGAGCGGTCAATGGCGACGATAATTCGGTAATGAATCAGAAGCGTACCTATGAATTTGCTCTAATTGCCTCGGTCTCTTATTCACCACTTCCGCGCGAGCGTGTTTCATTTTAATACGTCCGTTCTGTGTAAAACAGCAACCTGTTCACATCGCATCAATGGGATAATGAAAGTGCCTCGGGGAACAATGGTTCGGGGTCAGGGATAGGCAGTGGTGCATTAGCGCCGCTGTAAGAGTCGAACATTACCCACGATGCAGGTGGCGCCGTGCCTTCCAAGCCTCTTAGCTCTCATAATTTGATTCACTGATTAGCTCTCAAGGTTTCGATGGAGAGGCTAATGGACGGGTGACTTGAGCGGCGTTCAAGCTGCCTGTTGTCAGTCAACCACGCCTGACATGGCAATGAACGCGTAGTGGACATCACACGTAGGATATTATTATGTTTGAGGTACGAAGAGGTGCTTTGCGTCTGTGCGGGAGAGCCGAGATGTGGATGTCTTGCATCACCAGGCCAGACGGGGCTCATCCCTACATTTCTTTTCTGTTCACGGCCTCAAACTTGAGCAACCGAGCGGCTCCACAGCTTACTCTGTTTTGGAAAGACGGGGAAGAATTGTGTGACTAACCTGCGTGAGGAGAGTGTGAAGATTTTGTTGTGAGATATTGTTGCTTTCGAGTCATCGGTGGCATGAATCAAAACATTATGTGGAGTGGCACAAGAACTATTGTTGACAGATGTAAGGATTACGGATGGGAAGATATAGGAGTTTATCACGGATCGCGATACTAAACACTCACAATAAGTTGCTCGTGGTGAATTACCATCATCAGAATAATCGGAAATATAGTAATGAGTGACTTGGAAAATCTGCCTGGCTTGGGTTCGTGGTAAAGAAGTGAAAAATAAGACTATTTTTTAAAAAACAGAATACAAAAATTCCATTTTAAAAATGTATTATGCTTTATTCATGATCGTCTTTTTAAAGATTTTTTGATTGTTTTTCACTCAAAAGGATGTTAACTAAAATGTGTCTTGTCTGTGATGCAATAAATATATAATAATAAATATAATGATCATAACATAATACATAATATTCATTTTTTTTTATTTGTGTGCCATTTAAAGAGTTTTAAGCATATTTAGATAATTATCGAATAATAATGAATTCCAATTATTTAGCCCATGGACATGACATTAAATGTTTAATATTCTCCCATAAGTTGATTGTGTCTCTGTGAAGATCTGTGTAGAGTCGTAACAGTAAATGAGTTGGGGGAAGTGTAGTCATGGCAGTGGAAAGGGAGGTGATTGATAGATAAACGGTTGTCAGTGATTGGTTGTTGGTTACGCTGGCATGGACGATCACAGCTTCATGTTACGGATACGCAGCTATTCAGTTCACTGAATCTTTCAGCTTGCATAATCATCAGCAGTTATGTGGGCTGGAGAGCCAAAGTGGGTTAGGGTGATTTTTAAAAACGATGTTAGCCTGTGAATGACTCCAATTCGTTGGCAGTAATGCAAGCTAGAGAGCCTGTTGTGCATGAAATCTAAAATCTGACACCTTAATCAAAATGTTGTGCTTTTCAGAGTTAACAGGAGCTGCACATTTGTATCAGTTTTCCCATTTAGTTCTGTTTTTAATTATCAATATCAGCTGAGCCTCGGTGGATTCTGAAGGGTTTAAATCAAACAGCCACCAGATACAGGACATTGGGTCAAAGCTGGGGGTTCCCACAAGACCAGCGGTCTACTTGCATTGCCTGGGTTGTTCCCACTCAATTGCCCAGCAAGCACTGGAAGAGATCAATCACCATTTCCACTCCAGCAAACCACCAGAATCCTGGTCCAAGAAGGGCGATCACTCCCATGAGCCCGGATCAAATCTCCCAGTCGCACACATATAGTGCACAGGGAGAGAGACTGGAGAGCCACTTGACACAGCAGTGGTCGAGATTATTGCTTTATTGGTGGCATTTGTCATTTGAGATGCAGCGCAAGTAGGCCGAGCTTTAAAAGCACAGTGTCCTCTCAGATTCCCGCTTGGGAAAGTGCTATCGGACCTGTCCAGCCAGCTACGGCGCCTGTGCTAGCCTTGGCACTGGGACTGGGCTGGAACTGGGCCGGGCCTGAGGCCTGACTCACATAAAAAACACAGGGACCGTATCCTGAGAGGAAATACGATCCCTCGCTCCTTCCACAAACCCCCCCCCCCCCCAAACTGTCTGCTTCACTGGCCAGGGCCTGGATCTTCTCTAGTGAGAAGTGTGTTTGGGATTGTGCGTATAAGTGCCGGCGTATATATGTGACTGTTTATGTTATGTGAGGGCAGTGGGTATTAGGGGTCACTGTGTAAATGTTGTTGAAAAAGGAGGTCGTGCGCCTGCATACCATCCACGGCTCATGATAAACACAGCGCTTTTCTTTTTCTTTGCACATTTTCTTTTTCGTAGTTCAGCGCGTACATCACCCTGTCGAAGGGGATTTTTGTGCCGCTCTTAATGCGAACGTGTCTCCCGCTAAGACCTTACAGTATGCTGTTATATGGAAAAGCCGGGCTGAAAGTGATGACATGGGATCACTTCTCTTCACCCCCGGAGTCCCGGCCCCGACCCCAGGCCTGCATCGTAATAATAGCTCTGTGTGACAGCCATACTGCTCCACTCAGAGCAAATGCTAGCTGACAGTCGTTGCTACGTGAGCACCAGTGGGCTCAAGCTGCTGCTGGTGGCCTCCCTCCAGCTCCATTGTACTGTATGCAACAATACCACTGAATGGTACAGAGCTGGAGCTGGTGATGCTACGACCGGGGCGGTTGTTGTGCAGAGCAGCCAGAGCAACACGCGCTATCAATAATGTAGCCGGGTCAAGGCATTGGGGGGAAAGGATGAAGCCGAGGGTGGTGTGTTCAAGGTTCACTTCACATCGGTGAATATATATCATACAGCGCTGGAAATAGTGAGTTTCCATAAGGGAAGGCGCTGCAGCTCGGTGGACAGAGGGTCATCCTTTAACCACAAGGTTGGAGGTTCACTCTCCGGTTCTTGCTGTCTGCATGTTGAATCGTCCTTGAGCGAGACACCAAACCCCAAGTTGGTCCCCAGGCTCTTTATAGCAGCCCGCTGAATATAAAACCGCTTCGAATGGGATAAACACGGGTCTGTAATGTAGGTATGTATGTGACTATTCTAATGTTTGACACTTTATCAAGGAGAAAGTCTGATGTGGAGCCAGGTGTGTGAATGCACTACAAATCCCATGCCCATACACCCCCCCCCCCCCTTTCAGGATACGGGGGAATCCCCAAGCTTCAAAGCAGCGATCTGGTCCACTGCAGGCCGGCCTCGTCTGTTGGCTTTGACAGGGTCATTGTTTGTAATGGCCGTTTCGTGGTTGCAGGGGACACGGAGGGGTTGAGTATCAGGCCGCCTGGCCAAACAGTCACCCTACTGTTCTCCAGCAGGGAACACACAGAGAAGCCTCAATTAGTTCCCCCAGTAATCTCCCTCCCCTGTCACATGATCCGGCCTGTTTGTAATAACACACAGGGGGCCAGTGGTGGTGGTGGCGTGGGGGGGGGCGGCCCGGTCAGGAAATGAGATGATCCATGGATGACAGCTTAGACACACAGCAGCCACTTATCTGTTATTACTGTGCTGCAAAAACAATCTCACTCACCCCGTGTGTGTGTGTGTGTGTGTGTGTGTGTGTGTGTGTGTGTGTGTGTGCATGCGTGCATTTGCACACGATTGTGAAGATACAAACAAAATGGAGTGTTGTATCAAAACAAATCGGAGATTAGAAGATTAGTAGATAGTCGAGGCTAATCAAAACTTAATGTGTCAACAAACACAAGAACGAAGCACAATCACAACCACTTGTTGACTTCTGGGTCCGCTGTGATTCCGGGAACGTATGCAAGTTTTATAAGGACACCGCTGTTAAACCTTGAACAATCCTTTAGCTGTAATAGGCCTCGGCTCTTCCCACCAGAGGCCCGGCGTCTCAAATAATCAGCATCAACATCACCTGTGTCGTGTCCTCCGTCAGCGATGTGGATCCGCCGCTCCGCCCCCGTCCCGCATCCGACCCCCCCATCACTGTCCCGCTGAATATGTCGGCGCTGTCAGTCGTGGAGCGGAATCGCAAACGATGACTCTGTAGATTGTACATACAGAGAAAGTGAGAGAGAGAGAGCGAGAGAGAGAGAGAGAGAGAGACCTCCTCTGAAAAGCCCCAGTTCAAAGGCTGAGACTCGCCTCTCTCTTTGGCTCTCGGCACAGTCAAGAGATCAAAGCTAAACGCTGAGCAACAAATGTGTGTTTCTGTCACTGGCGATTTGTCTGTGTGTTTGATCAGCGGGCTCCCTTATCTCCCCGCCTCACTCCGCTGCTAATATGCAGTAATGGACTGCCTTTCATGAGACGAGACACGGGGGCTTGACGTGAAGGATGTGACTGAGGTGAACGGAGGAGACGGAGGACACTTTGCAGACAAAACTCACGATTCCTGAAATCTCGGGAAAGTGCACGGCTACGTCCATGAAGATGGATTTCACATTATTCACGTCCACCTGTAGTCGTCATGAAACATGCTCTTTTTTTATGATAAGAGCTACTTTATTGAAACGGAGAAACGGACGCCTGATCCTTTCATTTCCTAGATCATAATGTTGAGCACCGATAACCTCCCTCACTCCCCGGTTCCTATCCATCCTCATCCAGAGCTTTGCATATATCAAGACAAGCAGGCAAATACACTCCCTTCTCTAAGTTATTTGGATGAAAGAAAATTCTGTCTTTTTTAATGGGAAAATACATGTGGCGGTTGGTAAAAGGTTAAAAATTCCGACAGGATGGGGGAAGGCTATTTATTTATTTTGTCCTTTCTGATTTTGTTCTTGCCAAGGAGGAAGTAGCTTGGCTTTTCCAGTCACTATGTAAATACGAGGAGTGTGCCACTGAGCTTAAGCAAAGCACAGCATGGTGTTTGTTTGTTTTTTTACACTTGTTTTATACTTCATGTGCACGGCTAATCCAGAAGAAAAATCAACACTTTTTGCTGGTTATAAGTTGTAAAGTTGTTTTTTTAACATCTGGACAGACTTTTGGATGAGTGTTTTTTTCGAAACTGTCTGCCAGTCAGAACCTAAACAGGCTTAATGGCTTCCTGACCCAGGTCCTCACAAAAGAGAGAGTCTGACGCTATCAGGCTCTTCACTAAATTACTCTCCCCATCCAATTGCTCACATGATGGGTCTAATTAGAAAGGTCAAATATAGCTGTTGGAGTAGCTTTTGTGTGGTTTTGTGCTGTTCCCGTAACAATGTGTCCACCGTGGGTTCCTGAAAGCACCCTGCAAATAAAATGACTCCGGTAAATAGCTGTGTTTAAGATACTCTACTATTATCCCAATCCCTGGCCCCTACTGAGCAATCACCTTTGCGGTCCAAGTCTGGAAAGCCCCAATGACACCAGCTGGCTGGCTAGAGTGCAGACCGCGGGGTATTGGGACCATCAGAGTCCGCCTCCTTCTTCTGCTGCCAGCTCCGCCTCCCACTGTGCACAGCTGGACAGGAACTAGATTAATGCTTTTTTTGTGGGGCCAGCGTTAAACAAGAGTTCAATGACGCCGTAAAAGGAGGATTGGTGTGTTGTTGTTGAACCAAAGAGGCACTGAAAGGCCAATTTTCAATTTGACTGTTGATTTGTGCCCTGCGTCCAGGGTCATCACTGGTTAATTAGATGTTTTTGCATGCTCATCATCACTCTCACATGCTTTGCATCCATTTGAGTTTATTCCCCCTGACAACCATTGAGGTCCTCATCAATGTTGTAACGTTGTAATCGTTGGCATCACAACAGTATTCAGAAATACACTTGGACTGGTCTTTGATAGTCGGATATAGCATTTCATACTAAACTATATGGCTATAGAACATCATCATCACACATATCATTTTCAGTAATCTTCAAGGTGCTTCCCCCTACATCTCTGGTACACTTGGTCAGTGTGTTGCATTATGAATCATTTCCTTGTTTGTTCAAGTTGGACATGTTTTTGCCTCTAGATTTCAATATCAAAGAAACATATGAAGTTTAACTAATGTATTTACCTTGGTTACCTGTGCACTAGGCTGAGCGGCAACACATAATTCAATAAAATATGCAACCACTGCATTAAATATCGCTGCAGTACATCCGAGATAATGCTATGCTCATAAATCACAGCCCAATTTGTGTGCTAGGGCAGTTTTTTTTTTAATGAACTTCTGCATTTTTAGAAAGTGTTTTATCCATTTATCCGCTGATTTACCCAGCAGTTACAAACTTTCAGGTCGAATTCCATTACCTGAAACGCACATGCATTACCCTGTAATTTGATCCAAACTGATTAATTATGATGCAGGAATATTTACTGTCATTTTGATCTTGAATATTTTCACGTCAGGGCTTTTAATTTGCATCAATCATATGCTCCCCCGTTGCATTTTATTGTTTATATATTGTATGTTAATTCAGGTTTCTTTATTCGTCTTATCTTGTCCTTTTAACCTTGTCCTTCTCCGATTTCTTTTTTATACTACTTCTAAATGGTGTTTTTTTCATTTTACAATGCACTTAGAGAATCTTATGTCCCTTATGTATGACAGATAGCTTCTAAATGTATTACTATTACACTTCTTGAGTACGGTACACATTTAAATTTCCTTCCATAACTGAAAACAATTTTCTTGCCTTTAAAAAAACCTGTTTTGTTGTGAATGATTGAATGCTCAGTCTGAGCAGTTTTGTTTTAAAGCATGGAAATGGCAGATTGTGAGATGTGAAAGTATTACAGATTTAATGACATTAAACTAATTGCAAATCTGACAGGCAGACTGAAGAGTGTGGATCACAAAAACATAAACAACACATTTTTCTCTGCGTACCTGTACTTTGGATAGGTTTTGCAATGAGAGAGTAGATCAACTATTTATTCATGCCTTTGTACGGACATGATCTGTGGCGGACCTCTGCAGGAGCATCTGTAATCACATGCACCGAGCGTCTGGTTCCTGGGAGGCCAGGGGACAAAGTGAGCCTCGAGTCTCCAGAGGGATAGGGTAACAGGTGGGCCGAACGCCAGTCACAAGGGTCAGCCGGCACAATGCTAGCATCGGCCTTTGAAGCTGATACCATCTCCTGTGTGGTGTCTGCTCAGCCCTGCTCCCTATTTCACCGCTCAGCGACTTTACATCCAGTTGCCTCCGATCGTGTCTGCAGAACTGCCCCCGGATCCAATAACGCAGCCCCACTGTAAGACAATTACCCGCTTTAATAACGGGCGTCATTACACAGCCAGTGGACAGAATATGAAAGACGAAGTCTGAATGCCAGTGTGTGTTTGTGTGTGTGTGTGTATGTGAGCGGCCTCGAGTCCCATCTGCGTCCTCTTTATGAGTTGAGTTTCATTAGGGCCTTTAAAGTTCTCCTTAATGATAATGTTTAGGTGAGAATGTTCATTTTGTGCTGCCTATGTAAACAAAAAGCCTGATCAGAGAATATTAACAATGTTTTATTCTTTTTAAATTAAGTATTTGAACCTTTTCAGTAATTTGCTGGTCAAGAACATGTCGTTAACCCTAGTTCTAAAATAATTGGCAACATAAACAAATCCCTAGTACTGTTCAAAGTTGCTAAATTCAAGCATTAAAATAGCAGCAAACAACAATCTGCTATGTAAATATAAAGTGGAGTAATGTCGACCTGAGCAGAAGCAGAAGTGTGTTGTAATACGAGTTTCTGTGTGCTTTGTTTATGCAGTCGGGCCGGCCAAACGTATATTTTAGTGCATGTGAAACACTGTTAGCTTTGTTCACATTGTAAGGGCCGTTTGCACGATTAGCTGCAAGTCGCCGGCTCAGCCGTCACCATGTTGAGAGCCTTTGGGAGGCTAGATATTCTCCAAAGCACCTTTTAATACTGAATCCTCCAAAAAGCACGTAACATTAATGACCCACATATCTTCTATGACTCAGGAAGCTCTTTTAGATTGCTTGTAAACAAAACAAATCCAGAATATTATCAGATTCGTGAACAACCACAGTAGAAGAATGGGTCAGTGCACCTTTGACCTGTGTCAGATATCGCTGCCACTGATTCTCCTGTATGTATTTATAACACATTTGCGTCGTACTGTGTGAAAGTGTGTAAATGTGCATTTCTGTTTGCATGCTCGTTTGCTTTGAATTGCCCCTCGAGGGTTAGATAAAGTATTTTGAGCTGCGTTATGTCAGTGATGACGAGTTTGTCACAGCCTGAATCC